>JBBGZY010000407.1:3607500-4060000 GCA_037952925.1 Lithobates clamitans | reverse complement strand
AATTTCAAATGCAAATTCAAATGATTTGAATCCCAAACCACTAGGGATGCACCAAATGGGTTTTTTGGTGCCGAAACCGATACCGAAAATAAATCTTCCTTGATCCCGAAAACCGAAACAACACCGATACCAAAAGTGACCGTTTTTAAAAATATTTTTATACAGGAGATGGTCAGCGACTGCGGACATGGTACAGGAGATGGTCAGAGACTGCGAACATGTTACAGGAGATGGTCAGAGACTGCAGACCTGGTACAGGAGATGGTCAGAGACTGCAGACATGGTACAGGAGATGGTCAGAGACTGCAGACATGGCACAGGAGATGGTCAGAGACTGCAGACATGGCACAGGAGATGGTCAGAGACTGCAGACATGGCACAGGAGATGGTCAGAGACTGCGGACATGGTACAGGAGATGGTCAGAGACTGCGGACATGGTACAGGAAATGGTCAGAGACTGCGGACATGGTACAGGAGATGGTCAGAGACTGCGGACATGGTACAGGAGATGGTCAGAGACTGCGGACATGGTACAGGAGATGGTCAGAGACTGCAGACATGGTACAGGAGATGGTCAGAGACTGCAGACATGGTACAGGAGATGGTCAGAGACTGCGGACATGGTACAGGAGATGGTCAGAGACTGCAGACATGGTACAGGAGATGGTCAGAGACTGCAGACATGGTACAGGAGATGGTCAGAGACTGCAGACATGGTACAGGAGATGGTCAGAGACTGCAGACATGGTCAGAGAGTCAGAGACTGCGGACATGATACAAGAGATCATTGCAGCCTCACCAGTGCCCGTCAGATGCAGCCAGCCAGCGTCCCCAGTAGTGCAGCCAGCCAGCGTCCCCAGTAGTGCAGCCAGCCAGCGTCCCCAGTAGTGCAGCCAGCCAGCGTCCCCAGTAGTGCAGCCAGCCAGCGTCCCCAGTAGTGCAGCCAGCCAGCGTCCCCAGTAGTGCAGCCAGCCAGCGTCCCCAGTAGTGCAGCCAGCCAGCGTCCCCAGTAGTGCAGCCAGCGTCCCCAGTAGTGCAGCCAGCCAGCGTCCCCAGTAGTGCAGCCAGCCAGCGTCCCCAGTAGTGCAGCCAGCCAGCGTCCCCAGTAGTGCAGCCAGCCAGCGTCCCCAGTAGTGCAGCCAGCCAGCGTCCCCAGTAGTGCAGCCAGCCAGCGTCCCCAGTAGTGCAGCCAGCCAGCGTCCCCAGTAGTGCAGCCAGCCAGCGTCCCCAGTAGTGCAGCCAGCCAGCGTCCCCAGTAGTGCAGCCAGCCAGCGTCCCCAGTAGTGCAGCCAGCCAGCGTCCCCAGTAGTGCAGCCAGCCAGCGTCCCCAGTAGTGCAGCCAGCCAGCGTTCCCAGTAGTGCAGCCAGTGAAGGGAGAGAGCTGCCGCCGCCTGACTACAGCGCCGGGAACATCACAGCTTTCATTTCAATAGCTGTGTGTTCCCTGCTGCGCGCCGTCACCTACAGCCCCTCTCCCTTGTCCGGGCACTTAGATAGATCACCCGTCCCATTGGACGGGTGATCTAAGTGCCCGGAAAAGGGGGAGGGGCTGTAGGTGACGGCACGCAGCAAGGAACACACAGCTATTGAAATGAAAGCTGTGATGTTCCCGGCGCTGTAATCAAACAGGCAGCTGCCCCCCCCCCCCCGATAGGCGGCACCAGGGGTGGGGGCGGAGCCCTGCCCCTGCTCAGGCCCCGCCCCGTTCGGTATCAGCAAAAATTCTTTCGGCTTTTTGCCGAAAGGGCCATTTTCGGCCAATATGTTTCGGCGGCCGAAATTTCGGTGGATCCCTACAAACCACTATTGCTTAAATTTAGGGAGAAGTGTCGGAGTTGGTGCAAACTTCCACTAACAGTGATTGGTAGAGCAAATCTCATTAAAATGATCTGGACTCCACAGTTACTGTATATACACCATAATTATCCTATTTGGATAACATTGTTTTGTTTGGGAAGGTTGAATCTCTCTTCCGAGAACATATATGGTGGAAAAAACAATCACATATAAAATTAACGAGCTTAAGGTTAGCCAAAGACGAAGGGGGATTAGCTATTCCACACATAAAAAGTTACTTTTTAGCCGCACAAATACAGCAATTTTTTGGCTGGACGGAGGTTGTGGAGTCTGACCCTATACAGGGACTGCTATTACCGCTATGCAGGGAATATACATTGATCTCCTTGTTAGAGACAAAAAATCTGTGAAGGGATAAAAAGTTTATGACAGGCAAACTCTTTGAAAAAGTTTGGCAAGAAATGAAAAATATTACTAATGTCACAGGTTATATCTGCCATACCCCAATTTGGAATAATGCAAATTGTGAGGAATTGCAGAAACTAGAGGGGTTTGAACTATGGCAAAAACATGGGCTGAGATATTTGAAGCAACTGTTTTGGAATGACCGTTTAAAATCCTTCATTCAAATAACGGATGAATTTGGAATTCCAAAACAGAGATTTTTCCAATATTTGCAGCTCAGACATGCCTTACAGGCTCAGGCATGCACTTTTGAATTTAAACTTAATCATTCTAAAATAATTTCATTATTGAAGGATAGAGGGCAAAAGCAAGGTCTTATATCACAATTCTATGGGATACTGCATAATAAATTTAAAGAATTCCTAGATATTCCCTCCAGGGTCCAGTGGGAACGAGACCTGGGACCGCTGTCAGATGACCATTGGGCAATGGCTCTGTCCGCAGTCCCAAAGGTATTGTTGTCCACTACGCAAAAATTAACGCAACTGTTCATTTTACATAGGTCATATTATACCCCTGATTTGGTAAGGGGTTTTATAGTATGAGAGGGGATATTGTGAGAGGAGTGGGTTTGGGAGTGGGGGGAGTGGACTCCTTTGGAGAGAGGGGAGGAGGGAAGGGGGTGAATTTTTATTTATTTTTTTTTGGGGGGGGGGGGGGAGAGTTTATGGCTTATTAAATGTGATGTGTATTAAGGCTGTATCTAGATAATATGTATGTAGTGTGTTCTGAAATGTCTCATTTGGATTATGGGATAAAAAAATCTTAATAAAAATTACTAGAAAAGAAAAAAAAAAAAAACACACACACACCAAAAAAAAAAAAAGACATAAAAAAACTTTGAGTCCTGTAATTTGAGGGGACAGTGAATTTACACTGTTATACAAGCTGTACACTCACTACTTTACATTGTAGCAAAGTGTCATTTCTTCAGTGTTGTCACATGAAAAGATATAATAAAATATTTACAAAAATGTGAGGGGTGTGCTCACTTCGACAAATCCCAGGTCACCGCTAAAAATTGCATCCTGGCGCTTTGTCAGGTGTGACCAAATTCTTTTGCCCGACGCCCCGGACATGCCGTTCCGGGCAGCTGGTTGCCGACAGTAGGGTCAGCTAGTTCTAGGGGGGGCATCGATATTGACATCCTCCCAGAACTCCGCCCCCTACACTTCTTCAGACACAGCTGATCACAGAACAAGGTAAGGATCCAATCACAGTGGCTCTTTACCATATGATCAGCTGTGTCCAATGACAGCTGATTTCATTGCAAACAGACTTGCCGGTTATCAGCAGTACTTTCCTCACACGCTGTCACAGCGTGAGGAAAGGATAGCCGGTAACCGGAAATACTGAAAGGCACATTTACACTGACCATCAGTGCCGCCCCCAGTGCCCATCTGTAGAAGAAAAATGATGTGTTTGCAAAATTTTAGAACAGAAATTAAGAAAAAAAAGAAAGAAAAAAAAAAAGAGACTTTTTGTTTAGTAAAAAATAAAAAACCCAATGGTGATAAAATACCACCAAGAAAGCTTTATCGGTCTCAAAACAAAATGATAAAAATTGTATATGGGTGCAGTGTTGCATGACCATGCAATTGTTATTCAAAGTGTAACAGAGCTTACAAGATGTTGTAAACCCTCAAGGTTTTTCATCCTAATGCATTAGGGTGAAAAACCTTCTGTAGTGCAGCAGCCCCCCCAGATTCCCCCCCCCCCCCCCCTTAGCTACCTGAACCCGATTGTTCCATCGACTGGGACAAGCACAGCATCTCCAGCCGCTGTCTCGGATCCTCATTGGATAGATTGATAGCAGCGCAGCCATTGGCTCCCGCTGCTGTCAATCAAATCCAGCGACACGGGAGCTGGGGCCGAGTCCTGCTGTCTTTGTCAATGGACGCAGCAGGACTCGGGAGCGCACCCGCACGGGTGTCCCCTTGGAATGCAGGTCTCTGAGGGGCCACTTGATGTGAGGAGGAGCCAGGAGCGCCACTGGGGAGGCCCCAGAGGAGGAGGATCGGGGCCACTCTGTGCAAAACCCTTGCACAGACAAATAACAAACAAGAACCTTTACCACCCCTTTAAAGCTGAAAATTGGCCTGGGCAGGAAGGGGATGAGAGTGCCCGGTAGGCAAGTGGTTAACATCTAAAAAAAAAAAAAAACCAACACACACACAGTCTTGGAGAGCTCAGTCAGAGTTTTAATTGTGTTTATTTTTTGCCTATTTCCAATTTGAAATCTGCAGTTTTACAGGAAACAAGGGAAAATAATTGCTATGGTCATGTAGTTACACACAAGAACAGTAGATTAAATATAGTTCTTATAGTGAATATGGGTTATTTATTTTGGGGGTTTTTGAACTTCATAAACAAGCCCAGAATGAAAAATAAAGTAACATTATACCATTCACCAGTCTCCATGGTTATACATCAATGCTACAGCAAAAGAGCCTTTGTTTTTGTTTCTATGACAGCAAACAGGGCATTTGCAAACTATTTTGTCCAACACAGTGGCCCAACGCCAAGCAGTAAAAACAGAATTAACACAGCCATTTCCATACAAATTGGTTTCACTAAACTTTACAATCTGTACCATCACACTATCTGGTGTATTAGTAAAAGAAATGTAAGCCAAAATTGTGACATTTTAATTATCTATGCTTAACATAAAATAAAGCCAGACTAAAAGTCATATACTGTATGGCCCAGCTTAAAAAAATAAATAAAAAAAAAGAATTAAAAAAAAAGTAAATCCTTTTGCTAGAAAAAACAAAAATGACAAAAAGGATTATGCAGTTGCAGTTTGAGGGCCCATTGACACCTCTGTATTGTGGCAACTTGAGTAACCACAATGCATGGCAACACAAAACACACCAAATATAGGTAGCATTTTTGATAGCAGAGGACACCGCAACATACACATTGACAAGCAAACTGTGTTGGTATGATGCCATGCAGTAGGGCTGCAACCAACGATTATTTTCATAATCAAATTAGCTTAAAAAAAGTGTGGTGTATAATTTAGCTAATATGTAAAGTTTAAAATAAAAGGCAATTTATTCTTAAATATCTACAGTATCTCACATGTGAGTATACTCTTCACATTTCTGTAAATATTTTATTACAGTGGAACCTCGGATTACAAGCATAATCCGTTCCAGGAGTATGCTCATAATCCAAAGTAAAAAAAAGAGGGGGTCTGGCGGTACCGGACATTCAAACATACTACAAAGCAATAATCCTATCAAGAGCGATAGAATGGGCAAGGGATAATAAAGAAAAAAGATGGGTAAACATAGAAAAATTTTACAGTAAGGCACAGCTAGGAGTTATCATTTGGAACCCTCCTCACCATAGAATGATAGATGAAAAAACACATTTGTTAACACGGGTGGCACTAAAGATGTGGGACATAACATATAAGCAACTAAATAAAACATATAATTCACCTTTATTAAGATTAAAAGATGATGAGTATTTTGCACCAGGGAAAACATGTATAGGAGGGAACTGGATAAAAACAGATAAGGTTGAACTTAGAGAGATTATAAATAAAGGGAAAATTAGGGCACTACATGAGCTGAAACAGAACACAGAAACTTGGGTGATTAATGCATGGAGGTACACGCAATTAGAACGGTTTGTGAAGAAATTACTAGAAAAATTATGCACCTCAGAAAACACAAAAAATACTATTTCAAAATTATATAAATTATTATTGATAGAGGAAGAAACAGAGGTACCTACATTCATTAAACAATGGGAAAGGGAATTGGGGACACAGAAAGATTTAAGCACGATTAAAAAGATTTTGAACCTTGCCCATAGCTCAGCAGTAGATATAAAAACAGCTGAGATGAATTATAAATGCTTAGTAAGGTGGTATGTAACACCAGACAGGATCAGCAAATATCAAAGAGGGAAGTCGGCAGATTGTTGGCGGGGATGTAAGGAGGTAGGCACAATGGCACATCTGTGGTGGAAGTGCCTGACTATTCAAAAGTATTGGGAAAAGATCCTAGCAATTATTAAAGAGATTACTGAAACGGAGGTAAAAGAAGATCCATGGACGGTGCTCTTCCACGGCATTGATGGGAATGAGAGACAATATTTAAGGCTTCTCTGGTACCACACTTAATAAATGCAGCAAAAAGTTAATTCCTAAAAATTGGATGGCAAAAGAAAGCCCACAGATATGGGAGTGGATGAATGCCGTGGAAGAAACTTATATCATGGACAGGACGTACAGCAACAAGGATGAAAAGAGGGAGGTAGGAAAAGACAAATGGAAGTGTTGGAGAGAGTTTAAAATATCTTGGAGTTATGCAGAGAAAATTAGGATCTAGCCGAGTTATTGAAGGAAGGGGTAATGCACAAGGGAAGGGGGGGGGGGTGGAGTGGGAAAGGGAATAGATTAAATAATATGGGGTACAATTGAGAGAGATAATATAATAAAGGAAGAATTTTTTTTTAGTTCTATAAGGGTGAAGGAAAGAGAAGGACAGATATTGATAAGTAGATCATGGGATTTTCTTGTGATTTCCTGCTTCTTTTTTTCTATACCGTTGTGAAAAATAGCCGCAGTGATGTGAAAAATGAAAAAGAGACATATATGAACTGTTAAGTTGATTTTGGTCTCTCCACACAACAAACTGGAGTGGCAAAAATAAATAAATAAAAAATTAAATTATTCCACAATTTTTTTTTCTTTTAATTTTTTGGAAAAAAACAAAAAAGCCTTCAGGAAAAAAAAACAAAGATTTTTTTTCCGGGCCTTCACATCTCTATTCACGCCTATGCAGTTTGCTTTTGATCCTTTTCTGCAGTGCTTTTTGCTGTGTGTTTTTGCACACGCGATTTTGCTGCGTTTTGCATTTTTTATGCTTTTTTTTTTAAGAAATTTGTTGTTAGGCAGATTAAAGAAAGCGCAAATCTCAGCAACAACGCACTACATGCTTTTCTGCAGCTTCTCCATTGAAGTCTATTGGTCTATTGAACCAAAAAAAAAAAAAAAAAAAGAAGAAAGCTGTTTATTGTTTTGCACTGAAAAAAGTCCTTGACCCTTTCCAAATACACAGCGGCTGAAAAAAAGCATAGTACGTGTCCCATAGGAAACCATATTAAATGAACTGTAGTGTGTTTCTGCAAAAAGCATCAAAAAACACATAGGTGTGAACCAGGCCTAAGACGTTTAGTAGCAGCAGCATGCTTTTTTTTTATATCACCTGTCACAATGGGGTATAAGGGGTTCATTTATACTGTGAAACAGTAAAAGTAATAATATATGGTAAAAAATGTAGCGCATTTAAATCAAATGTGAAAAAACACAAACGGTACTCTTAAATTGGTGTCACCATCAATAAATTAAATACACAACTCATGAATCACTGAATATGAGATAAATAAGTAAAGTCCATCAAGTGAATCAATGATTAATGAATAATTAAATGTCCCACTGGACATTTAATGAATTTAATTATTCATTAATCCTTGATTCACTTGATGGACTTTATTTATCTCATGTTCAGTGATTCATGAGTTGTGTATTTAATTTATTGATGGCGACACCAATTTAAGAGTGCCGTTTGTGTTTTTTCACATTCGATTTATATGCGCTACATTTTTTACCATGTTTATATTGTTGTTGTCACACTGTATGTAGCTGCTTTTTTTCTTTGTTTCTTATTTTTGATAGTGCAGTGTTTATTTTTATTAAAGTAATAATATATACAGTGCCTTACAAAAGTATTCACCCCCTTGGCTTTTTACCCATTTTGTTACATTACAGCCTTTAGTTCAGTGTTTTTTTAATCTTAATTATATGTTATGAATCAGAACACAATAGTCTAAGTTGGTGAAGTAAAATTAGAGAAATATATACATAAAACTATTTTTCAGAAATTAAAAACTGATAATTGGCATGTGCGTATATATTCACCCCCTTTATTATGAAGCCCATAAAAAGCTCTGGTGCAACAAATTACCTTCAGAAGTCACATAATAAGTGAAATGATGTCCACCTGTGTGCAATCTAAGTGTCACATGATCTGTCATTACATATACACACCTTTTTGAAAGGCCCCAGGCTGCAACACCTAAGCAAGAGGCACCACTAACCAAACACTGCCATGAAGACCAAGGAACTCTTCAAACAAGTGAGGGACAATGTTGTTGAGAAGTACAAGTCAGGGTTAGGTTATAAAAAAAAAAATATCCAAATCTTTGATGATCCCTAGGAGCATCATCAAATCTATCATAACCAAACAGAAAGAACATGGCACAACAGCAAACCTGCCAAGAGACTGCCGCATACCAAAACTCATGGACCGGGAAAGGAGGGCATTAATCAGAGAGACAGCACAGAGGCCTAAGGTAACCCTGGATGAGCTGCAGCGTTCCACAGCAGGGACTGGAGTATCTGTACATAGGACGACAATAAACCGTACGCTCCATAGAGTTGGGCTTTATGGCAGAGTGGCCAGAAGAAAGCCATTACTTTCAGCAAAAAACAAAATGGCACATTTTGAGTTTGTGAAAAGGAAGGTGCTCTGGTCCGATGAGACTAAAATGTAACTTTTTGGCCATCATAGAAAACGCTATGTCTGGAGCAAACCCAACACATCACATCACCCAAAGAACACCATCCCCACAGTGAAACATGGTGGTGGCAGCATCATGCTGTGGGGATGTTTTTCAGCAATCAGGACTGGGAAACTGGACAGAGATGAGGGAATCGTGGATGGTGCTAAATACAGGGATATTCTTGAGCAAAACCTGTACCGCTCTGTGTGTGATTTGAGGCTAGGATGGAGGTTCACCTTCCAGCAGGACAATGACCCCAAACACACTGCTAAAGCAACACTTGAGTGGTTTAAGGGGAAACATGTAAATGTGTTAGAATGGCCTAGTCAACGCCCAGACCTAAAGATTGCTGTTCACAAGCGCAAACCATCCAACTTGAAGGAGCTGGAGCTGTTTGCAAGGAGAAATGGGCAAAAATCCCAGTGGTAAGAGGTGGCAAGCTCATAGAGGCTTATCCAAAGTGACTTGGAGCTGTGATAGCTGCAAAAGTTGGCTCTACAAAGTATTGACTTTAGGAGGTGAATAGTTATGCACATTGACTTTTTCTGTTATTTTGTCTTATTTGCTGTTTGCTTCACAATTAAAAAAAAAAAAAAAAAAAAAAAAAAAAAAAACTTAATCTTCAAAGTTGATGTGGGTATGTTCTGTAAATTAAATGATGCAGATCCTCAAACAATGCATGTTAATTCCAGGTTGTGAGGCAACAAAATCATGAAAAATGCAAAGGAGGGGGGGTGAATACTTTTGCAAGGCACTGTGTATATAATATACATCCAGAAGTAGGATATATGGGCATTTTAACCGGTTCAATACAGGGCATTTTCACCCCCCTATAAAATTGCATTGATTACTGTGTAAATGTGACAGGCAGTGAAGGGGTTAGCCACTAGGGGGCGGGGAGGGGTTAAATGTGTTTCCTAGGGAATGCTTCTAACTGTAGGGGGAGGGGACGCTCAAGGGGAGGAGACCGATCAGTGTTCCTCCATTCTGGGAACACAGATCGCTCTCCTCTGAGCTGACAGGACGTGGATCTCTGGGTTTACACACAGAGATCCACGGTCCGGCCTGGTTAACGGGCAATCGCGGGTGCCCGGCGGACATCGCGGCCGCCAGGCACATGCACCGGGACCCGAGCAACGCGGCAGGCGCGCGCGCACCCCCTAGGCGGCCGGGAACCCGAGGCCATCATATGACGTCCACCCAGGATGGGAGATCCCATCTGTGGACGTCATATGTACATACGTTGGTAGGGAAGTGGTTAACAAGGAGTCAGACATGAAGCTATATGAAGGGTAGAAGGGAGATATAAATCTTTTAGACCCCTTTCACACTGCTGACGCCAAGGCATCAGCGGTAAAGCGGTGCCATCTTTACCGTCATTTTAGCGGCGCTATTCGCCCACTAGCGGGCAGTTTAAACCCCCGCTAGTGGCCGAAAAGGGGTTAAATCCGCCCGCAAAACGTCGCTGGGGCGGCATCGCAGCACTGCCCCACTGATTTCAATGGGAAGCAGCCGCGAGTTTACCGCTCCTTCACCGCTCCAAAGAAGCTGCTGGCAGGACTTTTTCTGATGTCCTGCCAGCGCACCGCTCCAGTGTGAAAGCCCTAGTGAATGGAGCAGCTGTTTTGGGGCGCTTTGCAGGCTCTATTTTTAACGCTATAGCGCCTGAAAAACACTCCAGTGTGAAAGGGGTCTTATAGTACTAAAGGCAGAGACTTTTTTTCATGGATATGATCATTTTAAATGTAATGCACAATACTGGTAGAAGTTTACTTTAAAGTGGATGTAAACCAGATTTTTTTTTTTTTTTTTATGTCATAATGTAGAGAATAAGATTTCCTATCATTTGAGCCCAGTCTTGCCACAAAGAGTTAATCCAGCTGTGAGCAATCCTCTTCTATTGTTCAGTGAGATAAAACTTGACAAACAGAAAAACTTTGTCAAATCCTCCCCCTTGCTGTGAGTGACAGTTGATTTACAAATCTCGTGCACTAGCCCAAGACATGCATTATTTTTTAATTCCCACCCCCACTCCTTTCTTCAGCAGCTCTGCAAGGATTGGCAGTTCCACACCTCAGCATGATTTGGCATGCTGAAGTCATGTGGTTACTTTCCTGTCTTTTCACTGGATGTTAGAGATCATAGCAGAAGTTCAGTGTAAGAAATACACAGGAGAAAATGCATATTGACAAGCAAATGATCAATTGTGGAAGGCACAGTCATATAATGGCACCGATCCCCAGATGAGAATGAAATTCAAGGAAGAAAAAAGGTGGGGACTTTAAAGGTGCAAAAAATGATATCAGATGCATTCAATAAAAAATATATTGTTGTTTTATTCATATTGACAAGGGGAGTGTAGAGGTGGGCGGGGATACTGACATCACGACTCCACCCATCGAGCTCCAGACAACAGACTCACCCACAGAATCTGCAGTTTTTCGGGTCTAATAACAGAGGGGAGACATTTGACAGGTAAAGATACATGCAGGAGGCATGTATGTCCTTATAGATAACCCCTATGGCAGAAGTTTAGAAAGGATGACATTGGGTTTACATCCACTTTAAATGTAATTGTAATGCCTTCCATTACCCATCAGCCTCCACCTTCTCTTGGTTCAGATGCTGATCTTCCCTGCACAGTCTTTAAAGTGATTTTTTTTTAAACAAACTTGTCATACTTACCTGATCTGTGTAATAGTTTTTGCACAGAGCAGCCCTGATTTTCCTCTTCTGGGGTCCCCCACTGACACTTCTGGCTCCTCCTGCCTTCAGAGTGCCCTAATAGCAAGCTACAAAGTACTGTATAGAGTGCCCCTATAGCAAGGTAAAAAAGAAAAAAAACTTCTGCCTTTAGAACCACTCACTTCCTGCCCAGGACTACATGTCCCATGAGTCATTGCTTCTCACACCTTTCACAAGTTCTCAGGCACTTACTGACATGTATGGACGGTGTACTGAGCTGTATGTGTGCTTCACTTTATTTCCTAAAATATAAACAAATAATGCATTCTGTATGCAGGCCAACTAGTTGATTATGAAAATAGTTGACAGCCATTTTCAGAATTGATTAGTTGCCGATTAAATCGATTCGTTATTTCAGCCCTACCATGCAGAATGAATGCCACTGCATCACACCAACATGCACATGTTACCACAGCATGATGGTGTATATGGGTTGTAACAATTTCCCCACTAAATATCGGTCCAATCCTCGGTAGGCTCAGGCACATGCTTTTACAACCCCCTAGCTGCAAGAGTTACCCAAAGCTAACAAATTAAAATTAAAAAAAAGGAAGAAGAAAAACAAAATTTGTTTGGATTTATACTGTAAGGCAGGGATATGCAATTAGCGGACCTCCAGCTGTTGCAAAACTACAAGTCCCGTCATGCCTCTGGGTGTCATGCTTGCTTGTGGCTGTCAGAATCTTGCTATGCCTCATGGGACTTGCAGTTCTGCAACAGCTGAAGGTCCGCTAACACAAACAGCCCTTCGTTCACAGGATTTGTCTGACAGCAGCAGGAGCCAATGGCTCCCACTGCTGCCCTAGTCCCTGTGAAAAAGAGGACCTGACAGAGCTGGATTGCTGACAGGCTCAGGTAAGTGTTTAGGGAGGAGGGGGAGGGAAATATTGCAACGTTTTTAACCTTAATACAGGGAATGCATTAAGGTAAACACCCAGGGGGGGCGTGTCCAACTTCCGGTATGTGAGGAAGCTTTTCTTCAGAGCTCCGACCGCGGCTAAATCCTGACGAATCCTGTGGACCTGCAGGTTGAACCTTTTCGCCCCAAAACTACCGGACCGGATAGCGGAACATCCCGGGCACCTGAAGATGGTGAAATATGGCCCGAGTGTAGATCCTACACCCGCAGAGAAGCTGGCGAAATATGCGCACGAGGACACCCAAGATGGCGCCCGGCTGGGGAGAGCGAGGCCTCCAACGGCAGCTCCGCCTAACAGTGAGTGGACCGAGGGGGATAGAGACTGGCTGGATCCGACTGACCCGCTGGCTCATCCCCTGCCATCTCCGGGTTCGGAACCTGAGGAGAGCGGCTCCGGTACGCAAGGAGGTGAACCAACGCTTTTACAAATTATGGATACTATTAAAAGCTGCCATGCGGCCTTATCCACGCAAATAGAAACCATTAGAGTGGACTTTGCTCTGCTTAAAGATGATGTGCAGAAGGTGAGGCAGAGAGTCACCCAAACGGAACACAGAATCAGTGCAGTGGAGGATGATCTTAACCCCCTGATGCTACATGTCAGAGATCTCTCGGCGGACAACAAAGCCCAGGAGGCCAAACTGGGAGACATAGAAGACAGGCTGAGGAGGAACAACCTTCGGTTCTTGGGATTCCCAGAGGGCACAGAGGGGAAAAACCCGGAGGAATTCCTGTTGTCCTGGCTTAAACAGGTATTTGGTACTGATAGCTTCTCTCATTTATTCGCCATAGAGCGCGCGCATAGGATCCCACTGAGAGCTCCTGTTCCTGGGAGATATCCCAGACCCATAATAGCGCGCTCTCTCTACTTCAGAGACAAGGAAATGATTCTAAGAAAGGCCCGAAATTTACCTGAGCTAATGTTTAACAACAACAACAGAGTCTCCATTTTCCCTGACTTCTCTGCTGCGACACAGAAACAAAGGGCAGCATTTCAAAGTGTAAAACAGTGCTTGCGGGACCGCAGCTTGCCATACAGCATGCTTTACCCAGCCAAACTTCGAGTGGTCCACAAAGGACAAACGCAATTCTTTTCGTCACCCAAAGAGGCGAATAGATGGCTGGAATCTCTTGGTCAAGGATAAAGATGTTATGTCCCTAACAGCTAGCAGTATTAGCTGCGAGCACCCGGGAGGCTTCCTGTAATGAAACGGAAAAATGATCAACATAATCCCAATATGTCATACCCTGCAGGGTATCAAAGATGTCTTTTGAGCTTGCTGGATGCGGGTTTGCAAGATTCTGCTATCAGTCGACCTGATGGGAACACTAGTAAATGATCTTCAAGCAACGCGGTGTCGGTAGAACTCTGTAAACTCACATATACTTTTTCCTAAAGCTTCCAGGCCGGCTGGCACAGGAAGAATACCCCCCCTTTAGGAAGTGTTTTTTTTGGTTTCAATGTTAGGGGTGAAAGTCTGTGGGTTGTTCGGGGCTGCAGGCAGGGTGGGGGGACAGGGAGTTCAGATCACTTACAATGATCACAATGTTGGTTTTTGTGCTTTTTGTTCTTTTTTTTTCTTAATCCTTTTGTTTTTGAAGTTATATCACGCAACGGAAGGGTACCCTAAAGGTTTAACACTGCTTAAGATATGGGTAAACTGGTACCGGGAAAAAAGTTCATGTGCATATTTAAGAGTATGGTACAAGCTAGATATACCTACAGATAGGAAGGATATCCTCGTATGTTACTCCAGGGGGCAAGATTTAGAGTTAGAAAGAAAATACATGGAGTGCCCCTTTGAGGGTGGATTGGAAGTGCTGATATACCCCCGAGACATATACGTTGTTGCTATTATATTCAATTTTCACCATGGTGCAGTCCCTTGATATTCTCTCATGGAATGTGAGAGGTCTAAATTCAAAAATAAAGAGAGCCCTAGTATTTAAATACATACTAAAACGAAGGCCACATATCATATTCCTTCAGGAAACGCATCTAGTGGGATCCAAAACGTTAGCCCTTCATAGGGCTTTTGTAGGTAGAGCATTCCACTCTACTTATTCCAGCTATGCTAGGGGCGTGTCCATATTGTTTGCCAAGTCGCTTCTACACACTATTAAAAACAGTCAAACTTGATCCTATGGGTAGATATGTGGCCCTCGCAGTAATTAATAATAATCAAACTTTTACCTTGGTAGCAGTGTATATACCTCCCCCGTTTGCAATCAAGGTATGGGAGGAGATGATGGCTGATGTATTGCAAGTGGCGGAGGGTCCGATCATTTTGGCCGGGGATCTGAATGCTGTATTATCACCAGATAAGGATAGGTTTAAAATGGCTGCGGTAGGAGGTTCACCCCTGGAGGCATGTGTGAAACCCTATGATTTAGTAGAGGCCTGGCGGTGGAAACACCCTGACGTTAAAGAATATTCCTGTTTCTCTGCCACTTTTAATACACTCTCGAGGATAGATCTATGTTTTATGTCTAGAGACCTGCTCCCAAAGGTAGTAGATGTTCAGTATCTGCCGAGGGCCATCTCGGATCACTCTCCCATGCTTCTCTCCATTGACATGGAGAAACCGAGGGGATATGTTGTATGGAGATTGACTCCCCTATGGCTTGAGGAGGAGTGTTTCGAGAGGTCCACCGCAACATCCATTAATGATTTCTGGCTAGTAAACAAGAAAGAGGTCCCGATTGGGGTCACATGGGATGCATTTAAGGCTACACTCCGGGGATCCATCTCAGGTTTAGTTAAACAACTGCAGTCTGATAAAGGTTGGAAGGTAAGAGATGCGGAACAAACGGCCACGGAGTCCGAAGTAGAATATATTAAAAACCCCAATTCTGATACCCATAGAGTATGGAGAGATAATATAAGAAAACTAGATCTAGTGCTGATAGAAAAAACTCAGAAAAAATTACTTTATCAGTCACAAAGGATCTTTGAGTTTGGGGATAAAAATAGTAGATTAATGGCATACCTGGCACATTCCCAGCAGACCCCCACTTCTATTCCAAGAATATATGATACAAATGGGAAAATCTGCACATCACACGATGATGTTGCAGATGCTTTTTTATCGTTCTATAAAGATCTGTATAGGTCAAGGGTGGATTATGAGTTGGAAGAGGTGCGGACGTACCTTGCCCCAATACCCCTGACTGGGCTTACGGCGGAGGGAGTGGAGGAACTAGATGCCCAGTTTACAACTGAAGAAGTATTATCAGCTATAAAGTCCCTTAAGCCTAATAAAACCCCCGGATTGGATGGGTTTCCAGTCGAATGGTACAAAGCATATGCGGAAACCTTAACCCCTAGGTTTCTTGAGATGTATGAAGATGCCTTTGACAAAGGTGTTTTACCTGAATCTATGAGGGAAGCTCTGATAGTACTTATCCCCAAGCCGCACAAGGACCACGATCTATGTGAATCATATAGGCCTATATCCCTTATTAATGTAGACGCAAAAATCCTAGCTAAAATCTTGGCGAAACGTCTTAATGGGGTGATAGCATCTATTATTCATCCTGATCAGACAGGATTTATTCCTGAGAGATCGACTGCCATAAATCTAAGACGCCTATTTACTATATTACAATCGAAGGGCCCTGTTCCCGATACTCGGGTGGTGGTGTCTCTAGACACTCATAAGGCTTTTGACTCTATAGAATGGCCATATCTCATAGCGGTCCTTGAGCGGCTGGGTTTCGGCCCAAGATTCATAGGGTGGGTCAGACTCCTATATGCGGAGCCTCGGGCTAGATTACGTGTCAATAACTCCATTACCGGGCCTTTCAATATAGCTAGGGGCACGCGGCAGGGGTGCCCTTTGTCGCCCCTGCTGTTTGCCCTGGCAATAGAACCATTGGCGGCGATGTTGAGGGCGGACGAACAGATCAAGGGATGTAGGATTAATGACAGAGAAGAAAAAACATCTTTATACGCCAACGATATGCTTTTATATCTGGAGGAGGCGGAGGGGTCGTTGCCCATAGCCTTGGACAGAATATCCGATTTTGGGAGATACTCCGGGTTCAAAGTGAACTGGAGTAAATCCGTAATATTCCCTTTTGACCCCGCATATGTTCAGAAACTCTCTCAGGAGATATCACTAACTTTGGTATCAAGGTTTAGATACCTTGGGGTTGAGATACAGCTGCCACTGGGCTCGCATGTGTCGATTAACCTACTACCGGTTTGGAAACGTCTAAAGGAGAGTACACAGACCTGGGCTAAACTTCCCCTTGGCCTTTTTGGGCGAATTAATATATTTAAAATGATTTATTTGCCCAGGTTCTTGTACCTATTCTGGCATGCCCCGGTATACATTCCAAAGAAATGGTTTGTTGACATAAACAAGACACTTGGTACGTTTCTATGGGGACCCAAACCCGCTAGAATATCTATGGAAACACTCCATTTACCCATAAGGTCGGGTGGGCTAGCTCTACCGAACCTGAGATACTACTATCTAGCTGCCCAATTAACACATGTGCATTGGTGGTGCTTCCCGCAGATGAACATAGCTTCGGTGGCCACTCAAGCTGCCCAGGTTCATTCGTACGAAGCACTGATCAATGTCCTGTTTAGAAATGGTCCGTACCCGACTAGGGGGTCTAATATTTTAAAGCTCTCATATAAAATATTTCATATATGTAATGGGTTAATAGGGGGATCTAGTCTGGCAGTTTCCCCTAATGCTCCGCTGTGGCATAACCCTCAACTCCCTGAGATAGCCAAGGTTCCGGACGGAGCCCACTGGGCTGTTTATGGGATTAAATACGCACATCAACTGTTTAGGAATGGAATTTTCAGAGCCTTTATAGATCTGAAAACTGAATATAACATACCCAATACTTCCCTTTTTAGATACCTCCAGTTGAGGCATGCCGTCAAGGCTCAATATGGAGGGGGGGTGGTTAATCTCTCCACATCTGCAATGGAAAAACTTATTGCTGAGGAAGACCACTCAAAACTGATCTCTAGATACTACTCAGTTCTGTTGTCTCCCTCTTCCCCTGGACTAGACAGGGTGGCCATGCAGTGGAAAACAGATATTCCATCTCTTACAGAGGAAACGTGGCAGGGAGTGTTGGACACCACGATGTCATCAATGATCTCGGCCAGAGATAAAATGCTTCAATTCAACTACCTGCATAGAATGTACTACACCCCGAAAAGGCTGCACAAAATGGGAGGGAGGGATTCCCCGGAGTGTACCCGTTGCAAAGCGGAGGTGGGAGATTTCTTCCACATGGTATGGCAATGCCCCCAAGTGATGTCATACTGGAGGGAAATCCTCGCATTCGTGGAGGAAAAGCTAGAGCTTCCAAATATATATTCTCCGGCCAGGTGCTTGCTTGGAGACTTGGAAGAGGAGGACCTACCCACATCAAAGAAAACCCTTTTACGGATACTATTTTGTTACGCTAAGAAGGCCTTGGCCCTCAAGTGGAGGGAACAGAGCCCTCCCTCTCTTGGGGACTGGTTAAGATTGGTTAATAAAGCCTTACCGATGTATAAACTCACATATCAGGCTAGAGGTAGTAACAAAAAATTTAATAAAATCTGGGGGAAATGGATCACAAAGGTGTCCGGAGAGATTGATATATAACTAATATCAGCTTATTTAACAATGTATATGTGCAGGTGTGTTGGACGCGAGGTAGGACATGGATTTACTGTTGGAAATAATGACAGAGTATATAAGCCAAAGAAAATATTGGGAATAAAATAAGGAAACAGTTAGATAAGAAACGAATAAGTTGGTTAAACTGTATACTGACAGAGCTTTATTTTTATTTTTATGATAACAAATATTAGATCTGAATGATTGTTACCAGTATACAATGCAGGCTGTTGTAAGGTGATAAAGAATTGTGCTACAGTATTGTAAAATAATTTTGTGAACTTCAATAAATTTACCCTTTAAAAAAAAAAAAAAAAAGGTAAACACCCAGGCAAAGCCACATTAAATGGGTTGTAAACCCTCTTGTTTTTTCACCTTAATCATGCATCCTATGCATGAAGGTGAAAAAACTTCTGACAGTGACCGCCCCCCCCCCCCCCCCCCCCGTTTTACTCACCTGAGCCCATCCATTCCCTAGGCAGAGACGTGCTCACTTTCTCTGCCCGGGGTTCTTGGCTCTTGATTGGATAGATTGATAGCAGCGCAGCTATTGGCTCCCTCTGCTGTCAATCAAATCCAATGACACGGGCGCCGGGGGCGGGGCCTGAGTCCGGCATTCTGTCTATGGATGCAAATGCTGGACTTGGAAGAGCGCCCGCAAGTAACCCCCAGGGAGAGCGCTTCTAGGGGGTTTACCGATGCGAGGAGGAGCCACAAGCGCCGTTGGGGGACCCCAGAAGATGACGACCGGGGCCACTCTGTGCAAAACGAACTGCACAGTGGAGGCAAGTATGATATGTTTGTAATAAAAAAAAAAAAAAAAAAAAACCACGAGGGTTTACAACCCCTTTAACCACTTCCCGCCCGGCCTATAGCAGATATCCTGACTGGGCGTCATATGACGTCCAGCAGGATAAACAGCCGCTGTGCGCCCGTGGGGACCCGCATCGCGGCGATCAGTGGAGCGGTGTGTCAGTCTGACACACCGCTCCACTGATCTTGGTAAAGAGCCGGAGGCTCTTTACCACGTGATCAGCAGTGTCCAATCACGGCTGATCACGATGTCAATAGGAAAAGCCGTTGATTGGCTTTTCCTCACTCACGTCTGACAGACGCGAGTATAGGAAAGCCAATCGGTGGCTCTCCTGACAGGGGGGGTCTGCACTGATTGTTTATTAGCGCAGCCCCCCCTCGGATGCCCACACTAGACTACCAGGGAAGCCGCCACATCCACCAGGGAAGGGGGCAACATGTGGATGGCCAGGTATGTACCCCATGGCCATGCACATGTGCAAATTATGCCCGATCTGTGCCAATCAGTGCCCACAAATGGGCACTGACTGGCACCATTATATATCAATGATGCCCAGCAATGCCACCCAGTGCCACCCATCAGTGCCACCCATAAGTACCCATGAGTGTCACCCATAAGTACCCATGAGTGCCACCCATAAGTACCCATCAATGCCACCTCATCGGTGCCCATCAGTGCTGCCTTATCAGTGCTGCCTTATCAGTGCCCGTCATTGAAGAGGAAAATGTAATTTACAGAAATTTAACAGAAACAAAGAAAAACTTGTTTTTCTTTCAAAATTTTTGGTCTTTTTTTATTTGTTGCGCAAAAAATAAAAAACCACAGAGGTGATCAAATACCACCAAAAGAAAGCTCTATTTGTGGGAACAAAATGATAAAAAATTTGTTTGGGTACAGTGTTGTATGATGGCGCAATTGTCATTCAAATTGCGACAGCGTTGAAAGCTGAAAATTGGCCTGGGCAGGAAGGTGTCCAAGTGCCCGGTATTGAAGTGGTAAAGTCTTGTTTTTTTTTTAAAACATACTTACCAGCTCTGTGCAGTGGTTCTACACAGAGCAGCCCCGATCCTCCTCTTCTCAGGTCTATCGCCGCCGCTCCTGGCCCCTCCTTCCTGCCAAGTACCCCCACAGCAAGCAGTTTGCTATGGGAGCACATGAGCAGCTGCTCTGTGTCCATTTGGACATGGAGCAATGGCCCGTCCCCACCCTCTCTGCTCATTGGCTTACTGACTGATTGACAGCAGTGGGTGCCAATCCCGCCCACTGCTGTGTGAGGGAGAGTCGTCGTACAGCCGAGGCTCTAGTACAACATTGCTGGATCGAGATGGGGCTCAGGTAGGTATAGAGGGCTGCTGCACACAGAAGGTCTTTTATCTTAATGCATAAGATAAAAATTCATTAAGATAAAAAACCTTCTGCCTTAAGATCCACTTTAAGCATTGTCAGTTCAGGGGATTGCGGTGCCTGTTCCCGCATTTACAATGATCCATCACTCAAACCTCTCAATTCCCAGTGACCAGTTTAATCAAATTACTAATGCTACAGTCGTTCAAGAATTGAATTTATAATTGTTTCCATGCTTGCCAAGTAAGTTAGTTGCTATGGGAAACATTTCTACTTATCACTCCCCATTTTTATGTATCACACCCACTGTCTAAAAATAGTAAACATGTAAAGGAAAACAGCCTGGCATTTATGGAAAGTACAGTACTTACTTCAGTGATCATGATCTGTGCTTGGCTGCAATAATGCCCTGTTTGCTTGCTGTGAATGCAGCAAGCGTGGACATGATGCACATCTATGATGAACCCATCCTGAACTGCCTGAGAATGACTGCATCACCAATTCACTATAATATTCTCTCACATTGTAAAGGCATTGTACACTTTTCACATGTTTGTGCTGTATTGACATGGTATTAAAGTAGTCCTACATAAGCTCATGTGGTTGCAGTTTGTAGATTTATGGCTGATCGATTTCTCTACACTTCATTCACCTAGCTGCAGGGTCTGGCAACTTCTTGTTTCAGGACACGCATCGTACAATCCACGCCTCCCCATTTCTCTGCGTTACATCACAAAT
This sequence comes from Lithobates clamitans, assembly GCA_037952925.1. Classification (NCBI taxonomy): domain Eukaryota; kingdom Metazoa; phylum Chordata; class Amphibia; order Anura; family Ranidae; genus Lithobates; species Lithobates clamitans. The sequence continues at coordinate 4,038,956 of JBBGZY010000407.1, read as the reverse complement.
ATGGGAGTTCTAGTGTGATAAAAATACATCTCTTCCCTTTATTGCTCTGCCTGTTTGTATCTTTTAGATCTAATTTCGGATTAGCTTTCACCTGCAGAACACTAGACAGAGACCCATGGATTATGGGATATATAGTTTCTTCATAGGGAGTGTCTTACTATAGACAGTGGTCATGCATTAACCTGTGCAGTGCCATGCAGCATGTCTGATGTTTGAACAGTACGAAATTGCTGACAAAGGAATGTAAAAATTTACTCTACTACAGGCAACAAATAACACAATGAAGCTACATGATCAATGTGCATCACAAGGAGGTGAAAAACACAAGGTGCAGGTAGCAAGGTTTATAATGCCTTTAAGAAACAGACTGGTGTTTGAACTGAGGCTTCTTCACTTACACAGATAACCCTAAGCATGTATTAGTTCACATACCTCACAAACATACCAAAAAAAAGGAGGAAAGCCTAGCTACATATATCCTTGGGGCTCAGTGTGAATGCGGTGCATTTTTTGGCACCATTCATTTTTATTACCATGTTGCATTTACAGCACGTTCTGGTGTAAAAAAAAATACAGCAAGCTATACGTATTAACGCACGCGAAAGCACTGCAATTGCATAAATCAGGCTCACTGAAGTACACTAATTTTTCTTCCATATGCATTTGTATTTCATTTAAAAAGGTGTTTAGGAGCATATCTTGTAACTGAGCCCTTACCCAGCATTCACCCCCTGATGCCTACAGGGCCCCAGTCCTCACATGTGCGTGTGTGTGTGTGTGTGTGTGTAGGGCAGCCCATTCATTAATAGGCTGCACTACAACCAATAAGTTTAAGCTTGTGTGTTTTTGCTCATTTGTCACACGCTCAAATGCATGCAAAAACACACTTCTTGCTTGGCACATTCAGAAAGCCATTAACAATGAATGGCACCACAAGTGCAACCTATGTTTTTCACGTGTTACGCTAGGGTGAATGCGGGCTCAGTGTAGAGAAAAGGTTCCAGACTACCTCCCTGCAAAGGGCAATTTAGCCAGGTCTTCACTATTGTGGTCTGTGCACAATTATTTAGCTATTCTCCCATCATAAAAGGAAAAATGGTATACAAGCAGCTACATGATTGCACTTAATGATTTTGAGCAGCATCCTAGTTTTTATTCAGGATGGTTAAACAACTATGGTACACACCTTGCACTGGCCATATTCAACTGTTTTGTTAAGTGGACAGGATCTGATTTTTTTCAGGTTTCTACAAAACCCCAGCAAACCACTTAGATCAGCTGAAAATTATAAATTCAAACTGTGGACACATACTGTATATTATAGGAAAAGAAGCTTAAAAAAATTACCTAGTTGTCATAGTAACCCTATAGATTGGTGGGTGGGAAAGTAGAAATGGCAAAGCAATGTGTTGGAAAGGCTCAAATCCTTTTAAGTCACTGTGACAGCTTTTCAGATGAGCTATTACACAGTTGCCATAGTAACCAATTGGGAAAATCTTGACAGAAATCTGCAATTACTAGGAGAGCAAAATGAACTTTCATAGTCCAGTAATCAGCATACTGCAGTGATTCCAACTGTCATAAGCTCTCCTGGAAAAAAAATGCAGTGAACTTGGGGAACACAATAATCTGTGGAGCAAAGGTTCCCCAAGGTTTTCTTCAGAAGGAAAACACACATTGTTGAATTACCGTATTTATCGGCGTATAACACGCACCGGCGTATAACACGCACCCCAATTTAGGAGGGAATTTTAAGAAAAAAAAACTTTTAGGAGGGAAGTTGAAGGGAAAAAAACTTACATTTAAATGCCCTTCATTGCAGCCTTGTCAGTGCAGCCTTGTCAGTGCAGCCATGTCAGTGCAGCGATGTCAGTGCAGCGATGTCAGTGCAGCGATGTCAGTGCAGCGATGTCAGTGCAGCGATGTCAGTGCAGCGATGTCAGTGCAGCGATGTCAGTGCAGCCTTGTCAGCCTTGTCAGTGCAGCCTTCCCCAGTGCAGCCTTGTCAGTGCAGCCTTGTCAGTGCAGCCTTGTCAGTGCAGCCTTGTCAGTGCAGCCTTCCCCAGTGCAGCCATGTCAGTGCAGCCATGTCAGTGCAGCCTTGTCAGTGCAGCCTTCCCCAGTGCAGCCTTGTCAGTGCAGCCTTCGTCAGTGCAGCCTTTCCTCAGTGCAGCCTTTCCTCAGTGCAGCCTTTCCTCAGTGCAGCCTTTCCTCAGTGCAGCCTTTCCTCAGTGCAGCCTTTCCTCAGTGCAGCCTTTCCTCAGTGCAGCCTTTCCTCAGTGCAGCCTTTCCTCAGTGCAGCCTTTCCCCAGTGCAGCCTTCCCCAGTGCAGCCTTCCCCAGTGCAGCCTTCCCCAGTGCAGCCTTGCCCCAGTGCAGCCTTGCCCCAGTGCAGCCTTGCCCCAGTGCAGCCTGGTATCCCCTGCCCCTGCTTCCAGGGCTTCAAAATCGCGTTTCATTATGAAATCGAAATTATTTCCTATTACCATCAGCTCCATCTAGTAGCCATAATCAGGTATATTGCTGATTAATGCTATTTTGTATGAATGAATAACATTTGACCTGGAAAGAATATATCCTAATAACATTAATTTCCACAATAACTGTATATGCAGTTTCAAAAGGGTGAATTGCTCTGCATACATTTTTATAAATGCATCCCTGCCTGGGGGCATGTTGTGTGTGTTTGTTTTTGTGTTTTTTTTTCTTCCCTAATTAGTATGGCGACTTTTTTAATTTATTTTGTCTATAAATGCATATTTCAGTTTTTAATTTTTTAAAATTTTTTATTTATATCAGACTAAAAGACTTATTCAGTGTTTAAAAAAAAAAAAAAAGTTGATTCCATTAGCCTAGAGGACAGGTGTCCAAACTGGTGGTCCTCCAGCTGTTGACAAAGTCCCATGAGCCATTGCAAGGCTGACAGTTAGTTACAAGCATGACTTCCACAGGCAGAGACATGATGGGACTTGTAGTTCCACAACAGCTGGAGGGCTGCCAGTTTGACACCCCTGACCTAGAGGCACTGTTTTTAGAGGACCTATGTATCATTTTCCCGGTCCGCGATTTGAAAATGGCGCCGCCGGCGCCGAAGTACAGAGAGCCGGTCCTCGGCTCTTTCCGGCGGCTCTCGTTTACTTTCGGTTTCACTCGTAGTCCGGAGCGGAGCTATCCGAGTAGGTTCGGATAGCTCCGCTCGGGACTACGAGTGGAGCCGAAAGTAAACGAGAGCCGCCGGAAAGAGCCGAGGACCGGCTCTCTGTACTTCGGCGCCGGCGGCGCCATTTTCAAATCGCGGACCGCGATTTTGACATTTTGACAGATCGGGATCGGCGGGGATCGGCGTATAACACGCACCTGCGACTTTCCCCTGATTTTAAGGGGAAAAAAGTGCGTGTTATACGCCGATAAATACGGTATATAAAACAGGGGGAAAATGATACATAGGTCCTCTAAAAACAGTGCCTCTAGGTCAGGGGTGTCAAACTGGCAGCCCTCCAGCTGTTGTGGAACTACAAGTCCCATCATGTCTCTGCCTGTGGAAGTCATGCTTGTAACTAACTGTCAGCCTTGCAATGGCTCATGGGACTTTGTCAACAGCTGGAGGACCACCAGTTTGGACACCTGTCGTCTAGGCTAATGGAATCAACTTTTTTTTTTTTTTTAAACACTGAATAAGTCTTTTAGTCTGATATAAATAAAAAATTTTAAAAAATTAAAAACTGAAATATGCATTTATAGACAAAATAAATTAAAAAAGTCGCCATACTAATTAGGGAAGAAAAAAAAACACAAAAACAAACACACACAACATGCCCCCAGGCAGGGATGCATTTATAAAAATGTATGCAGAGCAATTCACCCTTTTGAAACTGCATATACAGTTATTGTGGAAATTAATGTTATTAGGATATATTCTTTCCAGGTCAAATGTTATTCATTCATACAAAATAGCATTAATCAGCAATATACCTGATTATGGCTACTAGATGGAGCTGATGGTAATAGGAAATAATTTCGATTTCATAATGAAACAAAAAAACACTTCTGAGCCTAGGTTCACACTGATGTGGGTTTGAAATCGTGAGCTGGACTCGCACGATTTTGAATCTACATGTCAGTCCAACTTTGGAAGTGATTTCAGAGACATCGTTCAGGTTCCTGTCCAGATATCTATTCAAATCGCCCCCAAAGTCGACAAAAGTAGTGCAGGAACTACTTCTGGCAATCTTTGTGGCACCGCACCGATTCGATGGTGCCGTTTCCGCCAATAGACAGGCATTTGACATGTCAAATTGCAAGTCAAGACAACCCGTTGTGAACGTGGGCTATAAAGTGTAGTCCAATTTACTCCAACGAAAAAAAGAAAAAAAAAACCTGCCTGAGCTATATCTGATAACTCCACAAGTTATTTCTTATATCGATTTGTAGCTGTCTGGTTCAGATTAAAGAAGCATTATTAAAATATGTTTTTTGTAGCCTGGTACACTGGTTAAACACTGATCCTGGAAAGACCTCAGCATTTCTTTATGAACTTTGCACATCACAAGATATCACTCCTACACCATCCCTATCAGAAATACTTAAGACCATCAGAATCATATCTATTTCATGCACACATCTGTGAATCCTATTCGTAAGTGACTTTTAATAGAATCTATCAAGGCAAACTTCAGGCTTCCTAAGACTGGATATACACCTATGCATTTTTAGTGCTTTTTGCAGATTTGCACTACAGAATGTGTTCTATAGTAAGCCATGTTAAATGGACTATAGTGCAAATCTGCAAAAAGCACTAAAACTGCATAGGTGTGAATCCAGCCTAAGTGAATGTTTGTTTGCATGATAGATCACATCAGTTTTCAGGGCTCCTGGGGTGCAGTAATTGAAAATTAAGGATACCCTCAGGCAGCCCTTCATCTCATTCAATCTAAGATTATTAAGATTTACCTTTTTTTAAACTGACTATCAGTTAGTGACTCACAAAGTAATTATGTAACCATTGGGACAAAAGCCCAAGTATGTACCTTCAAAAAGGTAGATCAGCAATGGTAGCTTCCATAGGTTTAGTCTCAGTTTCCATGTTAGCTTAAAGTGGTTATAAAGGCAGGTTTTTAATCTCAATGTATTCTATGCTTTAAGATAAAAAGGGGTTCTGAGTGTAGCTCACTTACCTGAGCCCCATTCTTGATGCAGCGACGTTTCACGAAAGACTCCGCTGTCCGGGACTCCCCTCCTCATTGGCTGATACTGCAATCAAAGTCAGTGAGCCAATGAGGAGGAAGAAAGAGCACCACGGCTCTGTGTCTGAATAGACACAGGGAGCAGCGGCTCAGCTCGGATGCCCTCATAGCAAGCTGCTTGCTGTGGGGGCACTCAACAGGAGGGATGGGCCAAAAGTGCCAAAGAGGGCCCTGAGAATAGGAGGATCAGGGCTGCTCTGTGCAAAACCTCTGCACAGAGCAGGCAAGTATAACATGTTTGCTATTTTGAAAAAAATAAAAAATAACCAAGACTTTAGTATAACTTTAAAAAGTAGAGAACTGCAATAATACAAACTACAACAGATGAAAACCGCCAAACGTTGAGTAGCTTCAAAAGCAGCAAAAGGAGTTCTTAAAGCTGTACTCAAAAACAATATCTGGACACATGTGCTCTGAAAATAAATTAGCACTAATGAAGTGTTTGGCATGTTTGTAGGCTGCAGTGTTCTGTACAACTCTTACTTTCATTCAAAATTTTTAAAACAAGGCTGAAGTAAACCTCTGATAGTGGATCGCTTGCTGTGCACCTTTCTCAGTAGGTGTCTTGCATTCTTTTCACAGGAAGATGGTAGAGGAGAGATGGTGACGTTCATCTGTACCTCCTTCATTCCCAGAGCACCTTGCATCAAGTGAAAAGAATTCAAAACATTTACTGAATGGAGGAGCAACCTGCTATCATCTGTATACATTGCAGCAGAAAGCGTAAAATTGCTGTATATTGATTTAGCAGGAACCAGATGAAGTTCAATAAGGCTCCATTTCCACTATTGAGAATTGTTGTGCCACTTGACACATGTGAAGTCGCATGACAAGTCAAAACCCATGTATTTCAATGGTCCCCATTCTAATTGGTGTGAGTCAAGTTGCAGCGACGCCAAAAAAAGTTTTTTGCACTACTTTGTTCTGACTTCGGTGCAGCTTGTTCTCACATAGTTCTCACCGGTTGCATGAAATCGCATCAAAGATCGCATTGCAAAGTCGCACTGTAAATCGCGTGACTTTGGGGTCGCAATAGTGGAAACCCATGGTTCATCCCATAAACATCACCCTTCCAGGCCATCTACAGCCACTGACCACCTAAGCCTTGTCTGACCCAACTCGGCGTATGCCCCTTTGGGTCCATTTGATCTGGTAAGCCTCTTCATTGTTGGTGGTGGTGTGTCTGTCTTCACTTCAGATGTCATACACCTATTGATGTGCTCTTTGTTTGAAGTCATACAGTTCCTGAGGACTTCCCATCATTGGGATTAATATACATATGGATGATTTCCTCCCATATTCCACATTTGGAACTGTTGTACTACTTTTTTATTTTTGACATTGGACATTTTAAAACCCTTTTAGCGCTACTCTTATTTTGTTTTCTTTTTACTAGGCATATATCCTGTTGGCCGTGTTAGCTGCTGTTTTTTCTTTAGGGCAGCGCAGAATTACATTGTATATTTTTCCAATAGTGGAAACCTAGTCTAAGTTTTTGGCAGTTTCCACTCAGCAGAAGTTAATCACTTGATCGACTTCTGTAGAATGGACATGCTGGAAAACTGATGTGAATCTGATGCAAATTCACTGTGTGATTCTGTTGTGGTAGGGGCAAATTTAATGCAATTTTTGAGGGGACTGGGCATTGCTGGAGATTAAATTCGCACCACACCCAACTCACATGGGACCCTTTTTTCAATAAAAAACCTTATGGAGGAGGAATCAAGGCTCACTAGACCAACAGCTATGTACTGCTCGAATAATAAAAAAATTTTATTTTTTCATCATACTTACCTGTAAAATCCTTTTCTTTGAGTACACCATGGGACACAGAGTCAGGCTAATATTCATTATGTGCTGGGTTAGGTCTCATGCACACGAGACGCCAGTGCAAACTCTGCTGAACACGTTTTTAAAAGCTGAAACTGGCGTTTAGAAACGCCTGTTTTGCCGCGTTTGCATGCCGCGTTTAGCCACGTTTGCGTCTAGAAGCGTCTGCAGAGCAGAAAATAACATTTTGCGACCCAAATTTGGGGCCCCATATCTCGGGGCCACTTGGTGCTAGAAACCCCAAATTTAGTGTGCTAACACAGTAGACCTAGCACTATAACATATCCATATTTGGGGTTCTTAGCCATGAATGGATAGGAAAAGAATGGATAGATTGGGGAGGCTTTAGTGAACCCAAACCAGAAGTGGGCTCATCGACTGACTGCGTTATTGGCAGTAAAAATGTGGAGCGGACCAATTCAGTGAGAGACTGTACCAACAATCTTTCCTGCGAACCTGACATTTCCGTATCAGGTTCTCTGGAAGAGGAGACTTCAGCCTCTTCCTGGTCCTTTGAAAGAAATTAGTCATCTCTTGCTCCTTGTTCCTCAGCAAGAGGGTTCTGAGCAATGGACGGGGACCTGCTGCGCTTAGTCCTACTCTGGGATGCAATTAAGGCATCAATTTTTTGCTCCAAGCTTAAAATGGTTGAAGAAAAAACCTTCTTAGTAATATACACAGGGGCTGCAGTGTTAAGAGCAGCTGCAACACTTGCCCCTCCTGATGGCTCACTCTGACCAGCCATGTTACTCTCAGGGGAGGATGCCATCTTTACTAAGAAGAATCAAGGCTTCCGTGTGACTGTAGCAGTCTTTTTAGAGCCCTTTTTTTAGGCTTTTTTCACCCCCCTTCTGACCATAACCAGATGCACAAAGCAGAGGTACTACCAGAAGGAATGCATCCACTGCTTGAGCAATAGTCCAGCCCTGTCGCTGCTATTAATGCTCAGCCTGATGCAGTAGTAAATGTGCCAAAGGAATGCCTGTGTCACCAAACCCCTTATATGCCACCTTTGCTCGTGTCTCCCTGCAGCATGTAACAGCACAAATGGTGCCTTTTAAAACATACCTTCCCGCACTGGACGTTGGAGGATGCCAACGCCGTGCTAAGCCCCTCACCTGTTGCCTACGACCCTTCCCCTCTCATTTCAAAAAGAGCTCTTTGCCACGTGAGCACGGGCTCCTGATCCTATGGGATCCACAGGGAGGAAAGGAGGAATGGCGTGGAACCCGTCGAGCGACGTGCCGTTTGCGCAATTTTTTTTTTTATTATTACTTGTGGCGCTCTTTCCCGAGAAGAGGGGAAGAAAAAAAGCACAGGGGGGCATCTGGTGGGGAGAGGGAACCCCCCCAGACTTACCGGAGGTGAGCTGCTTGGACGGAGGAAGAAGAAACTGCTGCTTCCTAGACACAACGTGGGCTTTCTGAGAAGCATGAGACAGTAAGTGCTCAATACAGCCCCCGTGGTGACACATAGGCATGACAACACTTACTAAAATTTAAAGGAGACAATCATAAGAAAATTTTAAACATTTCTTAGAAAACTCCACTTACCTTTCCCGCCGCAGGGATTTCTGTGGTAAACCAACAGACCCAATCTTCACCCTTCACAGTGGGTTCCGTTAACCCTCGAGGAAACCCACAATCCTGGACCTGTAATAGCACCACTGCCAGTAAAAACTTTATAGCCTTAATACCAAAAATTTCTGGATCCCGGGGTCCAGCTCTCTAAAGAGAAGCGTTACAGGCAAGACCTCTTTTCGTTGGATACGAGGCCCCGGTACCATTCAATTCAGCCAAAAAGACACTTTGAATGGATCCGGCTGCATGGCTAGCCCCAGCAAGGATTGCTCCAGTGGAGCTCAGCACAGCACATCTTTAATTGTGATCAACACCTTAGACAGTGGCAAAAAAACTGAGGTACTCCCAGTAGTGGGAGGGGTTATATAGGGAGTGCACTTTTTGTCTTAGGGCGTGCCAGTGTCCATCACCTGAAGGTGGCCTATAACCCACATAGTAACTACTATGGCTCTGTGTCCTGTGATGTACAATAAGAAAATCCTATTTTCTTTTTCATACATCATGGGACACGGAGTCAGGCTAATATTCATTACCTGCTGGGACGTCCCAGAGCAAAAGCCTTGAGGGGATGGAGACACTCTGCCAAACAATAGCCATCAGAACTTATGGCAGCCCGCAGTACACTGTGGCCGAAAGCCGAATCCTCGGCTGCTCGAACATCCACTTGATAAAATTTTGTTAACGTATGCAATGAAGACCAGGGGGCAGCCTTACAAATCTGAGCAGCAGATACCTGATGGCGAAAAGCCAAGAAGGTTCCTACACTACTGGTAGAATGAGCTCACCCTAAAGGGAGGAGCTTTAAGTTTCAGATCATAGGCCTGAATGATCAATTGACGGACCCAATTGGCAATGGAAGCCTTGGAAGCTGCCTGCCCCTTCTTGGGTCCTTTTGGTAAAACAAAAAAGGAGTCTGATCCTCAGATCTCCGCAGATCTAGACAAATAAGCCTTGACTGCCTGGACAACGTCCAATGAATGCAGTCGTCTCTCTTCCGCCGAGAAAAGAGAAAAAAAAGGAGGCAAAATAATGTCCCGATTTAAATGAAAGACCGACACCACTTTTGGCCAAAAGGGTGGAACAGGTCATAACACGACCCTGTCGTGGTGAAGGATTAAGTATGGTTCCATGCACGAAAGGGCCGCCAACTCCGACACCCTTCTAGCCGAGTTGATGGCCATCAGGAAGGCTAGCTTGCGTGACAGCAAGTCTAATAGAATTTCCTTGATAGATTGAAATGGTTGCTTCTGTAACACAGACAGCACCAAGTTCAAGGACACATAGGTGACCTAATGGGGGGAAGCAAAAGAGTCGCCCCCTGCATAAAGGTTCGGACTAACGAATGAGATGCTAAAGGTCTTTGGAAGAATACTGACAAGGCCGGAATCAGACCTCTGATTGTACTCAAAGCCAATCTGATTTCCACAGCAGACTGTAGAAAAGAGAGAATTCTCCCAATCACGTATTTCCCAGGATGCCATTTTCTGGCTTCACACCAAGCAATACAAGTCTTCCAGACCTTATGATAAATCTTCCTAGTGACAGCTTTTCTAGCATTCACTAGGGTAGACGCTACTGGTTCAGAGATGTCACGGTCCTTCAGCACCTTGGCGTCAATAGCCATGCCGTAAAATTTTGTAGACTGTAAATTGAGGTGGAATATAGGACCTTGAGAGAGTAGATCGGGGCTACGTGGAAGCGTCCATAACCCATCTATTGCCAGTCTCACAATCTCCGGGAACTAGGGCCTTCTGGGCCAGGCTGGTGCCACCAGAATGACTGGAACCCCCTCTCTCTGAATCCTGTGCAACAAACGTGGACGGAGAGGGTTTGGAGGGAAAACATAAACCAGGGAGTACTGGCTCCATGGAACTATCAGAGAATCTGCTCCGATTGCCAGAGGATCCCTTGCTCGGGACACAAATTACTGTAGCTTGTTGTTGCACCTGGATGCCAATAGGTCGACCTCTAGCCATTCCCAACGCTGGCAAATTTCCTGGAACACCCCTGGGGGACCATTGCCCCAGGCAGATCTGCTGGCGGCTGAGATAATCTGCCTTCCAGTTCTCTACTCCTGGGATATGGACTGCCAATAGAATCGGCACATGTCCCTCTGCCCAGGCTAGTATGTGGTTCACCTCCTTCAGAGCTGAACGACTCCTGGTACCGCCTTGGTGGTTTATATAGGCCACTGCAGTGGCATTGTCGAACTGAACCCTGATAGGACAGTCCTGAAGCTCCACTGTCCAGGACCGTAGGGCCAGACGTACTGCCCATAATTCCAGGACATTGATGGGCAGGATCTGTTCTGTCCCTGACCATTTCCCCTGAGCTGTGAGCCCTTCTAGGGCCGCTCCCCAGCCTGAAAGACTGGCATCTGTAGTTGGTACTCTCCAAGTTACTGGGAGAAAGGATTTTCCCTTTCACAAGTTCTGATCCTGCAACCACCAGTTTAGGCTTAAGCGTGCCCGAGGAGATAAGCACATTGGATAATCCAGGGTTTGGTCTCTTCTGTTCCAAGCCAACAAGATGTCCTGTTGTAAAGGCCTGGAATAGAACTGGGCATAGGGCACTGCCTCGAAGGAGGATACCATACTCCCTAGAAGACTCATACAGAGCCGAATGGAGGGTTTTCTGGTGCCCCTTATTTGACACATCTGAACCCTCAGGGCAGAGATCCTTACAGGTTGCAAGAATACTCTTGCTTGAACCGTATCTAGGATCAGATTAAATACTTTAGACTTTGAGCTGCTTTCAAGGCTGACTTTTCAGTAATTATGATCCAGCCTAAGCTTTTCAAATACCGCACTGCACATATTATGCTCTGTTCTAGAGCCTGTAATGAGTGATCTCTGAGCAGGAGGTAGTCCAGATACCAGAGCACCAGGATCCCTTGGGCCCTTAAAAGACCCAGTACTGGTGCTAGGAGCTTTGTGAACACCCGGGGACCCGTAGCAAGCCCAAAGGGTAGAGCCACAAACTGAAAATGATGTTCCTCTACTGTAAAACGTAGGAACCTCTGATGAGGCTGAAAGATAGGCATGTGTAAATACGCGTCTTTTATATCGATGGAGGCTAGAAAGTCTCCCCTTTGGAGTGAGGCTACTACTGAGCGGACAGACTCCATCCGAAAAGACTATCAGTAGATACCTGTTCAGGGATCTTAGGTCCAAAATGGGCCTAGTGTCCCAGTTTGGTTTCTGAACCGTAAACAGGTGTGCGTAAAACCCTTTATGCCGAGTCCAAATCCTCCTACAGTGTGTCTTCTGATTGCTACTGTTCTTTCACCAGAGTAGAACGGTTCACCAGACACACAGATAACGTCCTGCTCTTGAATCATTAGTATGTCTTTGGCTAAGTGGAGTCCAACCTTGAAAGGCTCTTGATTACCATCTTGCAGCAAACAAATTCCTGTCTTTGCCAGAACGTAAGCCAATTAAACAGGTGGCTTAACCCAGCCCAGGCCTTGATGCGAAACAGTCTCAGTAAGCTGAATCGTTAATTGACTTGAACCGCGGGTTAGCGTTGATTCCACATTATAAAATCATCCCAGAAAAAAAAATTAAATAACATAGGGTAATACTGACACAGAAAAAAATATATATAGAATGAAGTGGCACTCACATTGTGAAAAAAAAAGAAAAGTGCATATAGAACACCCAGTAAAGGAAGCAAATCCAATCACCAACACTGGGCTGGGTTAAGCCACCTATTTAATTGGCTTACGTTCTGGCAAAGACAGGAAATTGCTTGCTGTAAAATGGTAATCAAGAGCCTTTCAAAGTTCGACTCCACTTAGCCAAAGACATACTGTTGATTCAAGAGCAGGACGTTATCTGTGTGTCTGGTGAACCGTTCTACTCTGGTGAAAGAACAGTAGCAATCAGAAGACAAACTGTAGGAGGATTTGGACTCAGCATAAAGGGAGGAGCTGAACATAACATCCCAGTTGTTATATCAAAGATATCCAAAGAACAAAGAGGGGAATGAGCGTGTATCTGCTACACAGAGGATATCCCACATAGAGAGTCCGGTGACATCTAGCCATCCAAGTTTCAAAGACCCATGGCTGGGGATAAGACCCACAGGCACTCACAATCTCCTTAAACAAGAGATCTAAAAAGCTGGTAAGCGGCATTAATATCACTGGTGGAGGAACTTTCCTGTCGCACTTTATCACATCTCCCATGGTGTTGTGGACGTATGTCACTAACATTTGGAGGGCTAAGATATCATCACTTGGAAAATCACTATGAACTGCACATTCAGTGGGATTTCCATCCAATAGCCCATTGGACGGGACTATTATACATAATATATATTTATTTTTTTTTTGTATTCATTATATTCATTTTTATGTTTACTTAGCACATTTCACTTGTGATTACATTTAATTCTTCATCTATTAGTGCGACACAAGGAATTGTCCATATCTATTCTATTAGATGAATATTCTTTAGGACACACTTTTTGATCATTAATATATATTGTATTTAGTGTCTCTCACATTGTAGTAGCGGCTTGTTTTTTCTCTACTTATGATTTATTTGGATAGCACAGTAAAATTACCCTTTTTTTAGGCCTATCAGGCTGTTTGATCGGATCCTTTACGGACTGGCAGATACCAATTGCTGCAACAGCAACAGAAGAGGTTTCAGGCGTTCAGGCGCAGGGCGCTTAGAAACCAAAAGCCCAAACTTTACCAATCACAGCGGGTTCCTGTCACTTGAGGACCTTTAAAGACTGGGTACCCTTTTCATGTTTAGGGTCCAATCCCTTGGAGCTATACAGCACCCTGCAGGAATGCCTTAGCGCTGTGGTGTCCAGGATTCCACTTTGCAGGGTCCAGCACCCGGAGGCCACATTACAGGCAAAACCTTGCAGGATCTTGAGTTTTTCTTTGCGAGGCTCGGGTACCATTTATCTAAGCATATAAAGCCTGTGTTAAATGGATCCGATTGGTCAATCCCTTGATTCATTTAAAGAACCGTTTGTGGGACTAGAGACCTGGAGCTCAGAGAGCTCAAACAAACCGTGTCATCCACTTCGCAGACACTGGTAAAAAACTGAAGTACTTTCTGTATGCAAGGGGTTAACAGGGGATCACTTCATGTCTAAAGACCTTTGGTCTACCAGTGTCCATTCACCTGGAGATGGAGTATAACCCAGCAGGTAACTAATATTAGCCTGACTCTGTGTCCCATGATGTATGAAAAATAGGATTTTTTTTATAACAGCTTACCTGTAAAATCCTTTTCTTTTGATGTACATCATGGGACACAGAGCCTCAGTAATTACTGATGGGTTATATAGGGCAGTGTTTCTCAACTCCAGTCCTCAAGGCGCACCAACAGGTCATGTTTTCAGGATTTCCACTATTTTGCACAGGTGATTTGATCAGTTTCACTGCCTTAGTAATTACCACAGCCTTTTCATCTGAGGGAAATCCTGAAAACATGACCTGTTGGTGCGCCTTGAGGACTGGAGTTGAGAAACACTGATATAGGGTATCACTAGGTGATTGGACACTGGCACACGCTAAACAGGAAGTTCAACCCCCTATATAATCCCTCCCCTTACAGGGATACCTCAGCTTTGTAGCAAAGCAATATAAGTGTATTAGAAGAGGGGCGGGACCTCTGTGTCCCGTGATGTACATCAAAAGAAAAGGATTTTACGGGTAAGCTGTTATAAAAAATCCTATTTTCTTTCTCGTACATCACGGGACACAGAGCCTCAGTAATTACTGATGGGACGTCAAAGAGCAATGCTATCTGAGGGGAGGGGACCACACAACGTAGGGTGTAATCAGACCTGAGGACCTTGTACTGCTGCCTGCAGCACACTACGCCCAAAGGCGATATCCTCATGCCTTCCCACATCCACCTGATAAAAGTTGGTGAATGTATGGACTGAAGACCAGGTTGCGGCCTTGCAGATTTGAGCCATAGAGGCCTGGTGATGCACCACCCAAGAAGCACTAATAGCCCTTGTGGAGTGTGCCTTCATCTGAAAAGGAGGAATTATCGGTTTCAAGCCGTAAGCTTGAATAATCATTTGTCGAATCTATTTAGAATTGGTAGATTTTGACGCTGCCTGTCCTCAATTGGGACCTTCTGGCAGTCCGTTTTGCGAGTTTGAGCAGCTTCCAGATAAGCCTTGACTGCTCTTACTACATCCAAAGAATGTAGTGACCTTTCTTCCATAGAACTCGGATCTGGAAAAAAGGAAGGCAGAACAATATCTTGGTTTAGATGAAAATCTGAAACCACTTTCGGTAGAAAGCTAGGATGAGGGCACAATACCACTCTATCCTTGTGTATGATTAAATAAGGCTCTTTACAGGAAAGAGCTGCTAATTCTGATACTCTTCGAGCAGAAGAAATGGCTTCCAGAAAAATTAACTTTCTTGTCAACAAGACCAAGGGAATTTGACGTATTGGTTCAAAAGGCTGTTTCTGTAAAACTGACAGAACCAAATTCAAGTCCCAGGAGTTTAGGGGCGCCTTAACCGGAGGATTAAGACGCGTCACCCCCTGCATAAAGTTTCGGACCAAAGAATGTGAAGCAAGTGGCCGTTGGAATAATACTGATAAGGCTGAGACCTGGCCCTTGATGGTACTCAAGGCCAGCTTCATTTCTAATCCCATCTGTAGAAAGTCAAGAATTCTGCCTATTACATATTTTCTGGGATGCCAACCCCTGGATTCACACCAGGATACATAAGCTTTTCAGACTCTATGATAAATCACTCTGGAAGCTGGCTTCCTTGCATTGAGTAAGGTAGAAATCACAGGACCTGAAAGCCTACGACTCTTCAGAACGTGGGTTTCAATAGTCAAACCGTCAAATTTAGAGTTTGTAAGGCAGGATGGAACACTGGACCTTGAGATAACAGGTCTGGACGTGACGGTAGGGTCCACGGGGAACCTACTGTCATCCTTACTATTTCTGCATACCAAGCTCTCTTGGGCCAAGCTGGGGCCACCAGAAGTACCGACTTCTTTTCCTGCCTGATCCTGCAAAGGAGTCGTGGCAGTAGTAGAATAGGAGAGAATGCATAAATCAGTGAGAACCGATGCCATGGAATCACCAACGCATCTGTCCTGCATGCAAGAGGATCCTTTGTTCTTGCCACAAACTTGTCGATCTTTTTGTTGAATCTGGATGCAAAGAGATCTACATCTGGAACCCCCCCATCTTTAGCATATGGCCCAAAAGACGTCGGGGTGAAGAGACCATTCCCCTGGGAATAACCGCTGGCGACTCAAATAGTCCGCATGCCAGTTCTCTATCCCTGGAATGAAAACTGCCGATATGCATGGCACATGCTTTACTGCCCAGACTAAACTCTGGTTCACTTCTCTCTGAGCTGCCCGACTCCTGGTGCCTCCTTGATGATTGATATAAGCCACTGCTATGGCATTGTCAGACTGGATCCTGACCAGGCAACCCTGTAGCCTGAGAGTCCAGGCCTTTAGGGCTAGGTATGCTGCACGGATCTCCAGAATGTTGATGGGTAAGGTCCTCTCGGTTTTGGACCATTCCCCTTGGACCGCAGACTGTTCCAGAACTGCTCCCCAACCCGAAAGACTGGCATCCGTTGTTACCACCGTCCAGGTAACCGGTAGAAAGGATTTCCCTTTCTGCAGGCTTTCGCACGAGACAGGTGCATCGGAAAATCTAATGCCTGAACCTTCTTGTTCTAGGCCGACAGGATACTGTGTTGCAGTAGTCTTGAATGAAACTGAGCATAGGGAACTGCTTCGAATGAAGCTACCATCTTTCCCAGCAGCCTCATACAAAGGCGGACAGAAGGACCCCTTTTTGGTCCTGACTACCAGAATCAGCTCTCTTAAGGCAGTGATCTTTGCCTGAGGTAAAAATACCTTCTCTTGGCTTGTATCTATGACCAGACCCAAATACTCCAGTCTTCTTACTGGTTTTAAGAAAGACTTTTCTAGGTTGAGAATCCAACTTAGGTGTTTCAGGTAGTTGAATGTGGTCATCAAGTTCCTGCTCAAACAGGCTACCGACCGGTCTATCAAGAGCAGGTCGTCTAGGTATGCTATGACAGTTATACCTTGAGCCCTTAATCTGGCCAGAGGAGGAGCCAAGATCTTTGTAAACACTCGAGGTGCAGTGGCTAGCCCGAAAGGCAGAGCCACAGACTGAAAATGGCGCCCTTCTATTTCGAAGCGCAAGTACTTTTGATGAGCAGGAAAAATGGGTACATGCAGATACGCATCTCTGATGTCTATTGATGCCAGAAATTCTCCTCCCTGTAGGATGGAGACTACTGACCGAATTGATTCCATGCGAAAAGGATTGAATCCTTAGGAATCGATTCAGATCCTTTAGATCCAGAATGGGTCTGACATCCCCATTTGGTTTTTGTACCGTAAAATGGTTGGAATAAAATCCCAATCCTTGATCTTTTGTGGGAACCACCATGATGACTTTTTGCGTCAATAGTCGCTCTAACGCTAGAAGGAGCGAATGCTTTTTATCTGGATCTCTGGGGATACTTGATCTGAGGAAACGAGGAGAGGGGAATTCTTGGAACTCCAGTTTGTAACCTAGAGTTACCGTGGAGATTACCCATCTGTCCTTGAAACTCCTGCCAGAGCTTTGAGAACCGTAGTAGTCTTCCCCCCACCCGAGCGAGCGAGGGCGCTCCTTCATAAAGAGGCTTTAGCGTCTTGTCTAGTAGGCTTCTTCCCCCAGGACTTCTTTTGTCCCCGGGGTCGACTCTGAAATTTATTTCTAGACCCTGACGGAGGAGGCCGTCGCGACTGCCTGGAGGCTGATACTCCTGGCACTGGGGAAAGAGCCCGTTTGAAAGAGGGACGCTTACTCCTTTTCTTAACAGGTAAGAGTGCTTTTCCCCCTAGAGATCTTTTGGATATAATTGTCCAAATCCTCTCCAAACAGCCTTGCACCACGAAATGGAAATCCAGCCAGAAGTTTTACATGGTGCTTCGGCTGAGCAATTTTTCAACCATAAGATTCTACGCATATGCACCAACCCAAGTGAAAGACAAGAGGTTTGGATGATAGAATCTCTGATGGCGTCAACAGAAAAACATAAGGTCGCTGGAAGGTTAGCCAACCCCTGGGCCTGCTGTTCAGGTAGAACTTTAAGGACCTGCTTAACATGGTCTCTTAAGTATTGACAGACTCCGATCGCTGCCACTGCAGGTTGAGCTACTGAACCTGCTATAGGAGAAAATATCCTTCAACAGGGATTCCATTTTTTTATCAACAGGATCCCTGAGCATCTGAGCATTGTCTACAGGACAAGTCAGACCTTTATTTACGGAGGAAATGGCGGCGTCAACGGCCGGTATCCCCCACATCAATCGGACCCCCCCCCCCGGTGCCTGCGGCAGTCATATTCTCCTCAGGAGCGATGACAGGTGAGGAGGAGGCCACTCATTCATGGCTCCCCCCTCGCGATCGCTCCTGGTTAATGACAGGCTTCCTCGGCTTCTGCATAGTAAACAGAAGCGGAGGAAGTGATGTCATCTCTCCTCGGCTCGGTAATTTTCGTTCCGGCGCCGAGGAGAGAAGACATCGATGGGTGCACAAACACTACACATACACACAGTAGAACATGCCAGGCGTACTGTACACCCCCCTTTACCCCCCGATCCCCCCCTCGATCACCCCCTAATCACCCCCCCCCCATCACAGTGACACCAAGCAGTTGTTTTTTTTCTGATTACTGCATTGGTGTCAGTTTGTGACAGTTAGTGTGGTAGGGCAGTTAGTGTTAGCCCCCTTTAGGTCTAGGGTACCCCCTAATAAAGTTTTAACCCCTTGATCATCCTCCGTCGCCAGTGTCACTAAGCGATCATTTTTCTGATCGCTGTATTAGTGTCACTGGTGACGCTAGTTAGGGAGGTAAATATTTAGGTTCGCCGTCAGCGTTTTATAGCGTCAGGGACCCCCATATACTACCTAATAAAGGTTTTAACCCCTTGATTGCCCCCTAGTTAACCCTTTCACCAGTGATCACCGTATAACTGTTACGAGTGACGCTGGTTAGTTCGTTTATTTTTTATAGTGTCAGGGCACCCGCTGTTTATTACTGAATAAAGGTTTAGCCCCCTAATCGCCCGGTAGTGATATAACTTAGGTTTTAGGGTCAGATAAGGTCTGGTTCGCCCCTGGCAGCGCCAGGTTAGCGCAAGTACCGCTAACAGCCACACACGCAGCATACACTTCCCTTAGTGGTATAGTATCTGAACAGATCAATATCTCATCAGATCTATACTAGCTTCCCCAGCAGTTTAGGGTTCCCAAAAACGCAGTGTTAACGGGATCAGTCCAGATACCTGCTAGCACCTGCATTTTGCCCCTCCGCCCAACCCAGCCCACCCAAGTGCAGTATCAATCGATCGCTGTCACTTACAAAACACTAAACGCATAACTGCAGCGTTCGCAGAGTCAGGCCTGATCCCTGCAATCGCTAACAGTTTTTTTGGTAGCGTTTTGGGGAACTGGCAAGCACCAGCGGCCTAGTACACCCCGGTCGTAGTCAAACCAGCACTGCAGTAATACTTGGTGACGTGGCGAGTCCCATAAGTGCAGTTCAAGCTGGTGAGGTGGCAAGCACAAGTAGTGTCCCGCTGCCACCAAGAAGACAAGCACAGGCCCGCCGTGCCCATAATGCCCTTCCTGCTGCATTCGCAAATCCTAATTGGGAACCCACCACTTCTGCAGCACCCGTACTTCCCTCATTCACATCCCCAACCAAATGCAGTCGGCAGCATGAGAGGCATTTTCTTTATGTCCTCCCGAGTACCCCTACCCAACGAACCCCCCCAAAAAAGATTGTGTCTGCAGCAAGCGCGGATATAGGCGTGACACCCGCTATTATTGTCCCTCCTATCCTGACAATCCTGGACTTTGCATTGGTGAATGTTTTGAACGCTACCATACACTAGTTGAGTTTTAGCGTAGGGTACAGCATTGCACAGACTAGGAACACTTTCACAGGGTCTCCCAAGATGCCATCGCATTTTGAGAGACCCGAACCGGTTACAATTACAAAAGTTACAGTTACAAAAAAAGTGTAAAAAAAAAATAAAATAAATAAATAGTTGTCGTTTTATTGTTCTCTCTCTCTATTCTCTCTCTATTGTTCTGCTCTTTTTTACTGTATCCTATAATGTTTTATTGTTATGTTTTATCAAGTTTGCTTTTCAGGTATGCAATTTTTTATACTTTACCGTTTACTGTGTTTTATTGTTAACCATTTTTTTGTCTTCAGGTACGCCATTCAGCTGCAGCGCCGATTTATTTACCTTGACAGCAACAGCGTTTGCTCCCACGATACATAAAGCCGTGACTCCAGCGGAGGTGATATATGCCGAAGCATGGGGGCAGCAGGGGCAGAGGAGCGATTTGCTCCTACCTTTTGCGAGAGGATGCCCCCATGCTTCGGCATATATAAACAGTGCATGTATGCCCATCATTAGAAGTGGGTGGATGAAGGGAGGTATTCTAATGGTGGGCATACCCACCGATCAATCTCTTTTTTTCGTTCAGCCCACAGGCTGCATGAAAAACCCTAGTTAGACTTACCGGTAACGGTATTTCTACGAGTCTTTCAGGACACCACCTGGAGAGAGCGCAGCTCCATCCACTTTTCCCAGGAAACACTGCAGTCAGTTTTTTCTTTAAAGACCGGACACTTCCACCATGGCTTCAGTTGTTCATAGAGTACCTCCAGCCATGCTGAAATTAGATAAGCAGAACATAGCAATAACACCACATTTTTATAAACCAATTAGGGCGGGTCATCGGTGCTGTCCTGAAAGACTTGTAGAAATACCGTTACCAGTAAGTCTAACTAGGGTTTTTCTCCCCTCGTCTTTCAGGACAGCACCTGGAGATGATAAAAGAGTACTTACTCTAGGGTGGGACCACCGCCTGCAGGACCTTCCTGCCAAACGATTGTTCCGCTGCTGATAGCAAGTCCAACCTGTAGTGGCGGGTGAAGGTGGAGAAGCTTGTCCACGTGGCCGATTTACAGATCCGATCTGGAGAGGCCCCTGCTCTTTCTGCCCAGGACGTTGCTATTGCCCTTGTTGAATGGGCCATTACCCCTGCTGGAGGAGCAGCCCCTGAAGCTTTGTATGCCTCACAGATCGCCATTCTTAGCCATCTGCCTATAGTGCTTTTAGAAGCAGAATGACCCCTGCGTGATCCAGAAAAAAGAATAAAGAGAATTTGTCTTCCTAAACTCTCTCGTAATCTCCAAATAATGGAGTAAACATCTTCTCACATCCAGGGTATGAAAAGCCTCCTCCTTAGAGTTGGATGGTGTAGGACAAAAAGTAGGTAAAACCATCTCTTGTGCCCTATGAAAAAAGGTTGCAACTTTTGGCAAGAACCCCGGGTCAGTTTTCAGCACTACCCGGTCTGGAAATATCAAACAAAACGGTTCTATTATAGATAGAGCTTGCAACTCACTTATTCTTCTGGCTGAGGTAATTGCTACCAAAAGAACCAGCTTAAGCGTCCATATTTTTAAAGTCGCTTCCTGTGGGGGCTCAAAAGGTGTTCTGATCAACCCCTGTAGCACCAGAGATAAATCCCATTTAGGGAAAGATTTGAAAGGTACCGGCCTAAGCCTGGCCAGTGCTTTGAAGAATCTAACTATAAATGGTTCTTGAGATAACTTTCTCTCAAGAAACACCGACAAGGCAGCTACCTGGACCTTCAGGGTACTGGCTGCCAGCCCCATCTCCATACCCTCATTGAGAAACTCCAATATTGAGGGCAATTCCTGTGGTGAACATTTTTTAGTCATGCACCAGGAATTAAACCGTTTCCATGTCTTGAAATAAATACCCCTGGTAACCTTCTTTCGGCTACTTAACAGGGTTGACACCAGCTTATCTGAGAAGCCCCTTCTTTTTAGAAGCTGCTCTTCAGTAACCAACCCGTCAGCCTGAGCTGGTTGATATTTGGATGTTGAAGGGGTCCCTGGGATAGTAGATCCTTTCGAAGTGGGAGAACCCAATGTGGTTCCACTGCCATCCTCTGAATGGTTGCAAACCAGGGCCTCTTGGGCCAAAAAGGAGCCACTAGGATCATGCTTGTGGTCTCTCGTTGTAGTTTTTTCAACACCAAAGGGATCATTTGAAAGGGGGGAAAGGCGTAGCACAAGTGGAAGCTCCATGGTTGTGCCAGCGCATCCAATCCTTTCACCTGATCTTGCCTGTTTAGTGAGAAATAGGCCTTCACCTTTGAATTCTTGTGGGATGCGAACAGGTCTATCTGAGGAGTTCCCCATTTGTCTGTTAATACCTGGAATACCTCCTTGTTCAGACTCCACTCTGCCTCTAGTATCCTTTCTCTGCTTAGAAAGTCTGCCACTAGATTCAGCTCTCCCTTTAAGTGTACAGCTGTTAGGGACCTTACGTTGCCTTCCGCCCAGGATAGCATCTGCACTGACAAGGCTAACAAGACCTTGCTTCTCGTGCCCCCTTGTCTTGTAACATATGCCACTGCTGTGGCATTGTCTGACAGCACTTGAACATGGTGACCCCGGACTATTTTCTCGAAAGCCCATAGTCCTAAGAGAATAGCCCTTAGCTACCTCCAATTGGAGGATCTCCTGGCCTCCCTGTTTGTCCAATTCCCCTGAGCCATCTGTCCTTCCATGTAGGCGCCCCAACCCCAGGAACTTGCATCTGTTGTTAATCTCCTCTCCTGGGGAAAACACCAGAGCAGGCCCCTGTCCAGATTGGAGTGACTCCTCCACCACCAGAGCTTCCTCTGAACTCGGGGGGATATTGTTATCACCTTTTCTAGGGACTCTCCATAGGACCAGTTTTTTAAAATTGTCTGTTAAAGTTCCCTTGTGTGCAAGCGTGCCCACTGTACTGCAGGTATTGCTGCAGTAAGGAGCCCCAAAACAGACATCACTGCCCTGATAGAAATTGGCAGGTTTGATATTTTTTACAGGGCCTTTTTTACAGCGTTCTGAAGTTTTACTATCTTCTCCTCTGGGAGGTAAATTTTCTCCTGTATGGAATCGATAGTGTAACCTAGAAAGGTTATTACCTGTGATGGGATCATGTTCGATTTTTCCTCGTTTATTAACCACCCAAGGCTCTCCAGATGACTCCTTGTCCTTTGCAGATCCCTCTCTAATATGTGCCTTGCTCTGGCAAATATTAGCAGGTCGTCTAAATATGGGACGATCGAGATTCCTTCTATTCTGAGAGGGGCTAAGGCCTCTGCCAGAATTTTTGTGAATATCCTTGGAGAGGATGACAGCCCGAAAGGGAGAGCTCTGAATTGTAGATGTACGACAGACCCCTCTATGCTGGTCGCAAATCTGAGGTGTTTTTGTGATGCTTGGGCTATAGGCACATGGAGATATGCATCTCTCAGGTCTAAGGATACCATAAAGCAGTTTAGGGTCAGAAGACTCTTTACCGAAAAGATCGTATCCATCTTGAATCTCTTGTACCTGACCGCTCTGTTGAGAATCTTCAGGTTCAGAATTAACCTGAACTTACCTGAAGGCTTTCTCACCAGAAAGATGTGCGAATAGCACCCCTGTTCCACCTCCTTGGGGGGAACCTTTACTACCACCTTCTGCTGAATTAACTCCTGAAGAATTGCCGACATCGCTGTAAACTTTTCTGGGTCTCTGGGAGCCTGAGTTATATAAAACCGAACCGGAGGGGGTTGGGCAAACTCCAGTCCGTAACCCTCCCTTATAGTTTTTAGGATAAACGAACTGTCTGTTATTCTCTGCCACTGTGGGAAGAAGGTCTGTAACCTTGCTCCCACAGACGGAGGACAGTCACTGGCTCTTTGTATTAGGGGTAGGGGGACGAAAGAGTACACCTGATTTGTCCCTACCTCTCTGAGACCTCCAGGGTCTCTTATACCCTGCCTCCTTTGAGTCTGAGGTTTTCCGAAAAGGACGAAAATTTTTGTTGCCCTGAGGAACCACCTTTTTCTTAATGGGGAAGGCCGCCTTCTTGTCGGCCGTTCTCTCAAGAATGGCTTCAAGACCTGGGCCAAAAACTAAATCCCCCTCAAAGGGTAAACCACATAACTTGGACTTAGAGGCTGTATCCCCGGTCCACGTCTTGACCCATAGAGCTCTGCACGTTAAATTGATTAGAGCAGATGATCTGGCTGACATCCTAACTGATTCCGCCGAAGCATCTGCTATATATCCAACAGCCTTCATAAGCACTGGTAAGGTCTCCAAAAGATCCTTACGAGGTGTACCTGCCTCGATATGAGCTTTCAGTTGTTCCAACCAATGCTCCAGGTTTCTGGCTACCACTGTTGATGCCATAGCTGGCTTTAGATTTGCAAGGGTGGAATCCCAAGCTTTCTTTCGCAGGGATTCAGTCCTCTTATCCATGGGATCCTTGAGGATACCCATGTCCTCGAACGCAAGGTCGGTGTTTCTCGACACCTGAGAGAAGGCCGCATCCAGTCTAGGCTTTTTGTTCCAGACCTGTGTGCCATCTTCCTCAAAGGGAAACCTGCGTTTGAGGGATCTAGAAAAGAAGGGGGCCCTCTCTGGGTCCTTCCATTCTCTTTTAATTGTTTCTGACAGAAACTTGTGCACCGGAAACATCCTGTGTTTCACTTCACCCATGCCCTGAAACATTTTGTCATGTAACGACAGCAGGGCTTTGTCCTCTATAATATTAAGAGTCGTGTGGATAGTTTTCAGCAAATCATCCACCTCCTCTAGAGACAATTTATATCGAGAAGAGGAAGAAGAAGATTCTTTCTCTTAGTCTGCTTCTTCCTCAGATTCCGTAGCCACGCTACAATTTTCCTCCGAGTCACTGTCACCCCTATATGCGGAAACAGAAGAAGACTGGGAACGGGGTACTGAGCTCCCTGCGGCTGGACGTTTGTCTAGGTAAGATTTAAATGACTCAAAAGTCTCCGCCAAATCCTTCCTAAACGAGCTCAGTAAATCCTGCTGAACCACAGGTGTACTAGGAGTGGTTTCCTAACCTATAAACAAACAGCATGCTGAAAAGGAACGGAAGAGCTAACACTTTAACCCCCCTCCTTCACTCAGCCAGTAAATCCCCCCACAGATTTACTTCACAATCTTTAAAAACACATTTACTTCCTGCTTCAATATACAGGAAGAATGTTGCACGCTCTTTAAAAAAAAGTTTACAATATATGCCCAACAAGAACCAGCAACGTACTGTTTTGTTGCTGGACTTTGAGTGGTTATACCAGAATGATGCCTGCAGGTTTAGGTAGCATCTTGGTATCATTCTTTTCAGCCAGCGGTCGGCTTTCATGTAAAAGCAATCCTAGCGGCCAATTAGCATCTAGACTGCTTTTACAAGCAGTGGGAAGGAATGCCCCCCCCCCAGTCTTCCATGATTTTCTCTGGCTCTCCTGTCCCAACAGGGAACCTGAGAATGCAGCCGGTGATTCAGCCAGCTGACCATAGAGCTGATCAGAGACCAGAGTGGCTCCAAACATCTCTATGGCCTAAGAAACCGGAAGCTACGAGCATTTCATGACTTAGATTTCGCCGGATGTAAACAGCGCCATTGGGAAATTGGGAAAGCATTTTATAACACCGATCTTGGTGTGGTCAGATGCTTTAAGGGCAGAGGAGAAATCTAGGCCCAATTTTTTCAAAACAGAGTACCTGTCACTACCTATTGCTATCATAGGGGATATTTACATTCCCTGAGATAATAAAAATGATAAAAAAATAAATAAATAAAAAATTTAAGGATCAGTTTAAAAATAAGATAAAAAAAGCAAAAAAGCACCCCTGTCCCCCCTGCTCTCGCGCAAAGGCGAACGCAAGCGTCGGTCTGGCGTCAAATGTAAACAGCAATTGCACTATGCATGTGAGGTATCACCGCGAAGGTCAGATTGAGGGCGGTAATTTCCGCAGTAGACCTCCTCTGTAAATCTAAAGTGGTAACCTGTAAAGGCTTTTAAAAATGTATAAAGTTTGTCGCCACTGCACGTTTGTGCGCAATTTTAAAGCATGTCATGTTTGGTATCCATGTACTCGGCCTAAGATCATCTTTTTTATTCCATCAAACATTTGGGCAATATAGTGTGTTTTAGTGCAATAAAATTTAAAAAAAGTGTGTTTTTTTCCCCCAAAAATGCGTTTGAAAAATCGCTGCGCAAATACTGTGTGGAAAAAAAAATGAAACACCCACCATTTTAATCTGTAGGGCATTTGCTTTAAAAAATATATATAATGTTTGGGGGTTCACAGTAATTTTCTTGCAAAAAAAAAAATAATTTTCTCATGTAAACAAAAAGTGTCAGAAAGGGCTTGGTCTTCAAGTGGTTAGAAGAGTGGGTGATATGTGACATAAGCTTCTAAATGTTGTGCATAAAATGCCAGGACAGTTCAAACCCCCCCCAAATGACCCCATTTTGAAAAGTAGACACCCCAAGCTATTTGCTGAGAGGCATGTCGAGTCCATGGAATATTTTATATTGTGACACAAGTTGCGGGAAAGAGACAATTTTTTTTTTTTTTTGCACAAAGTTGTCACTAAATGATATATTGCTCAAACATGCCATGGGAATATGTGACATTACACCCCAAAATACATTCTGTTGCTTCTCCTGAGTATGGGGATACCACGTGTGAGACTTTTTGGGAGCCTAGCCGCGTACGGGACCCCGAAAACCAAGCACCGCCTTCAGGCTAAGGGCGTAAATTTTTGATTTCATTCTTCACTGCCTATCACAGTTTCGGAGGCCATGGAATGCCCAGGTGGCACAAACCCCCCACCCCAAATGACCCTATTTTGGAAAGTAGACACCCCGAGCTATTTGCTGAGAGGTATAGTGAGTATTTTGCAGACCTCACTTTGTCACAAAGTTTTGAAAATTGAAAAAAAAAAAATAATATTTTTTTTGTTCTTGTCTTTCTTCACTTTCAAAAACAAATGAGAGCTGCAAAATACTCCCCATGCCCCTCAGTAAATAGCTTGGGATGTCTACTTTCCAAAATAGGGTCATTTGGGGGGGGGGGTTGTGCCATCTGGGCATTCCATGGCCCCCGAAACTGTGATAGGCAGTGAAGAGTGAAATGAAAAATTTACGCCCTTAGAAATCCTGAAGGCGGTGATTGGTTTTCGGAGCCCCGTACGCGGCTAGGCTCCCAAAAAGTCCCACACATGTGGTATTCCGTACTCAGGAGAAGCAGCTAAAATGTATTTTGGGGTGCAATTCCACATATGCCCATGGCCTGTGTGAGCAATAGATCATTTAGTGACAACTTTTTGTAAATTTTCTTTTGTCATTATTCAATCACTTGGGACAAAAAAATTTAATATTCAATGGGCTCAACATGCCTCTCAGCAATTTTCTTGGGGTGTCTTCTTTCCAAAATGGGGTCATTTGGGGGGGGTTTGTACTGCCCTGCCATTTTAGCACCTCAAGAAATGACATAGGCAGTCATAAATTAAAGGCTGTGTAAATTCCATAAAATGTACCCTAGTTTGTAGGCGCTATAACTTTTGCGCAAACCAATAAATATAAACTTATTGACATTTTTTTTTACCAAAGACATGTGGCCGAATACATTTTGGCCTAAATGTATGACTAAAATTGAGTTTATTGGATGTTTTTTATAACAAAAAGTAGAAAATATCATTTTTTTTTCAAAATTTTCGGTCTCTTTCCATTTATAGCGCAAAAAAACCAAAAACAAAAAAAAAAAAAAATGGCAGAGGTGATCAAATACCATCAAAAGAAAGCTCTATTTGTGGGAAGAAAAGGACGCAAATTTCGTTTGGGTACAGCATTGCATGACTACGCAATTAGCAGTTAAAGTGACGAGTGCCAAATTGTAAAAAGTGCTCTGGTCAGGAAGGGGGTAAATCCTTCCAGGGCTGAAGTGGTTAACCGACTCAGATACGGGTAACTTAAATGTGGAGCGGACCAATCCAGCAAGGATCTGTACTAAGACCTTCTTATCCTGAGAAGCTGAAGAGGGCCCTTCTCCACTTGATTCCTCAGAGGACTGAAGGGATTCTTCTCCTTTTTCCCCAGAGTTCCTCTGCCTGAGTGAAGATGTGAATAAGGCCATTAATCTTTCCTCTAGTCCATTAATGGTTGAGGAAAAAAACCTGCGTAATGTATACAGGGGTTGAAGTGCCAGAAGCAGATGCAGCCCCTGACCCCAACGGCTCTCCCTGGCCAGCCATCCCAGGTCCTTCAGGGGGGGGGGAAGGTGCTGCAGAAGGGGGGTCCTCAGAGCCTGAGGGAGATCCCCTAGAGCCTCTGGTTTTTGGGGTATTTGTACCTCTTCTACCCATAGTGCAAAGCAAACAAGGTGGAGGTATCACAAAAATGAAACACTGACTGCTGAGCGATGTAGTCCAGCAACTGCCACTGCTACCAATGCCCAGTCAAGCGCTTCTTAGTAAATGCTGCCTAGGAGAATGCCTTACATGCGACCGTCAGCTCTGTGTCCCTCCATAGGCTTTGTGCACCTGAAAAGTGTGCTTCTTATAGCCTGTGCAGCCGGCGATGTGGGCGTCTAAGCACGCCGGACGTCGCGCTGACGTTCTGCCCCCCCTCCTCTGACCACCCCCCGTCGTTTTTTCAAAAAATGTGCGCTTTCCCGCGCGAGCCGACCCTCCGAGACAAGCGTGGAGGGGAGGCTGGGGTGGAGGAGGAAGGAGAGAGGCCGGCAGATGATGGGGTATGCCACATGGTAATGGCGGCGGTGGCGGTGATAGTGCGGTATACTACCGCCTCACAGACCACTGCGGCCCCCCCAATTTGGGGGGAATATCCCTGCAGGAAGAGCCCCCCATCCCATCCTACCTGGAGCTTGGCTGGAGGAGCTGTGCAGCGTGAACACCGAGACAGACAATCAAGCATGTGTAGGTATGTGCTCTTGGCAGCCCCCGGTGGTGACAATAGGCATAGCATACATTTACCTAAAGGAGAAACCTACTAGAATTAAAAAATTCTGTGGAATCTCCCTTACCTTATCCAGCTGCAGGGTTCTGTTATACAGACCCAATCTTCACCTCTCACGGTGGGCTCCATTTGGAAAACCTTCAGAGACTGGGGCCCCCTATGGATAGGGGGATCCGCAGTTCTGGGCCTGTAAAGCACCCGGCCCAGAATAAGGCTAGAAAAACCAAATTTTGAAATGCGGGGTCCAGCTCTCTAAAAAGAGAAGCGTTACAGGTAAAACCTTGTTTCTTCGGACACGAGGCCCGGGTACCATCCAATTCGGCCTAAAAAGGACTTTGAAATGGATACGGATCGCCTGGCTTGCCCCAGTATAGGATATTCCCTTTGGAGCTCAGCACAGGACATCTTTACACGTGACCAACACCTAAGACACTGGCGAAAAAACTGAGGTATCCCTGTAAGGGGAGGGATTATAAAGGGGGTTGAACTTCCTGTTTAGGGTGTGACCAGTGTCCAATCACCTAGTGATACCCTATATAACCCATCAGTAATTACTGAGGTTCTGTGTCCCGTGATGTACGAGAAAGAAAAGAAATGTATATATGGATTAATAAAGATTCAACTAATGACTTTTCAAACAAATATTTCAGTTAGACTACATTCACACCAGGAGATTTGTGTGTGTCCAGCAGCAATCACCACTGGTAATCGCTGGTTGTGCAGAGTTGCAAATAGGTGAAACTCCCAGTGACTGGTCATTATAGTGAACAGGGCCAGTGACGGGGCACACCTATCTGCCGAGTGCCACATCAGGAATCTCAGATTCCTGCCACTACAATTCACACCAGCCCTAATCGCCAATATGAATGTAGCCTTATGTCTTTGGTATGGCCTCAAAAGGATAAGTTCACCTTTCGTAATATGTAACAGCCATGTCCAGGGTGAAACATATAACAGATCTGTTGATCATGGGTATAATGCTTTGCTGGCTCCTAGCAAAAGTGGAATTTTTTTTTACCTGCAAAAGGGCATTTTTTTTTTTTTTTTTACAAAAAAGGTGAACTTAGCCTTTAACCACTTGCCGACCGCCTCACGCCGATATACGTTGGCAGAATGGCACGGGCAGGCAGAATCACGTACACATACGTGATCTGCCTCCCGCGGGCAGGGGGTCCTGTCGGACCCCCCCCCCCGGTGCCAGCGGCGGTCGGCTTTGGTCTGGGAGCGTTTAGAGATGAGGGGGTGGCCATCCGATCGTGGCCCCCCCCTCGTGATCGCTCCCAGCCAATGACAATCATCCCCTGCCTCTGTGTAGTACACAGAGGCAGAGGATGTGATGTCATCTCTCCTCGGCTCGGCAGTTTCCGTTCCGGCGCCGAGGAGAGAAGACATGTGAGTGCACAACACACACACAGTAGAACATGCCTGGCACACTTTACACCCCCGATCGCCCCCCGATCACCCCCCCCCCCCCGTCACACTGACACCAAGCAGTATTTATTTTTTTCTGATTACTGCATGGTGTCAGTTTGTGACAGTTACAAGTGGTAGGGCAGTGAGTATTAGCCCCCTGTAGGTTTAGGATACCCCCCTAACCCCCCCATATAAAGTTTTAACCCCTTGATCACCCCCCGTCACCAGTGTCACTAAGCGATCATTTTTCTGATCGCTGTATTAGTGTCGCTGGTGACGCTAGTTAGGGACGTAAATATTTAGGTTCGCCGTCAGCGTTTTATAGCGTCAGGGACCCCCATATACTACCTAATAAAAGGTTTTAACCCCTTGATTGCCCCCTAGTTAACCCTTTCACCACTGATCACCGTATAACCGTTACGGTTGACGCTGGTTAGTTCGTTTATTACCGAATAAAGGTTTAGCCCCCTGATCGCCCGGCGGTGATATGCGTCGCCCCAGGCAGCGCCAGATTAGCGCCAGTACCACTAACACTCACGCACGCAGCATACGCCTCCCTTAGTGGTATAGTATCTGAACGCATCAATACGCAACTGAACGCAACTGCAGTGTTCGCAGAGTCAGGCCTGATCCCTGCAATCGCTAACAGTTTTCTTGGTAGCGTTTTGGTGAACTGGCAGGCACCAGCTCCATGCAGCGTCAGATTAGCGCCAGTACCGCTAACACCCACGCACGCACTGTACACCTCCCTTAGTGGTATAGTATCTGAACGGATCAATATCTGATCCGATCAGATTTATACTGGCGTCCCCAGCAGTTTAGGGTTCCCAAAAAGGCAGTGTTAGCGGGATCAGCCCAGATACCTGCTAGCACCTGCGTTTTGCCCCTCCGCCTGGCCCGGCCCAGCCCACCCAAGTGCAGTATCGATCGATCACTGTCACTTACAAAACACTAAACGCATAACTGCAGCGTTCGCAGAGTCAGGCCTGATCCCTTCGATCGCCAACAGTTTTTTTGGTAGCTTTTTGGTGAACTGGCAAGCACCAGCGGCCTAGTACACCCCGGTCGTAGTCAAACCAGCTCTGCAGTAACACTTGGTGACGTGGCGAGTCCCATAAGTGCAGTTCAAGCTGGTGAGGTGGCAAGCACAAGTAGTGTCCCGCTGCCACCAAAAAGACAAACACAGGCCCGTCGTGCCCATAATGCGCTTCCTGCTGCATTCGCCAATCCTAATTGGGAACCCACCGCTTCTGCAGCACCCGTACTTCCCCCATTCACATCCCCAACCAAATGCAGTCGGCTGCATGAGAGGCATTTTCTTTATGTCCTCCCGAGTACCCCTACCCAACAAACCCCCTCAAAAAAGATGTCGTGTCTGCAGCAAGCGCGGATATAGGCGTGACACCCGCTATTATTGTCCCTCCTGTCCTGACAATCCTGGTCTTTGCACTGGTGAATGTTTTGAACGCTACCATACACTAATTGAGTATTAGCGTAGGGTACAGCATTCCGCAGACTAGGCGCACTTTCACAGGGTCTCGCAGGCCAACGCATTTTGAGAGACCCGAACCTGGAACCGGTTACAGTTATAAAAGTTACAGTTACAAAAAATAAATAAATAAATAAATAAAAACACAAACAAAAATATAAAATAAAAAAAAATAGTTGTCGTTTTATTGTTATCTCTCTCTTGTTCTGCTCTTTTTTACTGTATTCTATTCTGCAATGTTTTATTGTTATTATGTTTTATCATGTTTGCTTTTCAGGTATGCAATTTTTTATACTTTACCGTTTACTGTGCTTTATTTTTAACCATTTTTTGTCTTCAGGTTCGCCATTCACGACTTTGAGTGGTTATACCAGAATGAAGCCTGCAGGTTTAGGTATCAATCTTTTCAGCGGTCGGCTTTCATGTAAAAGAAATCCTAGCGGCTAATTAGCCTCTAGACTGCTTTTACAAGCAGTGGGAGGAAATGCCCCCCCACCGTCTTCCGTGTTTTTCTCTGGCTCTCCTGTCTCAACAGGGAACCTGAGAATGCAGCCGGTGATTCAGCCAGCTGACCATAGAGCTGATCAGAGACCAGAGTGGCTCCAAACATCTCTATGGCCTAAGAAACCGGAAGCTACGAGCATTTTATCGCCGGATGTAAACAGCGCCATTGGGAAATTGGGAAAGCATTTTATCACACCGATCTTGGTGTGGTCAGATGCTTTGAGGGCAGAGGAGAAATCTTTTCGAAAGATTTTTTTTTTCAAAAAAAGAGTACCTGTCACTACCTATTGCTATCATAGTTACATTCCCTGAGATAACAATAAAAATGATTTAAAAAAAAAAAAAAAAGAAAGGAAAAGTTTAAAAATAAGATAAAAAAAAAAAAAAAAGCAAAAAAACACCCCTTTCCCCCCTGCTCTCGCGCTAAGGCGAACGCAAGCGTCGGTCTGGTGTCAAATGTAAACAGTAATTGCACCATGCATGTGAGGTGTCACCGCGAAGGTCAGATCGAGGGCAATAATTTTAGCAGTAGACCTCCTCTGTAAATCTAAAGTGGTAAGCTGTAACCTGTAAAGGCTTTTAAAGGCTTTTAAAAATGTATTTAGTTTGTCGCCACTGCACGTTTGTGCAAATTTTAAAGCATGTCATGTTTGGTATCCATGTACTCGGCCTAAGATCATCTTTTTTATTTCATCAAACATATGGGCAATATAGTGTGTTTTAGTGCATTAAAATTTAAAAAAGTGTGTTTTTTCCCCAAAAAATGCGTTTGAAAAAAAAAATGAAACACCCACCATTTTAATCTGTAGGGCATTTGCTTTAAAAAATATATATAATGTGTGGGGGTTCAAAGTAATTTTCTTGCAAAAAAAAATAATTTTTTCATGTAATCAAAAAGTGTCAGAAAGGGCTTTGTCTTCAAGTGGTTAGAAGAGTGGGTGATGTGTGACATAAGCTTCTAAATGTTGTGCATAAAATGCCAGGACAGTTCAAACCCCCCCCCCCCCAAATGACCCCATTTTGGAAAGTAGACACCCCAAGCTATTTGCTGAGAGGCATGTCGAGTCCATGGAATATTTTATATTGTGACAAGTTGCAGGAAAGAGACAATTTTTTTTTTTTGCACAAAGTTGTCACTAAATGACATATTGCTCAAACATGCCATGGGAATATGTGAAATTACACCCCAAAATACATTCTGTTGCTTCTCCTGAGTATGGGGATACCACATGTGTGGGACTTTTTGGGAGCCTAGCCGCGCACGGGACCCCGAAAACCAAGCACCGCCTTCAGGCTTTCTAAAGGCATAAATTTTTGATTTCACTCTTCACTGCCTATCAGTTTCGGAGGCCATGGAATGCCCAGGTGGCACAACCCCCCCAAATGACCCCATTTTGGAAAGTAGACACCCCAAGCTATTTGCTGAGAGGTATAGTGAGTATTTTGCAGACCTCACTTTTTTTCACAAAGTTTTGAAAATTGAAAAAAAAAATTTTCTTGTCTTTCTTTATTTTCAAAAACAAATGAGAGCTGCAAAATACTCACCATGCCTCTCAGCAAATATCTTGGGGTGTCTACTTTCCAAAATGGGGTCATTTGGGGGGGGGGGTTGTGCCACCTGGGCATTCCATGGCCTCCGAAACTGTGATAGGCAGTGAAGAGTGAAATCAAAAATTACACCCTTAGAAATCCTGAAGGCGGTGATTGGTTTTCGGGGCCCCGTACGCGGCTAGGCTCCTAAAAAGTCCCACACATGTGGTATCCCCATACTCAGGAGAAGCAGCTAAATGTATTTTGGGGTGCAATACCACATATGCCCATGGCCTGTGTGAGCAATATATCATTTAGTGACAACTTTGTGCAAAAAAAAAAAAAAAAAAATTTGTCACTTTCCAGCAACTTGTGTCAAAATATAAAATATTCCATGGACTCAACATGCCTCAAAGCAAATAGCTTGGGGTGTCTACTTTCCAAAATGGGGTCATTTGGGGGGGGGGGGGGGTTATGCCATCTGGGCATTTTATGGCCTTCAAAACTGTGATAGGTAGTGAGGAGTAAAATCAAAAATGTACGCCCTTAGAAATCCTGAAGGCAGTGATTGGTTTTCAGGGCCCCGTATGCGGCTAGGCTCCCAAAAAGTCCCACACATGTGGTATCCCCATACTCAGGAGAAGCAGCTAAATGTATTTTGGGGTGCAATTCCACATATGCCCATGGCCTGTGTGAGCAATATATCATTTAGTGCCAACTTTTTTTTGTCATTATTCAATCACTTGGGACAAAAAAAATGAATATTCAATGTGCTCAACATGCCTCTCAGCAATTTCCTTGGGGTGTCTACTTTCCAAAATGGGGTCATTTGTGGGGGTTTTGTACTGCCCTGCCATTTTAGCACCTCAGGAAACGACATAGGCAGTCATAAATTAAAGGCTGTGTAAATTCCAGAAAATGTACCCTAGTTTGTAGGCGCTATAACTTTTGCGCAAACCAATAAATATACACTTATTGACATTTTTTTTACCAAAGACATGTGGCCGAATACATTTTGGCCTAAATGTATGACTAAAATTGAGTTTATTGGATTTTTTTTAGAACAAAAATTAGAAAATATCATTTTTTTTCAAAATTTTCAGTCTTTTTCCGTGTATAGCGCACAAAATAAAAACCAGCAGAGGTGATCAAATACCATCAAAAGAAAGCTCTATTTGTGGGAAGAAAAGGACGCAAATTTCGTTTGGGTACAGCATTGCATGACCGCTAAATTTGCAGTTAAGGCGACGCAGTGCCAAATTGTAAAAAGTGCTCTGGTCAGGAAGGGGGTAAATCCTTCCGGGGCTGAAGTGGTTAAACAGGTTTCTAGTTGATGATCCCAATTCTGCAGTCTCTCTCACCACACACACCTCGCACAGTTCTAAGCCGGACTGAATACCCAGAGGAGTATGCGCATTAACCCATCAGTTACCAGTGTATGAGAGTTAAAGCCTAACTCCAGGTTTTGGTGAACTTTAAATAGTTGTTTCAGACCAAGCGGGTCCAAATTAACTATTTGCTTCGCTAACACATGCGCCTGCTGTCTGTGCTGTATGAACTGTACATAGCATCAGCTTCATACAGTGCTGTGTTCCAGCAGCAGGGCAGGAATTTCCCATCCCACTCTCGGGGGGAGGGAAATCAAGTCAGGCCGAGTGCTGCTCAGCCAGTCACAGAAGGATTTGTATTTAATTAAATTAATAAAAAGCTTCCTCTGGCTGACATGGAGATCCCAAACATCATCTGCCCACCCCTCCACCTCAGGGGAATACAAAGCTACCCGTTAATGGCAGAGCAGTGCCCAACCTGATTGGGATTTTGTTCCTGAAGGATGGAAGTTCCCAAGCATGTTCCTTAACTTCTTGGCCCCAGTATCCAGTTCATGTAGGTTAACCCCTTAAAACTCTATGGGGTCGATTTGCTAAAATTGGAGAGTGCAATATCAGGTGCAGCTGTGCATGATAGCCAATCGACCTCTAACTTCAGCTTGTTTAATTTAGCGTTTGCATAGAAACCATTCGGCTTCCAGGTTTTTTTTGTTGAGCTACTCCAGTTTTAGTAAATAAACCCCAATACATCATACTTTCTGTACTTCTCTCCTAAACATGCTACCTGCCTTCATACCTTTCGTACTCCAATTCTGCACATACTGCCTGCAGTTATATCATTGACACTATTCCCCTGCATATATAACATTCTAAGGCACTTCTTAAGGACTTCGATATCCTGTTTTGGAATGGAACACTTTGGAAAGTATGTGAAATAATCGCAGAAAAGACTAAAGGGCTTGTTCACACCACATTAGCTGAGCTGCGGTGATTGGCACAGATCAATGCAGGTTTAACACCAGGACACAGAGAACAATTGTTTACTATATGCCCTGTTCACGCCACAATGCTGCTTTGAGGTGGGCTGTGATACTGGGCGTAAATATATGCTGCGCAAAAAAATTATATATAGGCTGCATTTTTCATACCGTATCTTATCAAACCACACCACACTGCAGCAGAGTGACATTTCAATAAACTTTAAAAAAAAAAAAAGATAAAAAGCGTTTTGCGATGTAAAAATGCATGGCCCAGTTGCTGCTATGCATCGAACCGCAATACATGCCCTAAAACAGCCTACAAAAAAAAAAAAAAAGACAGATGGTGGAAAGGATTTAGATTTAGATTCACAATGCATAACTAGTAATAACATTTTCTGAAATAAATCATGCTATGAATGAAAGTATTTTTATATATTTTTTTTGTAAAATAAAAGGACTTAAAACCTCCAACCAACAGCAAAATATGGAAAATATCCAAGCCAGCTTGGTAGAACAGATCAACAAATCTGTTAATGTTTACGCACAAGAGAAAAATGAATGCAACACAAGTAAAACTGAATAACTATTTCAATCCTGACTAGACAGGTCAGCTTATGAAAAATGCGCTTCTACAGCATTACCAAATCAGACAAGTTCTTTTTTTTCTTTTTGCTTTGAAGATGCACTTTAAAGCTAATGTAAGCATTTAACTAAAAATATATTAATTATTATTAGACCTCATGCACACAGGACTTTTTTTGTTTTTTTAACTCTCCTAGAAGCCAGCAGCAATTTTGCAGAAAAAATACCAAACACTTGTAAAAGTGCCTAAAAGCTTTTAGGAGCTTGTCAGTTTTGACGGCGGACCTGAACGGGCGCTCCATGTTAGCCTATGGAGCGACGGATGTCAGCGGAGACATTTCCGCTGACACCCGACCCGGTCCGATCCTCAAAAAGCAGATGGATGGCCCTATGTCCAGATCCGTCGCTGGCGGATCGGGTGAGATCTGATGAAAACGGACATGCTGTCCGTTTTCATCCGATCCCTCCATACACAGCAGCGGCGCCTGACAAGCCCCTCCCCACTCCGTGAGCAGAGAGGGACCTCTCATCCGCCGGTTTAGCGGAGATCAACGGAGAGATCTACCGCTGAGCCAGCGGACCGAGGCGGGCTCCGTGGAAACGGAGTCCGCCTCGTGTGAATGAGGCCTTACAGGCCTCAAGCTCTTGGGCTTGAATTCTTTAAATTGGCCAAAATAAATAGTTTATTCTGGCCATGGAAATTAATTAATGCTCAAGCACTAGCTTATGCAGCAGCTTCCAGGAGCTTTTAGTAGCGTAAAGCATTTTTCTGCCTAAACTCTGCTGCTCCTGGATGTACTGGCAGTGGTTTTTTTCCTGCCTCTGCCACTAAATGCTGCCAAACGCCTATGTCTGCATGGTCACATAGACCAACAAGGAGGGGCGTCAGACGCCCCTAGAAGCAGCTGTAAAAACGTCCAGTGCCATCTGATCCAGGCCATCTGATAGGAGAGGCACACACTGTAGTGTTTGAGCAACATGGAACACGAAGAGGAACAGACCCAATAGGTAGATGAAGTCCCTGTGTCAGTCGTTTTCTTACTGTAGGTGCCTCATTACTATATTGCATTGATAACAGTTTTTGGGAACCAGTGACACCTGTCAGTGTCAGAATGTCCGCCATCGCAGTCCCGCTATAAGTCGCTGATCGCCACCATTACAAGTAAAAATAAAATTAAATAAAAACAAAATTAAAAATGTCCCATAGTTTGTGGATGCTATAATGTTGGTGCAAACCAATCAACATACACTTATTGTAATTTTTTTTACCAAAAATATGTAGCAGAATACATATGGACCTAAATTTATGGAAGAAATTCCACTTTGGAAGAAAAACCTTTCCTCCTGTGAAATCTTTAATGAACTGGTCTAGACAGACATCTTCCTTGAAAAGGCATACATACGAGTACGTGCAAGGCACTACAGGCAGCTTCAGTTTTCCAGACTTTTAGCCAGAAGAGTCTATAAATGTCACTGAAGGGCCACCATGACTCAATTCAATTCTCATGACATGTTCTAGGGCATCCACATTAAAAAGCAGAGATGAAGGTAATTGCTGTAACATAGTTAGTTAGGTTGAAAAAAAAAAAAGACACAAGTCCATCTAGTTCAACCAATCAATTGCCCTGTTAACACACAATCCTGAAAAACAGATCATGTTGGTTCATTGCCTTAGTCCAGTTAGCTGCAATTTGACATACTAAAAGCTGGTTG
This sequence comes from Lithobates clamitans, assembly GCA_037952925.1. Lineage (NCBI taxonomy): Eukaryota > Metazoa > Chordata > Amphibia > Anura > Ranidae > Lithobates > Lithobates clamitans. The sequence continues at coordinate 4,000,821 of JBBGZY010000407.1, read as the reverse complement.
CAGGACTGGACCTGCCAAAGGTAATGCCCAGAGCAAAATTGGGAGGCCATCACCACAATGTGGGGTTCGGGTCTGGCTCCCAAGGTTTATTGAGGGTGCACCAATCCGGGTGAACTTTTTCTATTTGTGGCCTTTAGAAGACAGCGATGAGCCAGTTGAAGAATCCAGGGATAAAATATTTAAAGGAAAAAAAAATAGTAAACTAGTGAAGGTAAAAGTTATTTCTCTGAAATAGAAAAGGTCCATCACCTTAGGACACTAGTACAAAACTGAGGGTTCACAAAGTGGATAAAGTTATAGGCGATGTGCCCAGTAAGTATCGTCAAAAGCTTTGCCAATGTCCAATCACCTAAAAAAGGTATGAGCCTATAACCTTAGGGTCTATGAATACTTTGCCTGTATTCTGTACAATTAAGATATTTTGATTTCCCGTCACTTCCTAGGTTAGTAACAATGGTCGCCCATGGTCCCACCCAGTGGGAACACAGGCAGCAAAAAAAAAAAACACTACCCTTCTCCAATCTATAAACAATAAATAAAATTTGGCACTACAAACTCATTGTTAGTTAGTGCCAACATGTATTACACTGTGTGCACAATTAGGCAAGTTGTAATTTTGAGGATTAATGTCATTATTGAACAACTAAAGTGCTTTTGGTCAATCCAAAATGTTAATAAACCTCAAACCTGAATATTTAAAGCGTAAATCAATTTTTGTTGAGAAAAAAACATTCCCCTCTGGGTGATCCATGTACATTGCAAGGATTATAACAACCTTTGTTGCATATTCCTGCCTTTTGTTATTCTGAAGAAATCCATGTGTGTTTGTCTGTGCCTCTATACTTAATGGTTCTAATGGGAGTGGTTTCATAATCAGCTGAAGAGCACTAATGAGGAAAGCTGCTGGGCCAGCATTCCTTTAGACGTGTCCCTAGTGGAAATCTCACCAAAAATGATATTTATGTTGCAGGGGATGCCTGAAATCTGACTTGTATCTTAGGCAGACTTCTGGGAAAATTGGTAAGCCAATCACACAAGCAGGAAATGTTTCTAGGGAGTGGTTAGTACACATTCTCAATGTAGCCATATTGCATTGCATTTATAGAAAATTACAGCCCCTGCAGACTGAAAAAGAAAGGTAATTTTTAATAACATTCAATTACAATATGACTTGTATCGCAATTGTATACAATATATATATATATATTTTTTTTTTATTTGCTTTTTTTTTCCCCCACGAAGGTGGAGTTACCTTTTAAGAAAGTAAAAGTGAGGTTTTGGCTTTCTTAGGAGAATATCTACATTTGCACAATTATTTGGCAACTATTAGTGTACAGAATTATTATGCAACTAAATGAAAAATGAACATTTTCCCATCTCACTTTATTATTCTCACTTTAACAGACAAAAATAAACCATTAAAAATTTACAAATAAACATTTCTGCCACTTAAAAAAAAAAAAAATTAAAACATTTAGTGACCAATATACAGACCCTTCTTTTTAACAACAGTCATAAGCCTTCCATTCATGGAGTCTGTCAGTTTCTTGATCTGTTGACAATCAACTTTTTGTGCAGCAGCAACCACTGCCTCCCAGACACTTGAGAGGGGTACGGTTTTCCTTCACCGTAAATCTCCCATTTAAGAAGGGCTAACAAGTTCTCAATAGGGTTTAGGTCATTTTTCTTTCATCTAAGGCCTTTACTGGCTAGCCAGGCAGTGAAGTATCGTATTTATCAGCATATAACACGCACTTTTTCCCCCTGAAAATCAGGGGGGAAATTGCGTGTGTGCACGTGTTATACGCCGATTCCTGCTGTCCGAGGGAAGAGGAGAAGCGAGCGCCGCTGGATTACACAGAGCCACGATCTCCTGTGTACCCAGCTCTTAGTCAGGCACAGCCACGCCTCCTGGCCCCACATTGGGCCACTGTTCTGTCCATCATATGAGCAAGGCCAGGAGGTGGGACTGAGTGCCTGAGCGGCGAGTACACAGGAGATCGCGGCTCTGTGCAATTCAACACTGGCGAGGCTGCAGATGGGCACTGAACAGGCTGCATTGTTGGGCAATTTAGAGACTGCAGATAGGCACTGAGCAGGGTGCATTGATGGGCAATGATGAGGCTGCAGATGGGCACTGAGCAGCGTGCATTGATGGGAACTGAGCAGCGTGCATTGATGGGCACTGGTTAGGCTTGTTTTGCTTCAAAGTGCTTTGTTTAAAATGTACTTTTTTTTCCTGAATCTTCCCTCTTAAAATGAAGGTGCGTGTTATACACCGACAGATACGGTACTTCAATGCATGTGATGGAGTATTGTCCTGCATAAATACCATGGTCTTCTTGAAAGATGCAGACTTTTTCCTGTACCATTGTTTGAAGAAAGTGTCTTCTAAAGACTGGCATTAGGTTTGGGAGTTGATTTTGAGTCCAAAGCTTGAGCTCAAAAAAGGTCCAACTAGCTCATCTTTAATAAGCCCATACCAGTACCCCACCTCCACATTGCTGGCGCCTGAGTCAAAGCAGAGCTCTGTGCCCATTAGTGATCCAGCCACAGGCCCATCCATCTGGTCCATCAAGAGTCACTCTAAACTCATCAGTTCATAAAACCTTTGAAAAATCTGTCTTCAGATATTTCTTGGCCTAGTCTGTGTGTCTTGTTAAGTGTTGGTCGGGTTTCAGGCTACCATACTTAAATCCAATAAGCATTCACGTTTATACAGCTTGGAGTTGGACAATATGCATAAAAATGATGATTTGGTCAAAATACTCACTTGCCTAATAATTGTGCACACAGTGTATTTTAAATCACATTCATCCACCAGTACCACAAGACCCAACATCCTTCAGAAAGGTTGTCGTTTTACAGCTCAACAAACTGGATCTGGCCCTTTCTTAACCCCCTGTGACTTGTAACACTGATCGCATAAATCTACAAGTGTAGTGGTCTTCCTTGCTGGATCTTCCTATAAATGTAATACTGTTTAAAGGAGAAGTCCAGCCTGAGCTTTTTAGGCTGGGCTTCTCCTATGGGTCACAGGAGTGCAATCCGTTTTGCACTCCTGTGACCCGTTTTCAGCAGAGAGCAGTCTGAAGTCCGCTCTCCACTGACTTCACTGGAATTAATAGAGGCAGCGCTTCATCCCGACTTAGGAAGTCTGGATCCGCCAGCTGCCTGGACTGATGGCAGTCTTAGCCTCTCAGCGAGCCACTGAGATGGCCGCTCCCCGCCCCTCCACAGCTCAGTGCTCCAATGAGCGTGGAGGAGCAGAGCAGGAGAGATGCTGACTGACAGACAGCATCTCTCTGCTCTGGGAGGTGAGAGATCCGAGCCATTGGCGATGTTCGGTGGCTCAGTTCTCAGCGCAGATGCTGCAGGGGGGGCAGATGCAGCATCAGGTGGGCAAGTATAAATATGGAAAATAAAAAAATGTCCATACTTCTCTTTTAAATATTTGTTAATATATCCACATTATTGTTATTGAGAAGGATGCAATGAAACAATTCATGTAAAGCAATTTCAACACTGTCAAGTTCAATTCCTATATCTCCGCTCCTTCCTCAGCAGCTATCTACAATATCCAACTTCTAGGTATGGAGGAATATGAAACCTCCTCCCCCATGACACTGCTCAGGTCAAGCAACCAACTGCTAGCGACACAGATATTGTCACTTTGTCCTGAATTGGCAAGGTGACCCTGGCTCTTTAATGTTAAAAAAAACACATATTTCAGTCCAATGAAGAGAGATTGCTGAATGCTGTATAAGCACTAGCAATGAGTGAAACTGTTAACATTCAGTTTTGGCTGAATTTAACAAAAAAATAAAAAACAAATCGACTAATGCAAATAGCATTAGTAGCATTTAAACAGTAAAATACAATAAGGAAAAAAGAAAACACAAGACGAAAAAAAAATCATGCACCCTCATAATGGTGGTCAGTGTGCACCCTTACATTGATTGTTAGTGCTCAGCATGTCCCCGTACAATAGGGATCAGTGCTCAGCTTGCATTTATTTATTTTTATTTTTTTACGTAAATAAATGCTTTGGGCTCCAGTTCAGTCCATCCAGATAATAAACTCACTCATCTGCACAACCACTTCTTTCAGGCATTAATACTCAGATACACTTAAGTGCTCCTAAGTAGAATGGCACAAAAAATGACAAAGGAAACAGTAAAGTGACGGCCACCAAGTCATTAAACACGCATGTTGAGCAATAATAAACATAATAAAATTCAGTATATTAATCATCTACGCTTGTTAGAAAAAGTTTGTGAACCCTTTGACATTTCCTGGGTTTCAGCATAAATTGCTAATGAAATGCAATTTATTATTAGAAGATCATAAAGACAACTCTTTAAATAACCGTTGTATCGGTTATCATTACTGAACATTGAAACATTTTACAATTTAAACCATTATGTGTAGTATGTAGAGGTCCATGTGTTTTTCACCAAAAGCATGATTGTCCAGTGTTGGCATGGCAATACAAAACATAGCTTTTTTATAGTAGTCTTATATTTTGGATGATCAGACTACATTTTGGGGGCCATTGGACAGGAATCCAGAATTTACAAATGGTTCCCAATTTTTACCCCTCACAATTTTATTCTTACTAATTTACTAATACTGCCTATATACACACACACACACACACACACAACACAATATTCACTAGTAGTTCAGCAAATCTAACCACTTGTAGTATTAAGACCTACATTCAGGACCATTAGCCATGAATGCACAGGGCCCTAAACAATGGTACCACTCGGTACAGCATTTAGTCCTGTCCCCCCAGCAGCCTCCCATAGACTGACATGCTGCCTAAAACACAGAGAGATGCATTACAGCTGGACAGCCCTGTGAGTAAGAGGCCTTAAAGCGATTATAAAGGCCGTTTTAATTAAAAAAATAAGTAAAAAAATGTTTTACTTGCCTGCTCTGTGCAATGGTTTTGCGCATAGCAGCCCCGAGCCTCCTCTTCTGGGGTCCCCCGCTGGCGCTCTCAGCTCCTTCGCTTCCTAGGGTGCCTCCATACCAAGCCGCTTGCTATTAGAGCATTCGTGCCAATGGCTCCCACTGCTATTAATCTGCCCTGTGAGGAGGCAGAGAGCAGATAAGTGCTGCTCTCATGCACAGCGCTGGCTCACGATCAGGCTCAGGTAAGTATAGTGGGGGGGGGGGGGGTTGGAGAGCTGCACCCAGATTTTTTTTTTTACCTTGGGGCCAGTTCACACCACTGATGCGTTTCTGCTTGCACTTTTTTTACGCATTCTGGTGAGTTTATGATGCGTTTTTAATGCGTTTCAGTGCAGTTCCTTGCAGGAAAAAATTGCAGCATGTTCTACTTTTGTTGACTGTACTGGAACACACTGCAATGGTATGAACTTTGACATTGAAATCCATGTAACCTACTGCCCATGCGTTTGATGTAGAGAAAAAAAAAAAAAAAGCACTGGGGTTAAAAGCACCCACTAGCGGCTGAAAAGGGCTGCTTAAACAATGATAAAGCACTCCTAAAACGAACGATAACGGCCGGCACTTTCAGTGTAAAAGCAGTCTTAGGGCTTTGGATGGAGACAGGCTCACACTATAGAAGGATAGGCTTTGTTCATATTTCATGTCAGAGGTTTACAATCACTTTAGGGGAAAGAACCATTATATGGGGTGGTAGAGCTAAAATGTAGGGGAGTTAACTGTGCAGATTACATGATATGTTTATATTACTTGATTATCAAGGTGTTTGTAAAAATAATATTCTGGGCCACTGAATGAACCCACAAACCCCACACTCTATTTTCTAGCCTTTGTCAGAAAATGACAGTTGGGGTCTGCAATGAGCCATGCAAACATTTTTATAAACTTTCAAAAAAATAGCCCACTGTGTTTGAACAAAACTATCATTCTGTACAAATCAGGAAACCTTTTTTCTTTTTCTTTTTTTAAGCAATAGGGAACATTTAACATTCCATATAACTGGAAATCATTTACTTAGAAACAGTACTGTTTACAGAATGGATAACCAATAAGTGTTCCAAAGTATTTCTGGAATGAAAGTCTAAAGGCCAAAGGACAAACAAGAATCACGTAGCTAGTGTGGATTACACAGCAATTTCTAAGAAGTCCTAATGAGTTTAGACTAAACCTATGACTCTTTCAAAGTAACCTGCTACAAAATATTAGGGCAAGGACATGAAACACAAAAGGTTGTGCACATCATTCTACCAAATGTCATGTAATGGGTAACCTATGGCCAACTATTGGGGAAATGATCCCATCTGTCACTAATACATACAGGTATGGAGAAAATGTGACAAGCTTCCCAGGATGCAGTGTTCATGCCTAAGTGGCCAAATGCCTTTAACCTCATAAGGACAACATTGTCCACCCTGTAGAATCTCCAACACCATCGTAGTTAAGCTTATACCAGAAGAATGGCAGGTGTAAGTGGGCTGGTAATATACTCTGTTATGTTGCCCAAAATGGTACAAGTCTCTTTACCTCATGGACAAGTTAATTGGACCCCTTAAGGCCTGTTCCAAAAGGGTGCTGTAGTCCGTGAATAAGCCTTGTGTTTATATGGATTAAACCACCTGGTTCTGCATGCAGGCAGACAATGTAAGTGTATGAGGGTGCAACGGCTGTGTCATAGACACGGCGGCTTGTCCCAATTTGACAGGCATGCGGGTGTGGGTAAGCAGCCCCAAATAAACTCTGTCTGCATTTGGGACGTTCACCTGCATATCTGTCTAACCGGGACAAGCAGCTGTGTTCCATGCCTCGGCCACTTTCCTAGACACTTACACTGTCTGCCTGCACGCAGCACCTGGTGACTCAAGCTGCATAACTACACAGCCTATTCATGGACTATGAGCCTCAGAGTACATATGAATGAGGCCTAACTCTTGGGGCTTGATCACGCAAGATCTATTGAGCTGCACAAATTAAATGCAGGTTTGTTGCAAAGAGACACAGAAAACAATTGCTTTCTATGTGACCATTGTATTACAATGCATGGCAGAGCATCACAACATGCTGTTGTGCAAAGAGCTGAATGAACCGTTGTCAACTGACAGTAAAGTTTTTTTAAAAAAAAAATGCAAAACACTGTAATGTGTTGCAATGCAGGCGTACAGCACATACCAGCAGACATGCTTTATACACAAATCACACACAGGCGCAGCAGGTGTGAACGAGTCTTTACACTATGACTTTTACGTGAATCCAAGAGGTAGCAATATATGTATTTACAGTAGATTCTAGCTTCTGTTAGCAGAAACAACAGTTTACACACTTATTCATTTTCTGTATTCTGCAAAATAACTGGTTGATCCTGCTGTTCACTGTCCCTCCCTCCTTATCTGTGTCCCCCACTGCAGCCTGAGATTGTGAAGACCAGCTGTTGCCACATATACTGACCATACTCCATTTTCAGTTCCTTCTAAGCAGTTTATTTCCTCTGTTTTCTTATCTGTGCAGCCCATGTGATGAGAGAGTCAAACATGTGGGCGTATACAGCCTGCATAAATGAGAGCCCACTCCCTCCTCCCTCCTCCATGCCTACTAAACAGCTATACACAATGGGGCGGGATATTACATGTTGCTTGATGGAGGCGTAACCTCCCTGTAATTCTAAGCACATACAAAACAATAGACACAGGCAAGAGGGGCGTGAAAAAGGCTGTGATTGGCAGAATCTCCCCCCAGATGATCCACACCATTTTTGCACAAAAACAATAATGGATTTGCGTTCAAATACATATTTGTATGATGATTTAAAACCTTTAATTGATATTAGTTTGTTTTAACAACTTCAATACAGGGCACTTTCCCCCCTTCCTGCCCAAGCCAATTTTCAGCTTTCAACGCTGTCGCTGGTTAATATATGACTGGCAAGAGAGGACAAGAGGCCCTCACGCACACTGAGGTTTACCTGCAGATGGGCTGGGAAAGAGTCTGTGTCACATGACAGCTGTAGACTGATTATATAAAAAAAAAAAAAAAAAAAATCGAAGTACTTTAACAACTTAAGCCCATTTCTGACATTTGAAATGGCAAGGTATCACCACAGAGTAGTACTGTGGATACCAAGAAGAATACACACGTGCCATCCCATACATTTTTAAATATTGAAAGATTGGTACTGGACTTTATAGGCACTGAGATGCAAGTTATTTAAAAAAAATAATCAATTTTATCAACAATTGGTTACAGAAAACAAAGAAACAGTGATAATTAAAAGGCTTTGCAAAGTATAAAATGGCCTGATATACTATATCAGCACAAACCCATATACCATCAATAATTCTTGAAAGAAACATAATGATGTCCTTGTGAGACAACAAATAGTACTAGTGGATTTGGTATGGGTAGATCAGAAATGTGCATTGTTTTGGCTTTACGTGACGATAGGCTCAGCAACGGCATGCAATGCAAACCTGCTGCAAGCAAAGCAAACAGAATATTGTCAAGCATTAAAAAGGGGATAACTCCAGAGATAAAACAAGAACCACTCTACAAGACTCTGGTACCTGGAGTATGATGTCCAATTCTAGGCACCGATCCTCAGGAAAGATGTGCTGGAACTGGAGAGAGTCCAGAGAAGGGCAACGAAGCTAATAAAGGGACTGGAGGATATTAGTTATGAGGAAGGTTACGAGCACTGAAATCATTCTCTCTGGAGAAGAAATGCTTGAGAGGGGGATATGATTTCAATGTGCAAATACCGTACTGGTGACCCCACAATAGGGATAAAACTCTTCCGTGAAAGGGAATTTTAAAAGACACACGGCCATTCACTAAAATTAGAAGAGAAGCGGTTTAACCTTAAACTGCGTAGAGGGTTCTTTACTGTAAGAGCGGCAAGGATGTGGAATTCCCTTCCACAGGCGGTGGTCTCAGTAGGGAGCATCAATAGTTTTAAACAACCATTAGATAAGCACCTGAACAACCATAGCATACAGGGGTATACAATGCAATACTGACATAAAAAGACACACATAGGTTGGACTTGTGTCTTTTTTCAACCTCATCAACTATGTAACTATGATATGCATCAATAATATATTCCAGATATTGAAATAACTCATACTGGCTGTTTGGCAGACCACACAAATGTTTTTTTATGTGTGTCTGCCAAACAGCCAGTATGAGTCATTTCAATATCTGTTATATATTGATTATTGATGCATATCAGTTATAGGTTTTTAGATTGTTTGTTCACTATTGTTGTCTCTCCATTCTAATAGAATATATGCCCAAAGCTCCTGAAGAAGCGTCCAAACGCGTAACATGTAGAGCCTAGCCACTGCACTAGTAGACTCATACCAAGTCTACTAGTACTATTTGTTGTCTCACAAGGACATCGTTATGTTTCTTTCAAGAATTCTTGTTGGTATATGGGTTTGTGCTGATATAGTATATTACATGGGTTGTAAACCCCTCATGTTTTTTCACCTTAATGCATCCTATGCATTAAGGTGAAAAAACTTCTGTCTCCTGAACGGCCCCCCAGCCCCCGTTTTACTCACCTGAGCCCTATATTCCCCCGCCACAAACGCGCTCTTCCTCTCTACACAGGGTCCCGGCTCTTGATTGATTGATAGCAGCGCAGCCATTGGCTCCCGCTGCTGTCAATCAAATCCAATGACGCGAGAGCTGGGCAGTGGGGCCGAGTCCTACATTCAGCATCTATGGACGCCAAATACTAGACTTCTCTTAGGGGGTTATACGATGCGGGGAGGAGCTATCAGCGCCATCGGGGGACCCCAGAAGTCGAGGATCGACTCTGCAAAACAAACTGCACAGTGGAGGCCAGTATGACATGTTTATTTAAAAAAAAATAAAAAACTAAGCCTTACAATCACTTTAAGCAATTTTAGCCTTTTAATAATCACTGTTTGGTTGTTTTCTGTAATAAATTGTTAATAACATGTATTATTTTTTAAACACCCTATTTCTGACATTTGTTGTTTAATTTATAATCAGGATTATTTTACTGGAAAATATATATATAAGCAAAGACTGTGGAGAATAGAATGGTGGTCGTTGCAATATTTTATGTCACACAGTATTTGCCCAGCGATCTTTCAAATGCAATTTTTTTGGGGAAAAAATACACTTCGCTGAATAAAAAAAAATTAAAAGTTACGCTCACCGGTAACATCTTTTCCAGTAGTCTTTCAGGACAGCCACCTTGAGAGAACTTGGCTCCTCCTCTTCCTGGGAAACACTGCGCCAGCCCCCATAAATTTACACCTGCCCCTGCCAGCCTCAGTTTTTTCTAGAGCACCTCCGGTTAGCTGGGGAGACACAAGAACACGTTAATAACATACTATCACATATTATTATTGTGCCCTTTTTTAGGTCTTCCTCAAGACCTCCCAAAAAAATTCGGGTGGGTACTAGGGCTGTCCTGAAAGACTACTGGAAAAGACGTTACAGGTAAGCGTAACTTTAATTTTCCCTCCCCGTCTTTCAGGACAGCCACCTTGAGAGGATAGACGAGCACTTACCACTTAGGGTGGGACAACAGCTTGCAATACCTTTCGCCCAAAGGATTGCTCACTTGCTGATACCAGATCCACTCTGTAATTTTTCACAAATGTGGTGAAACTGGACCATACAGCTGCCTTGCAAATCTGCTCTGGCATTGCTCCAGCTCTTTCCCCCTGTGAAGCTGAAATAGCTCTGGTAGAGTGTGCTTTAATTCCCATGGGGGCTTCTCTACCCGCTAGCCTGTAGGCCTGACTAATAGCTATTCTGAGCCATCTGGCAATGGTGCATCTAGACGCTTTTTGTCCCTTCCTTGCTCCGCAAAAAGAAATAAAGAGAGTCTGACTTTCTAAAACTCTGTCAGCTCTAAATAACGCAGGATACATCTCCTGACGTCTAAAGTATGAAACCTAAATTCCCTTTCACTTGAGGGATTAGGACAAAAAGTTGGCAAAATTACCTCCTGGCTTCTATGGTATTTCGAAGCCACCTTCGGTAAAAGAGCCGGGTCATTTTTAAAAACGGCTCTATCCGAAAGCATAACACAAAAAGGGGGTCTAATTTAAAGGGCCTCTATTTCACTGACCCTCCTGGCTGTGGTTACAGACACCAAAAATAACAGCCTTATACGTTAGGTCCTTTAGAGTACACTCCTCTAAAGGCTCGAACGGGGGTTCTGTCAGAACCTGTAAGACCAGGGAAAGGTCCCACTTAGGGAAGGAAGGACCCTGCACTGGTCTCTGTCTTGAAAGGGCTCTGAAAAACCTGACCACCCAGGAGTTGGTGGCCAGGGATTTCTCTAGGTACGCGCTAAGCGCTGACACTTGGCTTTTAAGGGTACTGATGGCTAATCCCTTATCCGCCCCGCATTGCAGAAACTCGAGGACTGCTATAGGGCTCTGCACCTTAAAAGAATTTTCTTGGCACCAAGCTCTAAAGCGCCCCCAAACCTTTTGGTAGATTCGGCGCGTCTCCTCCTTTTTACTATCAAGGAGTCCTTGCTTCTTAGAATCTCTTCTTCAGAAGCCAGGCGGCTAAGTTCCAGCGGCCTACCTGGGGACAGAGAACTGGGCCCTGCGATAGGAGATCCTTCCTGGTCGGAAGGAGCCAGGGAGGTTCCGCTGCAAACCGACCGAGGATCGAGAACCAAGCTCTTTTGGGCCAGTAGGGAGCCACTAAAATTAGCATGGTGTTTTCTAACTGGAACTTTCTTAGAACTGCTGGTAGAAGCACCGGAGGTGGGAAGGCGTAGCAAACTTTGAAATGCCAGCTTTGTGCCAGGGCGTCTACCCCTAGCGCGTTCTCCCACTTGCTGAGAGAGAAGAAATATGGGGACTTTGTATTGCTTCCTGAGGCAAATAGGACTACCTCTGGGATGCCCCATCTCTTGACTATGAGGTCAATTGAGTACCCAGTCGGCCTCTCTCAGCTTTGTCCGGCTGAGAAAATCGGCCACTATATTCTCCTCTCCCTTCAGGAACACTGCTGAAAGGGACAGCGCATTGGCTTCCACCCAGCCGAGGATCTCTGTGGCTAGGCTTAACGGAACACTTCTCGTGCCACCTTGCTTGTTTATATAAGCAATGGCCGAAGAGTTGTCAGACCGTATCTAGATATGTTGTCCCAGTAGGTCTTCCCTGAAAGCTCTGAGTGCCAGTCCCACTGCTTTTAGTTCTTTCCAGTTGGAGGACCTTTTGAGCCCCTCCTTTTTTCATGTCCCCTGTGCCAACCGAGGTCCCAGATGTGCCCCCCAGCCTCTGTCACTTGCGTTCGTACTAAGTACTTTGGATACTGGATTGATCCACAGACGCCCTTGCGACAGATTTATCTGCTTCCTCCACCACCAGAGGGACCTTTTGACCCGAGGAGGGATTGAAAGCAGGGTGTCCAAAGACTCCTGGCTGTGGTCCCACACCTTTAGAATCAGTACCTTCAGGGGACAGAAGTGAAGGCCTGCCCACTGGACTGCCGGAATTGCAGAAGTTAGTAGGCCTAGGGTTGACATGGCCACCCTTATTGATACCTGCTGATTGCTCTTAAGGCACGCTACTGCTTGGTCTAGCTTCAGAATTTTGTCTGGTGGGAGAAAAACTCTTAGCTGAGTAGAATCCAGCAGGTATCCTAGATAGGAAATCTGTTGAGCGGGGATGAGGCTGGATTTTTCCAGATTTAGTAACCATCCTAGCCCTCTCAGGGTTGTCTTTGTTAGTTCCAGATCCCCGATTAGTTGCTCTGAGGATGGTGCGAAGAGAAGTAGATCATCTAGGTATGCAATAATTGATACCACGATTCGCAAAAAAGCCATGGCCTCTGCCATGACCTTCGTAAATACTCGGGGCGACGAGGATAGGCCAAATGGCAGCGCCTGAAACTGCAGATGAATAGTTTCGTCTTCTACCTTTACTGCCAGGCGCAGGAACTTTTGAAAGGCCTCCGCAATGGGGATGTGGAGGTAAGCGTCTTTCAAATCCAGTGAAACCATGTAACAGTTTTGGGGTAGTAATGCCCTGACTGTGAATATCGATTCCATCCGGAATCTTTTGTAAATAATCCCTTTGTTCAGAGGTTTCAGGTTTAGAATTAACCTGTAACTCCCCGAGGGCTTTCTCACCACGAACACGTGTGAATAAAAGCCTGTCCCTTCTTCTTTTGGAACTCTGCACACAACATTCTGTTGTTCCAGTTCCTTTAATGCCCCTAGGAGGGCTTCTGCTTTTGCCGTACACCTGGGGAAAAGCGTTATTAAGCTTCGACGTGGAGGGGACTCTAAATTCTAGACAGTACCCCCTTCGTATGATCCCCAGGATGAATTGGTTGGGGGAGATTACTTCCCATTGTGGAAGGAAGGCTCCCAATCTTCCCCCCACTGTGACCCCTGAGTCACTGGGTCTTACTGGGCTACTCAGGAGGGCGAAAAATCGCTTCTCCTTTGCCCTTACCCCTTTGGCTCCAAGTTTTTTTCTCCTCTTCGTCTTGGGAGGCCTATTTTTTTGTGGACGAAACCCCCTCTTGGGTTGATTCGAGGGTTTTCGTTTCACAGGGAACTCTTTATTTTTATCGGCGGTACGGTCTAACACTGTCTCTAGACCAGGGCCGAAGAGCAGATCACTGGTCAGCGGAATGCCACAAAGTTTAATTTTTGAGGCATTGTCGCCTGGCCATGTATTGAGCCAGAGGGCTCTTCTGGCTGAGTTGGCAAGTGCAGCAGTCCTGGCTGACATGCGCACTGACTCAGCCGAAGCATCCACTATATATGCTACGCCTCTTAAAATTGTTGGAAAGGACGACAAAATAGTCTCCTTTGCCGTACCTGCCTCAATATGAGCCTGGATTTGTGTAAGCCAGTGCTCAAGGTTTTGGGCCACCACCGTGACTGCCATCTCTGGTTTCAGATTACCTAGAGTTGATTCCCAGGTCTTTTTTAACAGGGAATCAATTCTCTTGTCCATGGTATCTGTCAGAGCTCCCAGATCCTCGAAGGCCAGATCTGTGTGTCTGGACACTTGCGAGAATGCTGCATCCAATCTGGGGTTCTTGTTCAAGATTGAGGCAGGATCGTCCGAAAAAGGGAATCTTTTTTTTAGGGACCCAGAAAAGAAGGGTTTCCGTTCGGGATCCTGACATTCTTTTTTGAGCGCATCTATTAGGACCTCATGAACAGGAAATACTTTTCTTTTCTGTTCCTTTAAGCCCCTATACATTTGGTCATGGAGAGATAGGGTTTTCTTGCCCTCCTGGATACCCAGGGTGGTGTAGATAGCCCCTAGGAGATCCTCTACCTCATCAAAGGACAATTTGTACCTTGAGGGCCTTCTGCACTCCCCGTCCCTACTCTCCCCCTCTGATTCGTCCTGAGAACCGGAGGTAGCACTGTCTGGTTCCTCCCTAGCTTCCTCTCTGGAAGTGCCCGCCACTCCTTCTGTTGAAGTAGTGGCCCCAGGATGGGAAGATGCAGAGTCCTGTGCCAAAAGTGGGGTTGTATTCTGCGATGCAGGTGAGGGTTTAAGGGGAACCTGTAACCCTTCAAACAGGTTTTTAAAAGATTGGAAAGTTGAGGATAATACCTTGACTGATGCTGCTAACCCTGACTCCTGTTCAGATGCTCTTTCGTTAACTAATGCAACAATACTGTCCCTACATAGGACCTTTTTCCAAGCCTCCCCCAGGGTATCCCTACAGGAGGCTTATTTTCTCTTAGAGCTATGTGGGGGTTTTTTCTCAGAAGCTTTCTGAAAAACATGTAAAAAACAAAGAACAATCAATATCTCCACAAAGCCTCACACAGAAATACAACCATGGGAAGAGCCAGGTTCCTCCTTCAAAATGAGGGACCTGGTCTCCCCCCGCCCACCTAGAGGGGTTCCTTCCCCTCCCCCCCTACAAGAACCATAAGGGGGGAGGGAGAGCCTAGGTAGAGGGGGAACCCTTCCCCAGGGCACCCTTACCTTAGGCTGGCATCGCTGAGCGCCGTCTGAGCATCCGCTTGACATGCTGGTGGACGGCCTGTGGAGTCTTCACACCGCCTGTGCAGTGACCAACTCCTCTCTAGCCTGTGCCCGGCCCTCTATCAGCGCCGCGCGACACGGAACCAGAACCCGCGGGTTAAAGGACGCACATCCGTCCCCCCGCCGGAAATGACGTCACCCGCCATCCGACCCGCTCGGCTCCACTGCGGCCTGTACGCTGTACAGGGGGGACAGAGATGCTTCCTGCAAACAGCCCTGTGGCTGTGAAAGAGGGCCCCCCCAGACTTCCACCAGCGCTCGGCGAAGTGGGGGAGGCGGAAGATTTGCAGCTGGTAAGTAGCCTGCCGCTGCCCCAGAGAACCCCTGTCTCCTGGTTAGGGACTTTTCTTAGAAATGCAGCCCCCAGTCTCCCTGACTGCCTGGGCCTGGTTCCTAGCACAGTGTCTCCCCACCGGGGGAAACACAAATAACGGAGGCTGGCAGGGGGAGGTGTAAATTTATGGGGGCTGGCGCAGTGTTTCCCAGGAAGAGGAGGAGCCAAGGTCTCTCAAGGTGGCTGTCCTGAAAGACAGGGAGGGAAAAACGAAACAGTAAAGTTAGCCCGATTTTATATATTGTGAAAGATGATGTTACAAAAAAATTAAAAGTGTAGCGCTATAAGCTCAGTAAATGTGTATGATAGATAAATCTATCAAAATAATGTGAAAAATTAAAAACCTTATACAGTTAATGCAACTACTAAATAAAACTGTGGTGTATTAGATACACAAATATAACAGTGACTGTTATAAAAAAGCAATAACACATATGTGTATATAACACCTCAAATAATTGGTGAATAACATCAAAAAATATAATAGTCCATATCGTATAAGTGAAAAAGATCAAAGAAGTCTATGGTGATAGTGCAAAAGCAATGATGGGCGAATGCCTCCCAAATGCACAGGGGGATGATTAGACCCAATCAGGCAGGTAAGTGGACCGTGGTAGAACCGAAGGTGCACGAAAAGCTGAAATCAGTGCCAGGACCATCACCAGGAGAGTGTGGAGGCTTACCAGAGTTAAATGGCCTGAAATGGCATACGCCATACAGGTCAAAAAAGCTTGATGACCAACAGGTCTAGGTAGCTTGTCTGGTCAGATGTCATCTCCTCTCGGTAAAAAGGAAAATCCGCACAGCATCCACATCAATAGATACACCACCATAGGCCAAATTCGTATTGCATGGAAATAAAAATACTCACATAGCGTCATAACGTTTAACTTGGATTTATTAAAAAGTATTAAAAAACAAACTCACATTTTCAGAAGATATGGAACAGCATAAAAATCATATAACGGCAGTAGTGAGGGATCCACCCGACATGTTTCAACTTAAACAGTCACCATCTGGGGCGAGAGGAGATGACATCTGACCAGACAAGCTACCTAGACCTGTTGGTCATCAAGCTTTTTTGACCTGTATGGCGTATGCCATTTCAGGCCATTTAACTCTGGTAAGCCTCCACACTCTCCTGGTGATGGTCCTGGCACTGATTTCAGCTGTTCGTGCACCTTCGGTTCTACCACGGTCCACTTACCTGCCTGATTGGGTCTAATCATCCCCCTGTGCATTTGGGAGGCATTCGCCCATCATCGCTTTTGCACTATCACCATAGACTTCTTTGATCTTTTTCACTTATACGATATGGACAATTATATTTTTTGAAGTCATTCACCAATTATTTGAGGTGTTATATACACATATGTGTTATTGCTTTTTTATAACAGTCACTGTTATACTTGTGTATCTAATACACCACAGTTTTATTTAGTAGTTGCATTAACTGTATAAGGTTTTTCATTTTTCACATTATTTTGATAGATTTATCTATCATACACATTTACTGAGCTTATAGCGCTACACTTTTAATTTTTTGTTGTTGTTGTTGTTTTCTTACCCTGAGTCTACGGGTGTGTTGGCTGCTGCTCCGGTGCTCTCCCCCCTTTTTTTCAGCGCAGCGCTGTACTTATCCTTTCCATCAACCTTTGAAAGATGATGTTACGCTGAGTAAATCGATACCAAACATGTTACAGTTTAAAATTGAGCACACTCGTGGATTGGCAATGAATTACGGTACTTAAAAATCTTCACAGGCGACGGTTTAAAAATTAACGGTTACCAGTTTAGAGTTACAGAGGCGTTTTTTGCGAGAATTATTGCTCTTGCTCTGACGATCGTGGCGATACCTCACATGTGTGATTTGATCACCATGTACATTTGCGGGTGCGACTTACGTATGCGTTTTCTTTGGTGCGTGAGCACGCGGGGATGGGGGTATTTTTATGGAGGGATCTGGGAGTCTAAAATACCCCAAATCTTTGCACTTAAAAATGTTTTAAAAATCTGCGTTGTTGGCTGCTGAGTAAACCGGAAGGGATATTGTGACGATTCTGGCTTAGTTCGAGACTCCGGCCAGCCGGCGGACGTGTCGGCTGGTCGCTCGGGTCTCCCGGTGAGACGGGTTCCCGCTCCTTGTGATAACGGCCAAGTGGCTGCTGAGCCGCATCGGTTGTTATCACCAGAAAGTCAACTGCTAGCTCTAGAAAACAGTACCGGGGGGTGAAGCCTGCAGCTGCAGGCATCACCCTGGTACAAAGACTTCCTCAAAATGAACTACAGGTACGTTGTTTTGTGGGAAGTGGTTAATTTAAAAAATATACAGTGCCATTATCCATATAAATAAAGAGAAGAGATAATGTAAATTAAACTGTGTGTGTGTGTTTAGGCCTCATGTACACTGCTGCTGGTAAACGGACGTTTAGGGGCAGTTGGGCATTTTTTTCAGCTGCCCCTGAACTCTTTTCTATGTTATCTTATCAGTATATGCACACAGGGTCGTTTATAGTCGTTTCTAGGCAGTTTAGAAGCAGACAAAAAAAATGCATTCAGGAGGGATGTTCAGAGGCATTTGAAACGCCAAGTGCCTGTAACAGCCTCTAAACGCAGTAACTCACGTTTAGCAGCGTTTTGTTTATAGACATTTTTCATTTTAACAAAAAAAAAAAAATTTTTTTTACACTTCTAGACGCAAACGCTGCATGTAAATGCAGCTAAACGGATGTTTTTAGAAGTCAGTTTCTAGCTATCAAGTTACCGTATATACTCGAGTATAAGTCGTTCCGAGTATAAGTCGAGGCCCTAATTTACCACAAAAAAAATGGGAAAAACTTATTGACCCGAGTATAAGACGAGGGTGAGAAATGCACAGCTACTTTAAGTGGAAAAGAGGGTCAACAATGCCCATTTGCAGCATCACTGTGCCCATTTGCAGCCATAGGTCCCCCGAACTTCAAACTCGGTAGTTAAGGGTTCCTAGATGCCTCCTAGCTGCAGCCAAAATTTGGGGTCTCTGAACCCAAAGGGTCCCGAAATGACATTGCTGCAGATAGACACAGTTGACTGAATTTGGGGCCTCGTATCTCGGGGCCACTTAGTGCTAAGAACCCCAAATTTGGTGTGCAAACCCAGTGGAACTAGCACCATAAAATTTCCAAAGCTGGGGTTTCTAGCACCAATTGGCCCCGAGATACAGGGCCCCAAAAATCAGTTCAGAAAATGTCAAGCACTTTTCTGCAGCAGAAAATGACATTTTCCGAACCAGATTTGGGGCCCCGTATCTCAGGGCTACTTGGTGCTAGGAACCCCAGCTTTGGATATGTTATGGTACAAGGTCCACTGGGTTTGCACACCAAATTTGGGGTTCCTAGCACCAAGTGGCCCCGAGATACAGGGCCCCAAAAATCAGTTCAGAAAATGTCAAGCACTTTTCTGCAGCAGAAAATGACATTTTCCGAACCAGATTTGGGGCCCCGTATCTCGGGGCTACTTAGTGCTAGGAATTTCAGCTTTGGATATGTTGTGGTACCAGGTCCACTGGGTTTGCATACCAAATTTGGGGTTTCTAGCACCAAGTGGCCCTGAGATACAGGGTCCCAAATTCGGTTCGGAAAATGAAATTTTTTGCTGCAGAAAAGTGCTTGACTCGAGTATAAGTCGAGGGGGGCACTTTCAGCACAAAAAAATGTGCTGAAAAATTCGACTTATACTCGAGTATATACGGTAAATCATTTAGGAGAGGTTAAACAACGTCCCGTATACATGAAGCCTTAGAATCAAGAAACGTTGCTGGCTTAGTGAAGCCAAGTAGAGAAATAACAAATAAGCATCGTCAAGTACATGCGCATGTCAACCTGTGCCTGCTACAAGAACAAAGGAGGGCCTGGAAAAACTTTCAAGATTTACCAAGCAAATCAAATCCACAGGTGAATTTCTGTTTTGAACAAATAAAATCTTTAGCAACATTATAAAGCTGCCACTCGGAATTCATAGTAAGCAACTCCAGGCTATTCAAAGCATCTATCGGAGAACAGGATCTGTAATGTGGAAATCTCCCAGACTGCTTTGCTTAAATAAATCTCTATGAAGTTTATGTATGAAAAGTGTGCTACATGGAACATTTCCTGTCAACCTTACCATCTAGTCCAAAATCAGCTTCCAACTGTTACCGTATTTTTGTAGTACAAAAACAAAACAGGGGTTTTAGTAACAAGAAATGTTTTTGTCGGCACATCTTTTCATGTAACAACCTCAGAGAGATGGAATTATTTGATTTTAATTATTAGATTAAAGCGGAACTAAAAACTCTCTCAATCAACATTAACTATTCCTAACCCTTATGCTGTTAGCATCAATAAAAAGATAGGAAATTATATAATACTTGTTTTAAAGTGGTTGTAAACTTTGAGAAAACAAAAAACTAACACCTGCAAGACAAAGACATAATGAGCTAGTATGCATAGAATACTAGCTCACTATGTAATACTCACCTGTAGAATCGTTCTTGCCAAACCAATATATTAACCTTCTATGAGGAGGTGAGTTGCCATCTAGATAAAGGAAGGCCCGTAGACGTGGTGTATCTGGATTTTGCAAAAGCATTTGACACAGTTCCCCATAAACGTTTACTGTACAAAATAAGGTCCGTTGGCATGGACCATAGGGTGAGTACATGGATTGAAAACTGGCTACAAGGGCAAGTTCAGAGGGTGGTGATAAATGGGGAGTACTCAGAATGGTCAGGGGTGGGTAGTGGGGTTCCCCAGGGTTCTGTGCTGGGACCAATCCTATTTAATTTGTTCATAAACGACCTGGAGGATGGGGTAAACAGTGCAATCTCTATATTTGCGGATGATACTAAGCTAAGCAGGGCAATAACTTCTCCGCAGGATGTGAAAACCTTGCAAAAAGATCTGAACAAATGAATGGGGTGGGCGACTACATGGCAAATGAGGTTCAATGTAGAAAAATGTAAAATAATGCATTTGGGTGGCAAAAATATGAATGTAATCTATACACTGGGGGGAGAACCTCTGGGGGAATCTAGGATGGAAAAGGACCTGGGGGTCCTAGTAGATGATAGGCTCAGCAATGGCATGCAATGCCAAGCTGCTGCTAACAAAGCAAACAGAATATTGGCATGCATTAAAAAGGGTATCAACTCCAGAGATAAAATGATAATTCTCCCGCTCTACAAGACTCTGGTCCGGCCGCACCTAGAGTATGCTGTCCAGTTCTGGGCACCATTCCTCAGGAGGGATGTACTGGAAATGGAGCGAGTACAAAGAAGGGCAACAAAGCTAATAAAGGGTCTGGAGGATATATTAGTTATGAGGAAAGGTTGGGAGCACTGAACTTATTCTCTCTGGAGAAGAGACGCTTGAGAGGGGATATGATTTCAATATACAAATACCATACTGGTGACCCCACAATAGGGATAAAATTTTTTCGCAAAAGAAAGTTTAATAAGACTCGTGGCCACTCATTAAAATTAGAAGAAAAGAGGTTTAACCTTAAACTACGTAGAGGGTTCTTTACTGTAAGAGCGGCAAGGATGTGGAATTCCCTTCCACAGGCGGTGGTATTAGTGGGGAGCATTGATAGCTTCAAGAAACTATTAGATAAGCACCTGAATGACCGCAACATACAGGGATATATAATGTAATACTGACACATAATCGCACACATAGGTTGGACTTGATGGATTTGTGTCTTTTTTCAACCTCAACTACTATGTAACCTGAGATCGAAGCCCTTGCTGCGGTGTCTGTACACAGCACCAGCCAGCGACATCACTCCCGGGGGTTACTTCCAGGTATCGCGGCTCCGGCGCTGTGATTGGCTGAAGCCGCGATGACGTCACTCCTGCGCATGCGCACGGTAACGGCACACTCACTGAAGCATCAGCACATACGTGCCATTGCTTCAGTTTGTGTCAGTGCGCATGTGCCGATGACATCAGCACATGCAAATACAGGGGATATCTCCTAAACCGTGCAGGTTTAGGAGATATCCTTGGTAGCTACAGGTAAGCCTTATTATAGGCTTACCTGTAGTGAAAAGTGGTCTGTAAGGGTTTACAACCACTAACTTTTTTTTAACATTTCTTTAGATGCTTCCAGCTTTCTGGCCTAGGCCAAATGATGTCAAACATCCCAGGAGTCTTCATGGGTTATTTTTTTTTCTTTCATCTGGAGGAGGGGCCTTCTAAACTAAGCACACAATCCTGTATGTATGCCTGGTCTAAGGGTAGATGGATTCCAGGAAGAAAATACTGCTACCCTTACTCAAACGTGGCCATGGCTAAAAATGCTAGGGGGGGGGGGGTTCAAAGTGATTGCTCCACAAAAATCATGGAGACATAGATGGATGGGGTGACTTTGCTTTGAATTTTTAAAATTAAATAGCATTTTTGGTTTGTGGTACTCAGATACTGTTTAGTTCCCCTTTAACCACTTGCCTACTGGGCACTTATACCTCCTTCCTAACCAGGCCAATTTTCAGCTTTCAGCGCTCTCACACTGACAAGTTGACACTAATGACAATTACTCAGTCATGCAACATTGTACCCATATGAAATTTTTGTCCTTTTTTCCCACACAAAGAGAGCTTTCTTTTGGTGTTATTTACTTACCACTAGGCATTTTATTTTTTATACTATAAATAAAAAAAATATCGAAAATTGTGTAAAGAAAATGCATTCTGTTCTAAAATTTTGCACATTAGTAATTTTTCTTTATAAATTTTGGTCAAAATTTATAATGCTACATTTGTTTGGTAAAAAAATAACCCAAATCAGTGTAAATTTGTTTGGTCTTTGTAAAAGTTAGAGTCTACAAGCTATAGTGACAATCAATGAAAATGTATCACACCTGATATACTAACGGCCTATCTCATTTCTTGAGACACTAAGGCTGGGTTCACACTGGTCCGACAAACGCTCCGACATTGGGAGCTCATGTCGCATGACGTGTGAAATGTAATGTTTCCCTATGGGAGCCGTCCTAACTGGTCCGACACAAGTCGTTCCGACTTTAGAAATGCTCCCTGTACTACTTTGGTCCGACTTTGATCCTACTTCAGCCTATTGACTATCATTGAAGTCGGATCAAAGTCGGATTGCCGTCTCGCATGATCCGACTTCGGCACGCGACTTGTGCTCAGATGATCTTGAGGGGGAACTCCGCGCCAAATTTTAAATAAAAATCCGGCATGGGTTCCCCCTCCAAGAGCATACCAGGCCCTTGGGTCTGGTATGGACCTTGAGGGGAACCCCCTACGCCGAAAAGGCGGCGTGCGGGGGTCCCCCCCAATCCATACCAGACCCTTATCCGAGCACGCAGCCCGGCCGGACAGGAATGGGGGTGGGGACGAGCGAGCGCCCCCCCCCCTCCTGAACCGTACCAGGCCGCATGCCCTCAACATGGGGGGGTTGGTGCCTTGGGGGAGGGGGCGCGCTGCGGCCCCCCCCAGCCCAAAGCACCTTGTCCCCATGTTGATGAGGACAAGGGCCTCTTCCCGACAACCCTGGCCGTTGGTTGTCGGGGTCTGCGGGCGGGGGGCTTATCGGAATCCGGGAGCCCCCTTTAATAAGGGGGCCCCCAGATCCCGGCCCCCCACCCTATGTGAATTGAGTATGGGGTACATGGTACCCCTACTCATTCACCTAGGGAAAAAGTGTCAATTTAAAAAAAAAACACTACACAGATTTTTAAAGTATTTTATTAGACAGCTCCGGGGGTCTTCTTCCGACTTCGGGGGTCTCTCCGGTTCTTCTCCGCGCTCTCCGGGTCTTCTGCCGGGCTCCTCCTCTCTCTTCTGCTCTTTTGCCGCTCTTTTGCTAAAGAGGAGGAGCCCGGTCTGCTGCCTTCTTCTCTTCGGGGGTCTCTCCGGTTCTTCTCCGCGCTCTCCGGGTCTTCTGCCGGGCTCCTCCGCTCTCTTCTGCTCTTTTGCCGCTCTTTTGCTTAAGCAGAGGAGTCCGGTCTTCAATCTTCTGCCTTCTGCCCTCTTCTCTTCTCCTGATGTTGACACGACGCTCTCTCCGGCTAGAATGCTCTCTGTGCGCTCTGCTCTGACTTATATAGGCGGTGACCCCGCCCTCTTATGCCGTCACAGTCCCTGGGCATGCTGGGACTGTGACGTTTAGGGGGCGTGGTCATCACCCGATGACCACGCCCCCTGTATGCCGTCATAGTCCCAGCATGCCCAGGGACTGTGACGGCATAAGAGGGCGGGGTCACCGCCTATATAAGTCAGAGCAGAGCGCACAGAGAGCATTCTAGCCGGAGAGAGCGTCGTGTCAACATCAGGAGAAGAGAAGAGGGCAGAAGGCAGAAGATTGAAGACCGGACTCCTCTGCTTAAGCAAAAGAGCGGCAAAAGAGCAGAAGAGAGCGGAGGAGCCCGGCAGAAGACCCGGAGAGCGCGGAGAAGAACCGGAGAGACCCCCGAAGAGAAGAAGGCAGCAGACCGGGCTCCTCCTCTTTAGCAAAAGAGCGGCAAAAGAGCAGAAGAGAGAGGAGGAGCCCGGCAGAAGACCCGGAGAGCGCGGAGAAGAACCGGAGAGACCCCCGAAGTCGGAAGAAGACCCCCGGAGCTGTCTAATAAAATACTTTAAAAATCTGTGTAGTGTTTTTTTTTTAAATTGACACTTTTTCCCTAGGTGAATGAGTAGGGGTACCATGTACCCCATACTCAATTCACATAGGGTGGGGGGCCGGGATCTGGGGGCCCCCTTATTAAAGGGGGCTCCCGGATTCCGATAAGCCCCCCGCCCGCAGACCCCGACAACCAACGGCCAGGGTTGTCGGGAAGAGGCCCTTGTCCTCATCAACATGGGGACAAGGTGCTTTGGGCTGGGGGGGGCCGCAGCGCGCCCCCTCCCCCAAGGCACCAACCCCCCCATGTGGAGGGCATGCGGCCTGGTACGGTTCAGGAGGGGGGGGGGGCGCTCGCTCGTCCCCACCCCCATTCCTGTCCGGCCGGGCTGCGTGCTCGGATAAGGGTCTGGTATGGATTGGGGGGGACCCCCCACGCCGTTTTTTCGGCGTAGGGGTTCACCTCAAGGTCCATACCAGACCCAGGGGCCTGGTATGCTCTTGGAGGGGGAACCCATGCCGGATTTTTATTTAAAATTTGGCGCGGAGTTCCCCCTAAAGATTCATACCAAACACAGTGCCGGGCATTGGCGGGGATCCAAGTCGGATCCCCGTTCATTGAAAGTCGGACACATGCCGGCTTCATGTCGCAGGGCAAAGTCGGATCCAAAGTAGGACGGCTGTCGTGTCGCACCAGTGTGAACCCAGCCTCAGCCCCGGTTCACACAGGGGCAACTTATCAGGCGACTTAGCCACCTGACAAGTCGCGTCCCGTTCTGTACTATGGAACTGTTAAAGGAGTGACTATTTTTTTGGGGGCGACTTCAGGCGACTTGCATTAACTTCTATACAGAAGTCGTTTTGCATGTCGCCGCTGAAGTCATGTGCAGGTCGCCTCTGTGAGTCGGCCTGCAAATCGTGTTGCCCCTGTGTGAACCGGCTGTTAGTGCCAGTTCACACAAAGTCGTCCGACTCTGAAGCCGCCCCGCACAGCGCAACCTCAGCGCGGCTTGCAAACGACTTCTTTGATATAAGTCAATGCAAGCCGCTCCAAAGTCACCCCAAAGTAGCGCAGGAACTTTTTTCTTTTTTTTTTTAAATCGGAGCAACTTAAGTCACTCCTATTAGAACGGTTCCATTGCACTGCATGGAGTGCGACGTGTTAGGCAGGTCGTCCCTGTGTGAACCGGCATGTACTGATGGCCTATCACATTTCTTGAGACACCAACAAGCAAGGAAAGTACAAATACCCCCAAAATGACCCCTTTCTGGAAAGTAGACACTCCAACTATTTAGTAAGAGGAATGGTGAGTTTTTTTAAGTTGTAATTTTTACCCCACAATTCTTTTTATTTACAAAATAGTCATATCAACAGGTTATGTCTCTCACATGGCATATGCATACTTGCAACTACACCCCAAAATAAACTCTACTACACCTTCTAAGGAGCTAGGTTCTGAGGAAGGGGGTGCTCCCCCGAAAATGCGTTAGTTGTACCTCGTGTCCTGTGCATGTCCATGCACTGTGCCTTTTGTCAGTTGCATTTTGGGAGTACCCACTTTTATACAAAAATGTCTTATTAAATTATCTCTATGCACTAGGTGTGCGCGCCTTCCATTTCTGTTTTTCTTGTAATGAACTGGGCATGATCCCAGTTTGTTGACAAAAGTGATCGATTTATTATTATTATTATTATTATACGAGATTTATATAGCGCCAACAGTTTACTCAGCGCTTTACAATGTATAAGGGGGACAACACAATTACAGTACAGTTCAATACAAAAGGTACAGGAGGGCCCTGCTTGTAGAGCTTACATTCTAAAGGGAGGGGGTGGTGGTACAAAAGGTAATAGCTGCAAAGAATGATTTGATGGGGGTGGATTTATCATTGGATGGAGCGATTACATGGTAACGGGCCACTGTGATTGGCCCTTTACCCCGGATCCGTGTTGCGCTCGGTCCCGCGGACCCAGCGATCACGGACACTTCTGGGGGAGCGTGTCATTCAGCTATAGCGCGATTGGCAAGTGGTTGTTAATCCACTTATATAACTTTATATAAGCCCCTCTGTGTCTTAATAACAAGTGCCCCTGTCTGTGTTTTATTTAAAAATGCCTCCTTTACCGAATTTCACAGCGGTTCCTTGTAGGGTTGCACCGATACTAGTATCGGTATCAGTGCCGATACCGAGTATTTGCACAAGTATAAGTACTCGTGCAAATGCACCGATACCTGAAACCGATACTTTCAGGCTCGGCTCTTTGAGCTGTCAGTGGGTCTCCCCAGTGTTAAAAGAAGTCCGGTATTTGGACCTGTCAAAAAAAAAAAAAAAAAAACAGCCAGCAATGTTTATTACCAACATTGCTCAGCCCTGAAACACTAAGATAAAAAGAAACATTGTTTATTTTTGTATATTTCTGTTTCTTCATCTGCAGATCAAAGGGATGAACACATTTTCCTCTGTAATAAACCTTAATTTACTCTAATCATCCTTAATTAACTCCCTATTCTCCATTTAATTATTATTTTCCTGCTTTTTTCTTTTGTTCACGTCTATTTTATAAACGTTAAACAAACTTTTTTTTGTTTGCTTTGTTAATATATATTTGTAAAAATATTCACTAACAGATATTTGCACATTTCACATTGAAAAAGCGCTAAATTAAAAAAAAATCTATTTAATTTGTAAATAACTTTTTTAATGGTTTGTACCATTGCTGACAGCTGAAGTTAAAACAAAACAGTTGCGGTAAGTATCGGCGAATACAAAAAAAAAAAAGTATTGGTACTCGTTGTATAAAAAATGGTATCGGTGCATCCCTAGTTCCTTGCAATCATGTCACCGGCCAGCTCTCTCATCTGCCCGGCTGACAGATGCAGTAGGCGGGGCCGAGATTCCCCCACGCTGTATTTTGGCCTAGGCCAACAAGGCCCAGGCCTAGGGCGACACTTTGTGCCCCCCCCACACCAAATAAGCCCCCCCCCCCGGGCCCCTACTGCGCTGCCGAATTATAGTGTCATCGGGGCAGGCAGAAGGAGCCGCTCCGCCAGTAAGCGGAGTCCTGCACCAATCCAGAGGCGACATAAGGACACTTACAGCAGCGGAGGAGGGGTCTGTATGAGTGGGAAGTCCAGGCACTGCAAGCAGATGAGGATGCTGTGCAAGTTGGCGGGCGGCGGGAGTCGGAGTTTCTGGCTGTGCAGTGGCCGGGGGAGATCTACTGAAGGAGAGGAAGATTCTGAGAGGAGTGGTCAGGAAGATGTCAGCACAAAACATATGGCACCAGGTGAGGCTGACAACACTGCACAGCACAGAGGTGACAGGCAGGGACAGCTTGCTCTGTATCCTGGTACATACAGGCTACCAATGCTTGATAATAAATAGATGTCTCTGGGTCTAACAGGTGAGATACTGGTGCTCAGGTGTTGCTGGCAACATGGTGGTGATAGCAACACCTGGGCACCAGTATCTCACCTGTTAGACCCAGAGAAATCTATTTATTATCAAGCAATGGTAGCCTGTATGTACCAGGATACAGAGCAAGCTGTCCCTGCCTGTCACCTCTGTGCTGTGCAGTGTTGTCAGCCTGCTATGCTCTGCTATGTCTCCAGCAACACTTGGGCACCGCCATGTCGCCGGATATTTCTGGCGACATGGCGGTGCCCAAGTGTTGCTGGCGACATAGCAGAGCCCGGGTGTTTTGTTGGCGACATAGCAGAGCCCGGGTGTTTAGTTGGCGACATAGCAGAGCCCGGGTGTTTAGTTGGCGACATAGCAGAGCCTGGATGTTGCTGGCAGCATGTGTGTGTATGTACATTACTCTTGCCCCTAATCCTGTACAATCACAACTGCTTTTTTTATGCTCGTTCAAAATGTCAGTAAGGGTACGCCTCTGAAAAGCAATCCATGCTCGGATCTCTTTTCAGAGGAATTTGACATGCAGTGAAGAGGCAATAAGGTTCCTCCGCAATGCCTGTTTTAACCCCTTAAATGTAGTATCACAGTGCTGCAACTGGTTGCAGGTTGGTTGGCCTCATTCACTCTTCATTCCGCGCCATGCTCGCAGTCTCTGACCGTTCCTTGTCCTATGCTCGCAGTCTCTGACCGTTCCTTGTGCCATGCTCGCAGTCTGACCGTCCCTTGTGCCAGGCCCGCAGTCTCTGACCATCCCTTGTGCCATGCCCGCAGTCTCTGACCATCCCTTGTGCCATGCCCGCAGTCTCTGACCATCCCTTGTGCCATGCCCGCAGTCTCTGACCATCCCTTGTGCCATGCCCGCAGTCTCTGACCAATCCCTTGTGCCATGCCCGCAGTCTCTGACCAATCCCTTGTGCCATGCCCGCAGTCTCTGACCAATCCCTTGTGCCATGCCCGCAGTCTCTGACCAATCCCTTGTGCCATGCCCGCAGTCTGACCGTCCCTTGTGCCATGCCCGCAGTCTGACCGTCCCTTGTGCCATGCCCGCAGTCTCTGACCGTCCCTTGTGCCATGCCCGCAGTCTCTGACCGTCCCTTGTGCCATGCCCGCAGTCTCTGACCGTCCCTTGTGCCATGCCCGCAGTCTGACCGTCCCTTGTGCCATGCCCGCAGTCTCTGACCGTCCCTTGTGCCATGCCCGCAGTCTCTGACCGTCCCTTGTGCCATGCCCGCAGTCTCTGACCGTCCCTTGTGCCATGCCCGCAGTCTCTGACCGTCCCTTGTGCCATGCCCGCAGTCTCTGACCGTCCCTTGTGCCATGCCCGCAGTCTCTGACCGTCCCTTGTGCCATGCCCGCAGTCTCTGACCGTCCCTTGTGCCATGCCCGCAGTCTCTGACCGTCCCTTGTGCCATGCCCGCAGTCTCTACCGTCCCTTGTGCCATGCCCGCAGTCTCTGCCGTCCCTTGTGCCATGCCCGCAGTCTCTGTGGACCGCGATGTAAGTGGGAGCTCCATGGGTTCTTTTGCAAAGAAAGAGCTGTGGTTACCAGAGACCCCTTACATCAGAATTCCCTATTACACCAGAGTCAGCAACAGTTCCTATTACATCAGAGTTCTCCTTTACATTGGGGTGTGGCCTTGAGAGGAAGGGGTGGGTCATTTTTAAATTAGGGGGTGCACGAGTTTAGTCAGGCCTAGGGTAGCACAAAACCTAAATACACCACTGATGTCAGCCAGAGAGAGCCGGCCGGTCACGCGATTGCGGGGAACCGCTGTGAGATCCGGTAAAGGAGGTATTTTTTTTAATAAAGCACACAGACAGGAGCGCTTGTTATTAGGACACAGGAGGGGCTTATATAAAGTTTTAACAGTTATGAGAGCAGAAGGGGTGGAGGGGGCGGGCACTGACACAGGGGTTCACTTTTCAGGGTGCAGCTTGGGTATAATTAGCATTTTATTATGTTCACTTTAACATACCAAATCTTCACTTTGCTTTCAGGCTCAATCTAAAAGAGAAGTATGGGTTTGGGGGTTTTTCCTCCATCATTCTTACCTCGGTGGATGCATTGCTCTGATGCTGCATTGTGCCTCCACACTGAGAACCAAGCAATCGAACATCACCGATGGCTCAGTTTTCTCACAGCTCCCCGAGAAAAGAGCTGCTGACTGTCAATCAGCAGCTCTCCGCTCCCTCCTTGCTTATTGGAGCTCTGAGCTGTGGAGGGGCATGGAGTGGGCACCATGCCCCTCCAGGCACCTGGCGGATCCAGACTCCCATTGTCGGGATGAGGCAATGCCTGGACTGATTTCTGTGACGTCAGCAGAGAGTGCACTTCAGTCAGCTCTCTGCTGAAAACGGTCACAGGAGTGCAAAACTACTGTAATTGCACTCCTGTGACCCCTAGGAGAAGCCCTGCCAAACCAGCTTTGGCTGCACTTCTCCTTTAACCACCATTTTTGCCCCCCTCATGACCAGGCCATTTTTTGCTATTCAGCACTTCACTACTTTAACTGGCAATTTCAGGGCAACACTGTACCCAAATTCAATTTTTATCATCATTTCACACAAATATAGCTTTCTTTTGGTGAAAGAAAACGTGTCAAATTTCCCAATACGTGGGGTTACCATTAAGAATTAGTGGCACTCCTGTGTGTCTTGCCTGCAGATCAGGAACACGATTTTGAGAGCATTCCTGACTCGCACAAGTGTGAGCCTAGACCACAAACCTTACAGATAATAATTCCTCCTCATTCTATTCAAAACATAAAAAGAACCACTCAATCGCACTACAAAGTTTAACATGTGGCCAGGAGCAGGTGCATGGATCCCAACACACAGTGCCTGTGTTCTAATCCGTTCACCCGTTCCTACCCACATATTAAAATTTGACATGCGATTGTGTCCATGCAGCCACTGCCTGTGCATCCACTTCTATGGGTTGCCTGCATGCAACGTCAATAGGGTCGCCACCTCATTCCTTTAAACCCGAACACATATTACGCAAGTTCTGTGGTCAATTAAGGCGTTAATTAAATTCACTTAGTGCTTTATCTGCATTAAATTAGCCCCAGAACCTGTGTAATTAATATGTGTTCGGAATTAATGGTATGAGGTGGCAACCCTAAACGCCAAGGGGAATGTGCATGCATCTGACATTAAGTCGCCCCCGAATGAGCCCTAATTATTAGGGGCACTCCATCACACCTTGCTAACATGCATGAGAAATTGCGTGCCAAAATTGCTAGCGCCTCTGTGCAATTTTTGCGCTTAGGGCAGCCCATTAAAATGAATGCATCTACCCTAAACATGACGTACCAAAACACGCACGGTCACACCTTAATGGGTGCTTACAGAGCCTTACAACTGCATTATAGCTGCAAAAATGTGAACGGACCATCAACCTCCATAGGTGGGCCGGTCAGGGTGTTGATCCTGGGTGAACTTTGTGGACCGCGCCATTGTGGAATATGATGACATCAGTGATGACATCGTACATATCAATATTGTACAAGGCTCCATTCAATGTCCTCACATACATAGGTCCCCCATCTCCAGCCATCCTTTACCTGAATGTCACCTCTACAATACAATGACAGCACCTCTCCTCATAGACAACCTCTCCTGAGGACAACCATGGCCGGCTCCCCTCCACTCATCATGTCATAGAAAGCGGCCAATCCCGGGCTCCATCAGTAAACAAGCAGACATCCCATCCATAGGATGGAGACACACACACTTCCCTCCTCTTCCTCCCGCTATGTGAGCTCTCCTCACATCTCCAGCACTGAGAACCTTCCTAATCAGCCTGCTTACCTTTTATCTGCAAATAACGGTCCTTTACACAGAGCCGGAACAAGAGAGCGTCTCTCACCACCTCCCAGAGCGGCCCCTCACCTCCGGCCACTCTATTCCTGGAGCTCAGAGAACGGACAAGACGACACCGGCAGCTCACAGCTGTTTGCAGCCCCGGAGTTCTGTTACCGAACGCATCCTCAGCTTCCCTTTAGATGAGCATTCTCCTCCCTCTGCCGGCCACTGGGTGGTGCTAACTTCGACTGCACTCATCACAATCACCTCATACAGTAGAAGCTGACAGAGGAACTTTCCCACTACAAGACCATGATGACCTGAGGCACAAAAAAGAGCTACGACCATAAAAAGGAAAGAATTTGACAGCCTGAATGTAGCTTTACCACATAACCAGTGGAAGATTTTACCCCCTTCATGACCAGGGAATTTTTTGCTCTTCGGCACGCCACTACTTTAACTGGCAATAGCTCAGTCATACAACATTGTACACAAATGACATTGTTATTAGGGATGGACTGATACTGATATCGGTACTGAAACTCTTGCAGATGCTTCCAATACCGAAACTGATACAGTAAAACCTTGGATTGCGAGCGTAATTCGTTCCGGAAACATGCTTGTAATCCAAAGCACTTGTATATCAAAACAAATTCCCCCATAAGAAATAATTAAAACTCAGATGATTTTTTCCACAACCATGTATTCATAGGTCCTTCAGTTTATAGTCCATATAAAAAGATTCTAGCAATATGATAAGTTGTGTAACTATAAAATGTCCATCCACAAATGGCAACCTCCACAAGGGGATTAGAAAAATCCATCAGGAGCTACAGAATATAAATAAGAAGAGAGGCGCCTCTAAAAGCCCTTTCACACTGGGGCGGTTTGCAGGCGCTAATGCGCTAATAATAGCGCCTGCAAACCGACCCGAAAGTGCCGCTGCTTTGTCTCCAGTGTGAAAGCCCCAAGGGCTTTCACACGAGCGATGCGCTGGCAGGACGGGAAAAAAAGTCCTGCCAGCAGCATCTTCGGAGCGGTGAAGGAGTGGAGTGTATACCGCTTTTGAAATCAATGGGACGGCATGGCTATACCGCCGGCAAAGCGCCTCTGCAGAGGCGCTTTGCGGTGGTATTTAACCCTTTCTCGGCCGCTAGCAGGGGGTAAAACCGCCCCGCTAGTGGCCGCATACCGACGGTAAAACGCTGCTAATAATAGCAGCGTTTTACCGCCGACGCCACCCCCCGCCCCAGTGTGAAAGGGCTCTAAGTGTAGCAATATGTTGCTAAATGTTGTACCTTCAATCAATGTATCCATATTGATAGTTGTGACATGACACTACTTGTATATCAAGACATTGCTTGTATAGCAAGTCAAAATGTATTTTAAAATTTTGCTTGTCTTGCAAAACGCTCTCAAACCAAGCTACTCTCAAACCAAGGTTTTACTGTACATCAATACAAAATGAATGGGCACAAATCCTACTGCAAAGAATCGCATGTGATTTCCCCCATTGCTCCTGTGTGTGTATAGTAAGGCAAAAGTGTCAACTAGTCGGCAGTTTATTAAAAAAAAAAAACGTTAGAACTCACAGTACATAACTGGCCAAATGCAAAATCTGCATAGGTGTCTCAGGCCCGCCGATGATAGCAAATCATATCCTCTGGAGGTGCTCATAGGGCTGGAGGAGATGTAGAGGACGTCTACAACACAGAGCTCCATTCCTTGAATGACGGAGTCGGTCACTGTAACTAATCACAGCCCAGCAAGGGTAGCAGGCACAGGTGCGCACTCCTCCTGCCTAGAAGTGCTGGGTCACGTTTCAGATACGTAATCCAGTGAAGAGATTCCGCTTGGTTCACACTTGTGCGATGCCAGACATCACATGTGATTCGCAATGCATTGCTGTGCAGATCACATGCGATGTCTGTGGGATGCGAATTCAGCCATACAGTTTGTATGACTGCATTCGCAACAAAATGGTGCAGGATCCTTTTTTGGTCCGCACTGGAATCAGATCACAGGGGTGTTCACACCCCTGCGATCTGATTCCTGCACCATTTCACAGTTCGCACTGTGAACCAAGCTGGGAGTGTCATTAACTTTGTATTGACATCGCCAGCGGTTCGCAGGGGGCAGTGTGAACCGCTGGCGATTCAGGTGCGATGCAGAAACCCGCACTGGAATCGTGCTGGCTCCCGCCTCACACAAGTGTGAACCGAGCCTTATGGGGCATACACACGGTCAGACTTTTCGTCTACAAAAGTCCAACGGACGCCGACGGACTAAAGCTGGCTGGTAATCCGATCGTGTGTGGGCTTCCCCGGACTTTCAGCGGACTTTTTCAGCCTCAAATCCGACGGACTTTAGATTTGAAACATGCTTCAAATCTTTACGTCGTAACTACGACGGACCCCGAAATCCGCTCGTCTGTATGCTAGTCCGACGGACAAAAACCCACGCTAGGGCAGCTATTGGCTACTGGCTATGAACTTCCTTATTTTAGTCCGGTGTACGTCATTACGTACGAATCCGTCTGACTTTTGTGTGGTCGTGTGTAGGCAAGTCCGTTCGTTAGAAAGTCTGCCACAAGTCCGCCGAAAGTCCGCCGGAAGTCTGTCGGACAGGCTGTCGGACTTTTGTAGACGAAAAGTCCGACCGTGTGTATGCCCCATTAGGCCCCTTTCACACTGGGGCGGTAGGGGGCGTCGCCGGTAAAACAGCGCTATTTTAGCGCTGTTTTACCGCGGTATTCGGCCGCTAGCGGTGCGGTTTTAACCCCCCGCTGGTGGCTGAAAAAGGGTTAAAACCCCTCGTATAGCGCAGCTTTTTTGTAAATATTTTATTATATCTTTTCATGTGACAACGCTGAAGAAATGATACTTTGCTACAATGTAAAGTAGTGAGTGTACAGCTTGTATAACAGTGTAAATTTTCCGTCCCCTCAAAATAACTCTATACACAGCCATTAATGTCTAAACCGCTGGCAAGAAAAGTGAAAATGTCCAAATTGGGCCCAAAGTGTCAATATTGTGTGGCCATCATTATTTTCTAACACTGCCTTAACCCTCTTGGGCATTGAGTTCACCAGAGCTTTACAGTTTGCCACTGCAGTCCTCTTCCACTCCTCCATGATGCTGGTGGATGTTAGAGATCTTGCGCTCCTCCACCTTCCGTTTGAGGATGCCCCACAGATGCTCAATAGGGTTTAGGTCTGGAGACATGCTTGGCCAGTCCATCATCTTTACCCTCAGCTTCTTTAGCAAGGCAGTGGTCGCCTTGGAGGTGTTTTCGGGTCATTATCATGTTAGAATACTGCCCTGCAGCCCAGTTTCCAAAGAGAGGGGTACATGCTCGGCTCGTATGTCACAGTGCATGTTGGCATTCGTGAATCCCTCAATGAACTGCAGCTTCCCAGTGCTGGCAGCCCTCATGCAGCCCCAGACCATGACACTCCCACCACCATGCTTGACTGTAGGTAGGACACACTTGTCTTTGTTCTCCTCACCTGGTTGCCACAACACACGTGTAGCACTAACTCACGGTGGAGCTGCTGGTTTAAGCGGGTCTGTTACTGCTTCCCTTGTTTCACCATCACCGGGTCTAGGGTTGAGTTTACTTTTGGACGACACACACACACCAACACTGGAGTACATTCTCAATGCTCTATTAAACAAACGACTTAGGAGCAGGAAAGAGGTAGAAAGGAAACTCGCAGAAGAAACTCAAATATTCTCTGAAAGGGTTATCTTGGCAAAAGGTCTTGGTATAATTCAAACACTAATTGAAATGCGCTCCCCTTGTGGGACACACTCCTTGCTCGTCTGGATAGGCCTCTCCCACCGGTCTAGCAGCCAGTACGCAGCATGAATCAAAGTCTCTGCCACAGACTTGTTTGGGAATAAAATCCGTACGATCCTCTGCCACAGGATGTATAGATTTGCTGTAGTGAAAGTCAGTCACAGTGCTTGAACCTTTAAGCCGAGCCGGCAACACTATGCTGTATAGTTACTTTTGGATACGTCCTCCAACCGAGTCACCAGGCCCCTCTATAGACCAGCATGCGGCGTGATCTCTCCAAGACGGGTCCTCGGCCGCGGTGGCAGGCTCCAGACAAGCCTCTGGATCCACCCCTGCGCCGCTGCGTCGTGGGCCTCCCGGACGGAGGACCACGAGGTAGCTCCTTAACGCATAACTGTTGGCCAGGAGGGCCAGCAGGTGGCTGTAAGACGAACCCCAAAATATGGCGTCTGTCCCATAAATACCCTCGCCCAGAATGCAACTCGGAGGACCACCTCCACCGAGCGAGCCTCCGGGACAGAGGAGCAACCATACGCTTCAACACGTTGCCTTTCCAACCCTGACCAGTGGTAACAGCGACACCCACCGGTCAGCACGGGAACACCTACAACGTCAGCCAAGCTGGAACAAAGGCGAACTTTTAACCTTCCTAACACACCATTTACTAAATTTACCTAACATGCGGTAGATTGCAAATCTACCAGCGCTACACACGCTTGACACTATCTGAACCAAATAAGTTTATCTTGGTCTCATCAGACCACACGACATGGTTCCAGTAATCCATGTCCTTAGTCTGCTTGTCTTCAGCAAACTGTTTGCGGGCTTTCTTTCTTTTCATCTTTAGAAGAGGTTTCCTTCTGGGACGACAGCCATGCAGACCAATTGGATGCAGTGTGCGGAATATGGTCTAAGCACCGACAGGCTGGACCCCTTCAACTTCTGCAGCAATGCTGGCAGCACGCAAAGGGCTATTTTCCAAAGACAACCTCTAGATATGACGCTGAGCACGTGCACTCAACTTCTTTGGTCGATCATGGCGAGGCCTGTTCTGAGTGGAACCTGTCCTGTTGAACTGCTGTATGGTCTTGGCCACCATGCTGCAGCTCAGTATCAGGGTCTTGGCAATCTCCTTATAGCCTAGGCCATCTTTATGTAGAGCAACAATTCTTTTTTTTCAGATCCTCAGAGAGTTCTTTGCCATGAGGTGCCATGTTGAACTTCCAGTGACCAGTATGAGAGAGTGAGAACGATAACACCCAATTTAACACACCTGCTCCCCATTCACACCTGAGACCTTGTAACACTAACGAATCACATGAGACCGGGGAGGGAAAATGGCTAATTTGGCCCAATTTGGACATTTTCATTTAGGGGTGTACTCACTTTTGTTGCCAGCGGTTTAGACATTAATGGCTGTGTGTTGAGTTATTTTGAGTGAGGGGACAGGAAATTTACACTGTTATACAAGCTGTACACTCACTACTTTACACTGTAGCAAAATGTCACTTCATCAGTGTTGTCACATAAAAAGATATAATAAAATATTTACAAAAATGTGAAGGGTGTACCTACTTTTGCGAGATAAAGTGTATATATATATATATATATATATATATATATATATATATATATATATATATATATATATATATATATAAACACAGGGTCAAACAAAGGTCTGCTTGTGCCCTCATTAATTGGGTGAAATGTGCAGCGCTTATGTGATCATATAAACCATAACAAATAATATGAGTACAGAAAACGTGAATAATAAATGATGTGCTCAAAAATACTCCAAGCAGTCCTCTATTATGACATGTGATGTCTATAAACAGAGGAACTTTGACGTGTGATGTCCAAAAAAGAAAAAAGTCAGTGACAAGCTTCAGTCATGTGTGATAATAATCCTCAACCACATGTGGATATAATATAGTGACAGTCTTTAACTTCAAATATGTATGCTGTAATAACAGTTAATAGTAGGTCCGACACCAAAGACACCAGAAGCTGCTTACCAGAGGGATTGAACTCAAATAGGTATACACCTAGTGAGTCAATCAAGCTTTGTGGTATAATATACCAAGGGGATCAGATGCTCTATCCAGGTATGACCTCCAGATGGACCTCCGAACAAGTGTAAGGTATGGATGGACTCAGTAGATATAGGCAGTCAGCCCCATCATTAAAAGAAAGAGGAAGGCATATAGTGTAACTCCGTATGGAAATTTTAATACATAAAAAGCAAAGGAAATACACTCACGTGTTTAGCAGTAAAATCAAGCGCTTCTATAAAAGAAGACAGTGGTCTCAGCATATCCTGCCAACGCGTTTCGACTTAGAAGTCATCATCTGGGGTGATGACCCCAGATGATGACATGGGGTTATTGAAAGTTCATTCTCCCAAAGTTGTAAATCTGTTATGCTTGAAGTTGGTTAAATCTTATCAGGATGAGGAGGGTTTGATCTAACACAGCTGGGTGCCATACTGTCTCTACACAGGTGTTTTTAATTGGACAAAACCAGTTATAAATCACTTTAATAAACAATATAGGAATTCTGAGAATGAATAAGTTTGTGTGGTTGTAGAACATGTGTCAGATTTTTGGATAGTTACATTGACGTAGATTTTAGCAACCAATCATATCTAGGAGAGATGGCTAAGATGGCTAAGATAAGGCTTGTAAAAGGGTATATAATAGCAAGTTTTACAATTGTTAGACAGACAAGTCAGATAGGAGCTCCTAAGGCTGAACTCTATGTATACTGCCCTATTGCACGGGTCATAGAAGTCAGAAACAGTGGGCAACTATCTGTTCAGATAGGCGTCTATCAGGCTGACTGTTTGTCTATGCAGCCCTATTGCATGGGTGACAGGCAGTCAGAACCAATAGGCAAATATCTGTCTCTTTTGTTGTAACTTGTCTCCTCGTACGAGTCAAATAAAGAAAACTTCTTAACTTGATCCAGAGTGTGGTCTCAGGTGAATTTCTCTCAAAAATTGGTCCCTTGAGCCAGAACTCAATATCCTGTGAAGGGACCAGACCACCGGTGATCGTTACCGTACGGGGGAATCTCAAAACACATGAGATTCCTTATTCCAAAGTCCTCCGTCTGAATTGACGTTAACAGAGGCCGGACGACCGACTGGTCCCTATCAGGTGACGGGTTCCCAAGAATTGGCAGAAAAGACCCATTCTGGTTCAAGGTAAGAACAATTCACAATTTGTTTCAATATGGTTAGAAGATAAGAATACCAATGTTTTGTAGTAGAACACAGGATTAGGAAAGAAATGTGAGTTGACAAAATATTGTGTATAAAGGTATAAGAATACCAATGTTTTTTAGTAGAGCACAGGATTAGGAAAGAAATTCTGTGTCAATCTGTGAGTTGACAAAAATATTGTGTATAAATGTACAAGAATACCAATTTTTTTTGGAAGAGCAGAAGATTAGGAAATAAATTCTGTGTCGATCTGCAAGTTGACAAAAACATTGTGTATAGGTGTCGGTGTGAGAAGACCTTAAATTACTCCGTACGTACGTTAAAATGGGCCAGAAATGTGTTAAACAAAGGGCTGACTGGGCAGCCATTAACCAATGTATACAAGGGTAAGATGAGCCAGTAGATAATTGCATCATAAGGGTTAGAGAAGTGTTTAATAACCACTCTGGGATTGAAGTTCCGGCAAATCGAGTAAATGATACTCCATATGAACAGCAGATAAAAAATACCATCCTGAAGGGATTCCTAGCCCTGGTTTCTAGTTTTGTCACTAAACATATGATGAATCATAGAACCTGCAGGCTCCAGGATTTTATTGAGTATGCATGCCACACTAAAAGACATTTCCAATCTAAAAAGAAAACAAAAAAAGGAAAGGCATTTGCTGTAGAAGATGGAACGAATGTGTATGTTGCTGAAAGAAGGTACAGAATGGTTAAGAAACCCCCAATGTAGACCTCGCATTAAGGATTAGGAGGGTAGAAAAGAAAGGGGGTGAATGTTTTTTGTGTGGCAGGAAAGGCCAGTTGGCCAGGGATTGCAAGTTGAAAAAGGCTGAGGAGGCATGACTAGAGGGAGAAGAAATGTATGAAACAGAATGTATGTACGATGAAACAAATTCAGAAGGGTCTGAAGTATTGGACATATGTAATGTGGAAATGTATTTACAGAGTGAGATTAAACCGGAAATAACACTTATTGTAAAAGGGAAAAAAGTCACCTTTCTGTGTGCCACACGGGCGTGAAGGACCCTGATTCATCCCCAGGATATGCCTGGAGGAGTTAAGAAAAAAGGTAAAATTTTTGTAAAATCAGCAAATTGGTTAATGTGTGAAGAGGATGTTTCAGAAAATCTTCCTATAGAGGACCCACTAATGGGCAAAAAAGCTTAATGTAAAAATGTGATATCTAAACGATGTCAAGTTAACCTGCTGGGCAGGGATTTGTTGCATGCACTTGATATCTCAGTTATACCAGCTAAAGGGGGGCTTGAGAGCCAACCGTCCTTGCAAAACACATGTAAGGAAGGCTAACAACGAGCCTTATCATTGGTATAGCCTGGTTTTATGTACTGCAGATATTGGGTGCATGCAATAATCCCTCCTGAACAAGGTGGAAGAAAAAGTTAAAGTGAGGAACTACAAGGTCCAGCATTAGTCTCACTGTAGAATGTATTTTAAACATTCTTCAGGACCTTATATCAATTATGAAAAGAAACTAAGTTTTGAGGAGTTAGAATCACCTTGAAAACTCTGTATTGGGATCAGGAGGGAGACAGCATGGCCACCTGCCTCCTCCCCGATGAGGTATTCAAGCTACACAGAGAAAGAGTCACCTCAGCTAGATAGCTCAATGAATAGGTTGAGGAGTTAGTAGTTATTTAAACTACAGAAAAAAGAAAGTTGTTTGTTTTAGGAAATTTATGACATTGTATCTAGCATACTGCTTCTGGAAGGAAAATGTATGTAGGTAATCATAGGATCTTAAACTGAAAAGAGGGTTTGTTTTGTTTTATAGTCATTAGCCCCCTTTTCTTGCTGAAATACTGCAATAGGCAGATGGCTCGGTGTGACATAAATAATACTGAAGTTTATGGTCATAAAAATATTAGACGTTTTGATGGTGCAGATGTCTGTAATGACCTTTCCCCTGATTGGATGCTTAGATACAATTTGTATATATATATATATATATCATTGTTGTAGCTGCTCTCTGAGCACAAGTCCCAGCATAGCTTGAATCTATGATAAATTCCTTGTCAAAAGAAGTTTATTGAGTATACGATATTATAAAGATACATAAAGTAAGTTTACAAGGATCTATAAAGTAAGCTCATTGTTTTACAGTAGGGTTTATATAGGTAAATATCATGAAATTTCAAATATTAAACATTGGGTTCACGTAAACCTAAATTAAAGATATATATCATTTCCTTAGTTACTTTTGTAGGTATTTAAATGATTTATACCTACTATCCATATTGTTTACAGGTAGAGTGTATATAGGTCAAATAAATTCTGATAATGAGCTTTAATCGTAAGGTGGAGAAAAGGAAAGAGAAAGAAGAAAAAGGGTAGAAAGGCAGAGGTATGGTCCACAAGGTTGTCCCGCTCGTCAGTTTATTATTCTTTTTAGTTCTCTTTGAAGCCTTAGAATGGGTATCTCTGTAAGTTATTTAATCTGTTACCATGGCAACAGGACAGAGTCATTGAAATTTGACAGGAACTGTTGTTTTATCCAAGGATGCCAAAGTTTTTCAAATTTTGGAATTTGATTTTGATTGATGGCTACCATCTTAGCATGGGACATTGTATTATTCATTCTGTGAATTGTTTCTGCTAGTACCAATGTAGGAGATTTCCATGCCTTGGCCACTGTTTGTTTTGCAGCTGTTATTAGTTGGATCATAAGTTTGAATTGAGAGAGTGTTAACCATTCCAGTTTTAGATTAAGTAAAGTTATATATGGATCTGGTTGTATTATTTTTTTAAATATTTTAGATGCAATCACGAAGACTTCCTTCCAGAAGGTTTGGATTACTGGGCACGTCCACCATATGTGTAAATGTGTGCCTATTTCTGGGCATCCTCGAAAACAAAGAGCTGAGGTATTAGGTGAATATTTTGCCACTCTAGCGGGTACAAGGTACCAGCGAGTTAGGACTTTATAGTTTGTCTCCAGTGCTAAGATGTTGGGTGAAGATGACTTAGATGTGAGCCATATGTTAGACCAGTCCGTGTCTTCTAAAGTTCGTCCCAGGTCCTCCTCCCACCTCTGAACGTAAGAGGGTCTATTAAGATTTACTACTCCATAAAATTGATTATAAAGTGATGAAATTGTACCTTTTAGCAAATGGATCTTTTGTACAGATTGATTCAAAAATGGATAATTGGGATAATGGTGTATCCTCCTTTAGGAATGGTGTATAGAAATTTTTAATTTGGAGATATCTAAATATCTCAGAGTTTGATAGATCATATTTTTCTCGATGGGAATGAAAGGAATGATTTAGATGCTATGAAGTCATTTAGTGTCTGGATGCCTGATGTTGTCCAAGCTTTAAAAGAATTTGGGTAGATCCATGCCGGATAAAAGGCCGTATTTCTGATAAAAGAAAGGAGAGGATTGTGTGGAGATTGTAACTGATATTTGTTTTTTAGTTTATCCCAGAGAGATAAGAAGTGTTTAGTTATGGGATTATGAATTTTAAAGCGGTCTTTAGGATCAAGCCATAACAAGTTTGATATTAATAGAGGGTCATTTTCTGAAGCCTCTATAAATACCTAATGGGATTTCCTGTTTTGCATGGTATTTGGACAGACTGGCCAAATGTGCTGCTCTGTAGTAGTTAGTAAAATTAGGGTATCCCAGGCCTCATTTATTTTTGGGAAGATGTAGTGTGTGTATAGGTATACGTGGTTTAGAAGAGCCCCATATAAACGAAGTTGCTCTTTTTTGTACTATTCTCAAAAAATAGGAAGGAATTGAAATAGGGAGGACTCTGAATAGATAAAGCAATTTGGGTAGAATAGTCATTTTGATTGCATTAATCTTCCCTATCCAGGATAAAGGAAGTTGCGACCATTGTTTTATTAGATTTGTGATCTGTCTTAATACAGGAGGATAATTGGTTGAGAATAAGTCAGAATGAGATGCTGTTAAATGAATTCCAAGATATGGGATTGATTTTTCTGCCCATGTGAATGGGAGTGCAGCCCTAGCCGGGATCAATTCCATGTTTGTGAGCGAAATATTAAGCACTAGGCATTTCTTAGGATTAATCATAAGGCCGGATAGGGCTGCAAATCCATCAAGAGCTGGTATTAAGTTAGGACCAGAGACCTGTGGTGATGATAGAAAAAGTAATATATCGTCTGCAAATATACATAATTTGTGTGTAATACCTCCTACTTCAATGCCAGTTATAGTTTGGTTTGTTCTGATGTATTGGGCCATGGGTTCGAGTATAAGGGCAAATAATTAGGGAGATATGTCGGGTACCTCTTTCGATATTAAAGGCATCAGATTTGTATCCAGCATATTTTATATAGGCTTTGGGTTTATTATATAATGCTTTGATCCATGTTAAAAAGTGGGGTCCAAAACCCCATTTTTGTAATGAATATTGCATATATTGCCAGGATACTGTATCAAATGCCCTCTTAATATCGAGAGATAGAAAACATAAAGGGATTTTCTGTTTTTTAGCAATATGTGCCAATAACACTGCCCTGCGTATATTATCGCCTGCCTGTCTATTTGGCATGAAGCCTACTTGATCTCTATGTATTAATTTTCTTATAATGCTATTGAGGCGTTTTGCTATTATTTTTGCTAATAATTTAATATCAAGCTTTAACAGAGTGATAGGCCTATAATTCACACAGGAAGTATCATCAGAAAGGGGTTTTGGGATCATACAAACAATTGCCATTAATGTTTCTTGCCGAAAAGAATGTCCTTCTAGAAGTTTGTTAAAAGTTTCAGTGAGAATGGGAGAGAGTATTTCTGAGAATGTTTTATAGTATAAAGCCGAGTAGCCGCCTGGGCCTGGTCTTTTGTTAAGTTTTAGGTCTTTTATGGCGTTAGCAACTTTATCTATAGTTATAGGCTCATCCAAACTGCTTTTTTGATTCTGAGACAACTCAGGTAAGGTTATTTTTGAGAAGAAGGATGCAGCCTCTGTAGGATTAAATTCATTGTTTGTCTTGTATAAAGTTGCGAGGTGTGAGTGAAATTTATGGACTATTTTAACTGGATTACAAGTATAAACATTTTTTGATAATTTCAAACGTATTGGTTTGAAAGATTTGTTAGTTGAATTTAATGCCCGTGCCAAATATGTGCCTGGTTTGTTTGTATTCATGTAGAAATTGTGTTTGGAGCGTTTGAGGGATTTATCAACTGACTCAGTGAGAAATAGATCGTATTCCAATCTAGATTTTTCCAGATGAGATTTTGTACTCTGAGATGGATTATCTTGGAATATGTAGGCTGCATTAAAATTGAGTTCTAGTTTTTTTGCTAGATTTTTGCGTTCCCGTTTAAATAGTGCCATTTGTCTTTGTATTGTACCACGCAAGACAGGCTTGTGAGCTTCCCACAGTGTTATTGGGGAAATGTCTGTTGTATTATTAATTGTTATGTATTCCTTTAAAGCTTGTTCAATGGCCATGTAGTGGGTGTTTGAGCATTATGTCCGGTAAGTACCACGTTGGGTCATGCGTTTTTGGTATTGCTGAGGCTATAGTAGTGTATACTGCATTATGGTCAGACCACGGAATCGGAATTATATCTGATGCAATAATTTCTGGTATCATTCCTATTGTTAGAAAAATATGATCTATTCTGGTGAATATTTGATGAGGGTGCGAGAAATAAGTGAATTTCTTTTTCATTGGGTTACTTTCTCTCCACGAATCTACCAGATTGTATTTGGAATGAAGTTGAGGAAAAGGTAATCTAGAGGTTATTTTAGATGGTGTAAAAGGTGATTTATCTAGAAATGGGTAGAGGACCTGGTTCGAATCCCCGCACATTATCACTGTTCCTATTTTGTGTGTATTAATCACTTGTAATATATGTGAGAGGAATGGTGTAGGTTGTTTGTTAGGAGCGTAGTAGGAAATCACTGTGATTGCTGTATCCATTATATAACCCATGAGTATCAGGTATCTACCTTCTGGGTCTTTAATTTCTGATGATAAGGTGAATGGTGTGGATCGGTG
Source organism: Lithobates clamitans (assembly GCA_037952925.1). Lineage (NCBI taxonomy): Eukaryota > Metazoa > Chordata > Amphibia > Anura > Ranidae > Lithobates > Lithobates clamitans. Next base: position 3,956,621 of record JBBGZY010000407.1, on the reverse strand, counting down.
AAATGCAATTAGAGTACCCCTTTGTTTGGTACAGGCAGAAGCCGTGTAAATTTGTTGATAAAAAGGAGAAATATATTTTGGAGTAGAATCTTTGGTGAAGTGTGTTTCTTGGAGGCATACTATGTGAGCCTTCTTGTTATGGAAAGTACGGAAGGCTTTGGTCCTTTTTTGAGGGACATTTATTCCCTGAACATTCAGGGAAAGTATATTCAGTGGTGCCATGGTAACAGATCAAATAGTTTTGACTTACTTTTTGTTATGCAGAGCTGACTGCGCAGATCAACCTGTGTGGACTGAAGAGATGAAAAGATAGGAAATAAACCAGTGAATTCTGGAGTAAAGAGTAAACAAAAAACATATGAGATTAGATGATACATTGTATAAATTATTTTTTGCAAGTAATCACAATTTACCCGTGAAAGAGAATAAATATCTCTCTCAGGGGAATAAGTGCCTTCGTCATACTCCCACATAATATGGTTGGGAGAATGAGGAGGGCTAATGGGGGTACACGGATCTTCCGCTTACAGGAGAGAAGTGCTATGTCAGAAGACATCAAAAATGATGATTCATTAATTGGAGTGCAGAATATAGTTTTTGTTGAAATTATTTATTCCAGGGTGGTTGTATATGGTTAGTTTTGCCCTAGGCTAAATAATTCAGTTAGAAAGGTACTGTTAATAACTTTGGTATTGATGAAGATGGTTTGAATTATTTTGGGATTTTAACCCAGAGTAAACAATTACATATTTTATTCATATGTAACTGTTTAGATATGTTAACTCATAAAATTGAGGTTGTATTGCTTCAGATTAGAATAAACAAAAACATAGTTCTAGGAACTAGTTAGGTAATAATATATTTGTTGTAAGAAAAGAAAGAAAAAGCTTCCATTACTTCTGGATTATTGAACATATTTGTCCTAAAAAGTAATAAATCTATTGTTATTACCTGAAAATATATAACTGAACAATAATTTCCTTGTTTCACTTATATATTCTAAGGCTATATGAATCAGAATTAATAAGAAATATAACTGGAATGTAACATGATCCCACACAGTGTGTGACTATCAGAATGCAGTTACATTCAGTTATAAATACAGGTTTTTTATAGAGAACCATCTCTTAGTATAATAAATGAAGAGATATCAGGAAATAGGATGTCAGTCCATTGAATCTTCTTGGTCCATGGATGATGTGGCATAACGGCCTCTTTTGTGAGAATGATGATTCCCATTTTGTTCTGATATTTTCTGGGTGCTGCCTGAAGGTGAAGATGATGCCATTCTTCTGCGTGTGGGAGAGTTGCTGCTTGTGGGTTCTGTCAGATTTAATTTCAAAAGGGTTTGTTGTAGTTCATCTGCTGATCTGCTTCTGTAAATTGTACCTTGGTAGTTAAATCTGACTGAAAAGGGGAAACCCCATTGATACATAATGTTGTGGCGTTGCAGTTCCATTAGTTGGGGTTTCATGGATCGTCTTTTAGTAATAGTAAGTTGGGATAGGTCAGCAAAAATTTGATAATTGTGTCCTTGAAAATTAAGTTCCTTTTTTTCTCTTGCAGCAATTAGTATTTGTTCTTTCATTCTGTAATAATGAAATTTTGTGATTATATCACGTGGGGGTCCATCTTTCTTTTTGGCTGTGAGGGCTCTGTGTACTCTGTCCAGTTCTAAACGTTCAATAGGGATATCTGGCTTTAGTTCTTGTAATAGAGCAGTAATAGTAGATTGCAGGTCTGTCACAGTTTCAGGTATTCCCCTTATGCGCAAGTTTGAACGTCTGGCTCTATTTTCGTAATCTTCAAGCTTAGTTTGAAGTATTACATTCTCTTCTTTTAATTGTTCCAATTCTGTTATATTTTCTTGGGTTGTAATTTCAATTTCATCCATTTTTATTTCTAAGGCTGCGGTGCGGTTTCCCAGCTCTCTTATTTCTTTGGTTAGGCTGTTTGTTATTTGGTCTGAGGTTTGTTTTAAAGCCTTATGAAGCATCTTTTCAAATTGTAATAATATTACTGGGGATGCTGAGGAGGCTTGTGGAGAAGTTTGTGAGAGGATTTGTTCTGTATCTGACTCAAATGGAGAGTCTTGCTGTGACATTTTCTGTCTGTGAGAGTGCCCTGATGCTGTATATTGTGAGGTGACTGGAGCTGCTTTAGTTGCAGTGAGTGCCTGTGAGCTCTTTGTGAGGTGATTTTTATTTCTGCCACGGCTTCCTCCCAGTACCATTTTTCCTGCCCAAACTTTCACAGTTTGTTCCCTGGGGCAAAAAGGTTAAAATGGATACCTTTTGAGCCTGCAGGCTCCGCTTTGTCCTTCTCTTCTCTCCTCAGCGGTGTGGAGCTCTAACAATGCATGTCTGCCCTGCTAGACTCCGCGCATGCACCTCGAATCTATGATAAATTCAATGCTGCTAATGTAATTAATGTCATGCTTAAAAAGATTTTTACAGTTGTAGGTTTTACATGTTAGACAAGATAATGTATTTCTTTCAGTATGAGTGTAGGAGTGTAGAAGGTTTAGCCACCATTTTAGAAATAGATGTCTGCACATATGTGCAAAAACATTAAATCACTTTTGTGAAAGTCCATCTCAGAAAGGGGCACGTTTAGGAAGTTGTGTCTGGTGATTTTAGACAGAAACTTGATGAGCTGAGCAGAAAATCTCAGAATACTTTCTTATTCTTAAACATTTGTTGATTTTTTTTTTTAAATTCATGCTTCTAAAAAGAGTTACACCCCATGTGTCAATTTCTTGAAGCACTACAGTAGAATGTTATCAGTTGGGAAAGTTGTTAAATGATTGGGTCACAAAAAGTATGAAAGGGGTGCACCTTTCAGGAGGACATTATGACGAAGAATGACTGGTCCTCTTGGCCCGGGAGGAAGAGGATGTACTAAAAGACATCCCTGACCACCTTTGATCAAGAGAAAAATGTCATGTAGAACTAATTAAAGCAGCAAGTGAAGTGCATATCACCCCCAAAAGTACTGTGAGACTACATTAAAAAAACGGTGCCCTTTGAGAAAGGATGCAGAGGTTGGAATGGATCCTGTGGTCAGGAAAAAGCAAGGTAGGGGTATGGTCATAAAGTGTCCGTATTCACCCTGTGTTACACCATTGTTTCCTGTTAAGAAGCCACAAGGAGGCTGGAGACTCGTTCAGGTCTTACAAGCAATAAATAAAGATGTGGCAGTAATGCCTGACCCCCCATGTCCTCCTGAATGACCTCCAGCCTGAGAACAAGGTATTTTCTGTTATTGATATAAGTACATTCCTATCTTGCAAAACCAGCAGAAATGCAGAGCGTGATAGATGAAACATGGTTAATAGAAATGCAAAATCAGCACCCTAGGCTGAGAAACAAAAAGGGTTGTCAAAAGGGGCAGTACAGATAGAAGGTATTTATATAAGCATAGATGGTAAACCTATATTGCTACCTAATTGTTTAGATATGTATTTTTATTGAGTCAAAGGCAGGCCCATGTCTCAAAAGGGGGGATGGTACAGATGATTAATAAAGTGTTCACAACGTATGGATTTACAAATTACTAAAAGTTTCACACAATATGTATGGATTTCATTGAACTAAACAAATGTGAAAATAAAAAGTATTTCCTGGTAATTGTGCTTACCACCCACAGTTTGCAGGTACTGTGGAAAGGCATAATGGTACTATAAAAAGTAAACTGAGGAAGCTAATGGAGGAAACTAAAAAAAAATGGGTTCGGTGTCTGCCAATAGCTTTGCTGAGCATGAAAATAACCCCTACAGCAAGAGGGTTGACACCTTATGAGATACTATATAGGAGACCATACTATATTCCACAGCTTAAGCCATTTGCTAGTGAAGAGGAGGAAATGGATTATGAATTTGCAAACTACATGAGAAAACTATTAATGTCTAAGGAAGTTTTGTCTCCAAACTCTTACAGGTAGCCAGGGGATTGGGTTTGGATCAGAATAATCAAATAATCAAGAAAAAGCAATGGTCAGATCCAAGGTGGGAAAGGCCATACCAGGTACTATTGTCTACACCCACAGCAGTTAAAAAAGCAGAAAGAGTACCCTGGATACACCTCTCACATTGCAAAAAGGTAAAAAGTCTAGGACCAGACCAGGGAACGCCCACAGAGTCTTAAGTGCAAAGGCCTACTACAAAGGGGGGTGACTACAATAGGGACCACTCGTCTCAAACCCAGTGAATAATTAATGGCACAATACAAACTCATAGGAGTGGTAAAACAGTTCAGGCAAAGAAAACTGTTAGAACCAGGGAACTTTACCAAAACATGGACAGGCAGATTTCTAATAGGAATAATGACAGTGGGAAGCATTGTAGCATTGATACTAATACTCTTGGATCTAAACACTAAGGCCCAAAAACAGGACAAACGAGTACATAGGAGAGCTGATAAAAATGCCCAATGGTGACCTAGTTATCACTATAAACAAAGGACCCATCGCAGCAGTCAGATTTCATGTCTGTCAGGTCATAGAATGCCCACGCAACTGGGTACTTGCGTATAGTGATTATGAAAAGTATATGTATGCAACCTCCTCAGCCCAGGTTCCCCAACAAAAGAGGAGTCTAACCCATTGTTTAAGATTATATAAACTATCACCATGGGGGAAGGGCTCTAACCAACTGTTATTAGCTTTGAGAGATGCAAAGAAGGAGGATTCGGGAACCTATGGGCTTGGAATACATATACACCTGGGAAAAAATGCACTGGGGACCTTATAGATTCAAGTACTCAGGAAAGGACAAGCTGTGCCCTCAGTCACCAGCATGCCACTAATAAAGCCACGTCCAGACCTGTTCAAAGCTTCACCTATAAAGAGCAGTTAAGTATAGAAACGGGGTTTGGAGATAAAAATGAGCGGATAGAATGGGTAAGATGGACAACCAAGACCAAGGGGCTGGGGAATTGTATCTCATGTGCCAACTCACGACCCCAGCTAGCGACTGTTCCTTTCCTAACTGACGAAACAAACTTGCCGTAATAAGAATGTTCAAGAAAATGTCACAAAAACTGAATGTACAAAAGAGCAGAAATTATATTCAACCCCCAAGATGCGAAGTATACCCCCCTCTGTTAGAGCGGTCCCAGGGAATTTCATCTGCTTTGTCAGCACCAAGGATAGTGCACAGCAGGTAGGAGACTTACCCCTGACGTACTGCATACAAAATATATCAACTAGTGACCCACCATACCAGCAGGATTGGTTTCAAAACCAAAAGAAACAATTAGCTGATGTGTGGTGGATGTGCGGGGATATGAAACTTAGGACCAAAGTCCTTCCCAAATGGAAAGGGAGCTGTGCTTTAACCCATTTGCTTCTCCCCTTTTTTATGATACCTGTAGGTGATGAGATAAAGTTGCCACAGTTGAAGAAACAACACTTCTGAATAAAAAGGAATGCACCGCAAGGATCGTTTGAAATCGAGTCTACATTGATTCCATTGGAGTACCATGAGGAGTCCCTAATGAATTCAAAGCACAAGACCAGATATCCGCTGGATTCACCTCCATCTTTTTGTGGATTCAACCTAACAAGAATGTCGATTGGATAAACTACATCTACTATAACCAGCAAAGGTTTGTGAACTATACCAGAGATGCCCTTAAAGGAGTAGCCAGCCAACTGGATGCAACCTCATTGACAGCCTGGCAGAATGGTATTGCTCTTGATATGCTGTTGGCAGAGAAGGGAGGGGTGTGCAAGATGTTCGGAACCTTTTGTTGCACTTTCATTCCTAACAATACAGCCCCCGATGGTAGCAAAACGAAGGCCCTGCAAGGATTGCAGATGCTGTCCAAAGAACTGGCAGAAAACTCTGGCGTGGAAGATCCTCTGGCTGGACTCTTTGAGACATGGTTCGGTAAATGGGGTGAACTGGCTAGAAATATGTTAATTTCAATAGTGATGACAGCCACAGTACTGACCCTGTGTGGTTGCTGTTGCATTCCCTGTGTCTGAGGACACCTTCAACGGTTCATTGACACATCCTTGACAAAGACTATGTTTCTCCAAAAAGATCTAAATGAACTCTATTCTGGACTTCATTCTGAAACAGATGAGGACGAGTATAGGAACTTTACCCCTGACTCTCATGTGTGAACTATATGATGGACCTTGGTGAAATTCTGAAAGCTGAAGTGCTGAAAGAACTGTCATAAATGAGTATAAACAGGGGGTAAATGTTAGAGAAATTAGATTCTTATTTTATAATCATTTAATGAATGCTTGCATGAGATTGCTTAGAAGTAGTAGAATTTCATATTAACCAATATATATTTTATGTTATTCCGTAGATATAGAAAGTCTTCATTTTTAAATGTTGAACTTTAGATGACCTCTCTGCTTCATGCTGATATTTTTACTGGGTGAAGGTTCATTAGAATAGATTCAAGTTACACAGAATTGTTTCGAGCCCTTGAAATGCATATAAATCACAGAGATAAGATAATAACATCTTATACAGGTGGTTTAGAAATAATTATGTGGAATATGGGAAAGTTATGTACAGTACATTAATTAAATTTGACAGGGTCAAACAAAGGTCTGCTTGTACCCTCATTAAAACTGTTAAAATACATCGAATAGAGTAGTTAGCTGTGTGTGTGTGTGTGTGTGTGTGTGTGTGTGTGTGTGTGTGTGTGTGTGTGTATATATATATATATATATATATATATATATATATATATATATATATATATATATATATATATATATATATATATATATATATATATATATAAAATGTGTATATGTATGTTCTATATGTGTGTGTGTGTATGTATGTATGTATATATATTTATGGTCGGAGCCCTCCGTCCTGAGAGATATGAAGCACATAAACAAGTCACAAGACTAACAACATAAAATAGACCTGAAGTGTGCCCTGGCCTGCTGTATGGTAAACCCAGATCTGCTGGGTGGTATGCCAGAGAAGGGCGCAAAAAGACTTGGTTAGGGAGGTAATGTTTTGCTTAAGTTTACTGACATACTACGGGGCAAGCTTGCCAAACGCTCGTGACATTTCTGCTTGTGGATTGGGAATGTATCAAGCGAAGCAAGTGAATTTCCACCTGCCCGTTTTCTTGAGGACGTCGTCCGGGACCCCGTTTCATGAGGCTGCTGATGCTACTCCAATGTCAAAGAATTTCCAGGAAATTTGGCCGGGGTCAAGGCCTAAGTTGGGCAAAAGATTCCTAACGTGTCATGTGAACTGGCTGCTGCTTAGAGGGCTAGTAGGGATCGGTAGAAATGGCTGCCCTCTGAGAGGTCGGGTAGATGAGCTGATTTTAGTGGCGTGTCAGGTGGCATCTACGTAACATCTTACTGGGGCCGGTGACTGTGAATTCACTGGGGCATAAGAAACTGCAGAAAGCTAGGTAGATGATTGCGTGAACGACCTGGCTGAAATTAACTCAAAGGGGAATGTGACAGGATGGTAGACATGTCTCTGAATATGACGCTGGCCGCAGGTAGACGTTTACTATTAATTTGGAGTTGTCTGTGACTACCGCGCAGGATGGTCTGGACCGCATGGGTGGCAACCAACGGTGGTTTGGTAGTATTTTGTAAGGAGATGGAATGCTGGATGCCAGCTAAGTAGTCTGATGGTATTGCGTGAAAATGCCAACTGTGTGTGGCAAGATGATCTGGAGGCCATGATGTGATGGAAATCTCATGATACTGCCCTAGGGTTTGAGGCTAGGAACTTGTCATAGACTTTCCAGGCAGTACGGTAGGCCTTCAGGGTGTTGTGAGGAAATGATAGATTAAGAAGGCAGGTAGCATTGTGAAGGTGTTGTTTTAATCCGAGGTTAGCTACGACCAATGTGGGATAATACATGGTCGGGTCGGTTCCAGATCCCTGCGAAAAGAATGACGCAAAGTTAAAACGGGTAGTGCGTCGGCCAGAGTATTGCAGTTGCCTGGGATGTAGATGCAGTTAACATTATTTGGTGCTGTGGGGATAGTTGCACCAGCCTGCTTGGGAAGGCCATGATGGCCAGCGAGTCGAACTTGTTTTTCTTTATGATACTAGCTGTGGCTTAGTTGTCTGTGGCAAACGACAGTGTTTGTGCTGCCCAGATACTGCGCCAGTCGTGAGCTGCTGCAATAATGAGGTAGAGTTCGAACAAAGAGAAGGACTAACTGAAGCCGGGAATCAAGAGGATTTCTGATGGCCATGGCCATGGCCCTGCAACCCAAAGATGGCCAAAAATTGATGCGAGGACCTGTGGAGGCTACGGCGTCCGTGACTACCTGAGACGAAGAGGGAGATGCTAACGGAATGAACATTGACATACCATTCCAGTTGATGAGAAATTCATTCCATCTGGGCAGATCCGTTATTGCTGGCACGTCTAATTTAAGGCTATAGTCAGGGTCTTGTACCTGGGAGAGAAACACTAGGAGGCGTGAGGTAAGGGTCACCTCAAGTCAGGCTGCTGTTTTTTTTTTTTTTTAAATGAGTGGTGACAGTCATGGAATGAGTACCCATTGACAGTGTGGTCACCAAGGAGTGCAGCTGAATAGTCGCTAAGAAAGTACTGCCGTGATGCCTGGGTGCCTGGTAGGGCTGCCTGTAGCGATATATATAGATATATATATATATATTATATATATTATTATTATTTTTTTTTTTTATATGGTCCAAGCTCTGTGAGACTGTGAGCCGTCGCTTGCTGTGCCCGCAAAGGGTGACGGCCGGGCGGAGACGAAGTTATCGCTGTCGACCTGCGACGTGGCGTCGGCAAAAGCAAGGAAGGGCAATGCATGTGTCTAAGGCAAGTTGCAAAGGTAGGCATGTTTAGGTGTGGTAGATGCGCCATCTGCAAGTATGTCGAGTGCACGGACGTGTTCACCGACTCTGACGGTAAGAGACAGTTTAAAATGTATAATTTCATCAATTGCAATACCACACGAGTAGTGTATATGCTCACTTGCCCCTGTGGCAAAAAATATGTGGGTAAGACTAAGAGGAAACTGAAGATCAGAGTCGGTGAGCACGTCCAAAGCATTCTCAGCAAAGACGATGAGCGCCCCATTCCTCTACATTTCCTCAAGTTCCATGGGGGGGACCCCACTGGGCTTACTGTCAAGGGTATCTACAGGCTAAATCTTCCCCTTAGAAGGGGTGATTTCGACAGAATTCTCTGCCAGAAAGAAAAAATGTGGATTTATACCCTTGACAGCATGTCCCCTCATGGGTTAAATAACGAGTGCAATCTGTCAGTGTTCCTTACCTCTTAGGTCCATATCCACATCTACTGCTTTTTCTCTTTTTCTTCTCTTTTTTCCTTTCTCTATATAGGTCACGTATCTACTTTCTCTGCCTGATTGCTTCTCTTAACTAATTTTCATTTTATTTAAATTTTTATATTTATTACTTTTTCATTTTTTATTTATTTTTTATTTTCCATTTTTCATCTATTATCTATTATTATTTTTTCATTATTTATTAATTATTCCTTATATATTTTTTTCATATTTTAGTTTATTTTTTCTATTTTTAACTTTTATTATTTATTATTTAATTTTCACTTTCTATATTATATTTTATTCTTTATTTTCTATTTAGTCTCAGTTTCAGCTTCTCCCCTCTACTCCACTCCCCTTCTTTTTCCCTTCCCTGCTCAAGTAGTTCATGCTCTGTATAGAGGTGGTGCACCCACGGACCGGCCCGTTCCATTTATTTACATAATCTTTGTTGTCTTCCGGTCTGAATGGCAGTCCATTTGTTGTACCGTTGCCAGGCCAACAGATAGCCATTGTATCCACGTATGTAAGTGGGAGGGCTATATAAGATGTCCGCTCTGGCAACGGCGCATGCTCTGAAGAAATCCCTGTGACGGATGAAACGCGTCAGCATGACGTCATCACGCTCCACCTAGCGTCACATACAGACCCACCCATCAGCCCTGGGTATTCCGTCCGCCCTCGTGTGAAGCCTCACAGCATGGAACTAGGAAGTGGACGCTGACCTACGCCGCACTCAGACGGCGAGCCCTAACACGCCTCCGCTCCTCATCACCGCTGCTGGCAAACCGAGCACACGGATCTACGAAGCCCCATCCAGCTGACCCGATCTGGATGCAGCTGCTCCGTACAACCTGAGATGATCCAAGTGGGATTGGAATGATCCACCAGCCTGCTTAATTTCGGTACCCCGGGACTGGTGAGACTGTATCTGTTCACATTCTAATCGTGACTGATGTCACCATAGTTACACAGTTGTCTCCCACCCACTGTCAACTTCATTCACAGTGATTATTACCGATGCAGGCACACTTACATCTTGATCTATGTACCATCCCCACCTAGCTGCTCATCTATTTCACCAGTCATTGTATGACACTCAGCTGTTAGTGTCTCAATCAGCTATGTCCATGCAATACATCTCAAGGCTCACCTAAGGCCTGGCATTGGCATCCTACCAGGCGGACTTCCCCCCAACCATACGGCTGCACACACCAATCTCCCAGCCTTGATCCACAACCTTCTGAGATACTTATGAGACGTTTCATGTTTTGCTGTGTATCTTTTCATTCATTAATCCAGCTGGGCGTCCCTGTTGTGTGTGTTTAGTGGTGGCCATCTGTGTGTTGTTCTGTTCCTAGACAACGTTGTCTATTTTATTTTTATTTTCTTAGTGTCAGGTCTTGGTTCACTTATTGTCATAATTTTTGATTTTGTGTTTGGTGTATATGTGGAATTATTCAACTTAATATTACATTTTTCATATTTTTGCTAATCTGCTGGTTCCTTGTTGATGAATTCTTTCTTCCCTGGGTGGAACTGGCACCTGTCCCGTTCCTTTCCCCTGGGTCCTTTTTTTGTGATTTGCCTTTAATTCAGAGGAACACACCCTACTATCCCAATTAGATTCCCCGGGTGTCATGCAATTAGCTTTATTCACATACAGATGTAGTTAGGGCACTTCCCTCATCTGTTATTACTTTTCATATTGAATCAATTTGAGTCTCTTGGATCATAAATTCCCTCCCTCCTTGTTGTTTTCAAGTTGCAAAGGTAGGAGGGGATAGATGCGTTTGGGTAGATGGAGAGGCAGTAGGAAAACGAGAAGAACAGGACAAGGAAGGATAGCCATAGCGACAGTTGATTGCGTACGAGCGCTGTTGAGTGTGATTTTAGAAAACTCGAAAGAATGCGTGACAACCGAGGTGAGCCAGGAGGTGACTGGCTAGGTAACCGCTAGCTCGGGTGTCGCCTGTGCTCGGCACAGACTACTGAACCAGAGCCCCCGGGCGGACAGGGGCGAATATTTTGCAGTCTGGTATTCTAAGTAAGAATGTTGCGTTCTGTAGTTAATTATCGTATGTTCGGTCTGCTAACGCTTGCACTTCCAGCAAGCTGGACGTTAGGCGACCTTGTCTGCATGATGAAGGATCTCGGATTGCTCTTCGAAAACAGAGTGAAGTGCACAGAAGTATGTGACAGTTACTAACACCTTGGGAGCAAGTCAAATCGTGTATGTGAAGTAAAACATGTAGTGAAAAGTGTTCAAGAGAAAAGCAAGGGGGGATTCCTTTGAACTATACACCTGACTTGATGCCCTAGCAGTGAAAAAAAAACATTTTTTTTTTTGAGGTTGAGGATTGAGTCGACTGGGAACTTGTAGTACGGTGACACGGGAATTTTGGATTGACAAGGGGGATAGAGCTGTTTGGGGTAGCTGGCCCCCTGGTGAAGGTGCAGGCCCTCGACAAAGAAAAAAATTTATTATTTTTTTTTTTTGGGGAGATATTGTCCAAACCTGGTGCAGGGTGGACCAACTGATAGTCTAACTGACCTAAAGGGGAAAGGGATAGAGAATACGATTGAGTAGCCGTGTTGCTACTGGAGATGAGTGGCTGTATGAAGCCATTTCGTAACCTTTGCAACGATTGCAAAGCCTTTGATAGGCGAAAAGAAAGTTTTTTAGCAGAAATTTGATTATGTAGGAATAATTGTGCGCAGCATTGGTACAAAATAGATGGTTTGAGTTGTGTGAGAAAGAGATCCGAATCATTGAGCCGGTATGCGACTGGACTCGGATCGGTCGGATGTAAGAAGCACACTGTTGGTGAGTGCTTGTGTATGCTGAGGATCCGAATCATTGAGCCGGTATTGCGACTGGACTCGGATCAGTCGGATGGAAGAAGCACACTGCTGGTGAGTGCTTGTGTATGCTGAGGATCTGAATCATTGAGCCGGTATTGCGACTGGACTTGGATCGGTCGGATGAAAGAAGCACACTGTTGGTGAGTGCTTGTGTATGCTGAGGATCCGAATCATTGAGCCGGTTTGCGACTGGACTCGGATCGGTCGGACGAAAGAAGCACGCTGTTGGTGAGTGCTTGTATGCTGAGGATCCGAATCGTTGATCCGGTGTGAGACTGGACTCGTATCGGTCAGGGAAAGTAGGGTTGGCAAGGATCCGAATCGTTGAGCCGGTGCTACGACTGGACTCAGATTGGATGGTGGGGTTGGTAGTGCCGAGGATCCGAATCTTTGAGCCGGTATGCGGCTGAACTCGGATCGGTCCGTGAAAGTTGGATTGGCGAGGATCCGAATCATTGAGCCGGTGCTACAACTGGACTCGGATGGGATGCTGGGGTTTTGTAATGCCGAGGATCCTGAATCATTGAGCTGGTATGCGACTGGACTCTGATCGGTCGGTTGGAAGAAGCACACTGTTTGTGAGTGCTTGTGTATGCTAAGGGTCCGAATCATTGAGCCTGTGTTGCGACTGGACTCGGATCGGTCGGATGAAAGAAGCACACTGTTGGTGAGTGCTTGTGTATGCTGAGGATCTGAATATTTGAGCCGGTTTTGTAACTGGACTCGGATCGGTCGGTTGGAAGAAGCACACTGTTTGTGAGTGCTTGTGAATGCTAAGGATCCGAATCATTGAGCCGGTGTTGCGACTGGACTCGGATCGGTCGGATGAAAGAAGCACACTGTTGGTGAGTACTTGTGTATGCTGAGGATCTGAATATTTGATCCGGTTTTGTAACTGGACTCAGGTCGGTTGGTCAAGTGTGTATTGCCAAGGGTCCGAATCTTTGCGCTGATTATGCGACTAGATTTGGATCGGTTGTGGATGTAAGGTGACGATGGGGCTTGTGTGCCGGATCCGAATCGTTAAGCCGGTGCTACGACTGGACTCGGATCGGCTGACGGTGTTAGTGGTTGAAGGGGCTTGTGATTGCCGAGGATCCGAATCATAGGGCTGATGTTGCGACTAGATTCGGATCGGCTGTTGGGGTGTGCTTGGTATCCAATAAGAGGTGTAGGGTGGTCAGTTAGGTGAAGTGTGTGTTTTCAGTAGGAGGTGTAGGGGGTCAGTAGGTGAAATGGGGGTTTAATAGGGGTGTGGTGTGTGGGACGCAGGTTCGAGACCCTGCGCTGTAAGCGACTTGTTTTGAAGGTGGTTGTGCTTATTCGTACGGTTCTTACCTCCTAGTCGGTAAGATACCAGTGGTGCCGAGTGAAGGCTGTCATGAGTCGTAACATCGTGGCTGCGACTGGGCTCGAATGAGGAACTGAGAAAGGCAGTAAGTACGAATGTGTACGAATAACCGAGTAAGGCCTACGAAGTCGTAGGCGGTTTATGAAGGGGAACATAAAGTAATGATTCGGTAGCAGGTAACCACAAGTCCTACCTGCGACAGTGAGTGTGGGACAATCGATGAAAACCTACGACCAATCTCGAAGGACATGCAGTGAGTTGGTAGAGTCGGCCTCTGCAATGCATCTGATACGAATCAGTTGTAAAACGTATGAAATTAATCTGATATAAATCGGTAGTAAGGAGTATCTGATACCAACTGGTTGTAGAGTGTATGCCATGCCTTGCTGTAAAACTGAACACCTCCCAACCACCCCTCCCCCCAGGCTAATCAAGTGCAGAGGAGGCACCAGGTGGGTTTAATTACACCTCAATCAGCCACAGAAACCCATACAAACAATATATGCTCATCTCCTAATGAATGAGAAGGCAACCCCATGGACAATGAATTTCATAACCAGTGAAACCTATTGCGAGTGATATTGAGACCGACCGATAGTGAGTACTACGCCTGTGCCGAATGATGTCGGGACATGAGCGATAACGACTCCGGCAGGTTTTCACGAAAGGGGGTGCAGGTTAGGAAGCATAAACCGCAAGATTTTGAACATGATACGAAAAGTTTGGATACTACCTGCGACCGTGAGTGGGAACCGCCAACGAAGAGCATGAAACGAAAGCCGGAGTGCACCTGCGATTGAGTGCACAGACTGCCGAACACGAGGTGAGCTGGGAAGAGTCAGCCCTGTGGTGTGCACTACCTTGCACTGGAACCGACACAGACCATCCTGGGTGGTCTGGTTAAATACCCCCCGGGCTCCTCCCATAATTTCAGGCCAGTAAACAGGCCTTCCTATATATATATATATATATATATATATATATATATATATATATATATATATATATATATATATATATATATATATATATATATATATATATAATTATGTAGATAATACAGTTTACTAAACTAATGTATACATGCACATAGAATTGTATAGTGAAAAACAATAAGACATATAACACATAAAGGTGGGGTTATTGAAAGTTCATTCTCCCAAAGTCGTAAATCTGTTATGCTTGAGGTTAGTTAAATCTTATCAGGACGAGGAGGGTTTGATCTAACACAGCTGGGTGTCATACTGTCTCTACCCAGGTGTTTTAAATTGGACAAAACCAGTTATGAATCACTTTAATGAACATATAGGAATTCTGTGAATGAATAATCTTGTCTGGGAGAGATGGCTAAGATAAGGCTTGTAAAACGGGTATATAAATGCAAGTTTTAAAAATTGTTAGACAGACAAGTCAGATAGGAGCTTATAAGGCTGAACTCTGTGTATGCTCCCCTATTGCACGGGTCATAGAAGTGAGAACCAGTGGGCAATTATCTGTTCAGATAGGCGTCTATCAGGCTGACTGTTTGTCTATGCAGCCCTATTGCACGGGTGACAGGCAGTCAGAACCAATAGGCAAATATCTGTCCTTTTGTTGTAACTTGTCTCCTCGTACGAGTCAAATAAAGAAAACTTCTTAACTTGATCCAGAGTGTGGTCTCAGGTAAATTTCGCTCACAGTCACGGTTTCTCACCACTGCAGTATTACCTATCAAGTTTATAGGTAACAGCGGGTTGAATTAATCATTTCTAATTGGCTTGTGCGGTGGCAAGTCTCCTCACCTGTTTCTCATACAGTAGACGTTAGACTTTCTTCATATGTTGTTGTCATTGCACTACTCACCACATTTGACCTGACACGCCTTCAGGTTCTGTAGTCCTGAGTTTACGTTTTTAATTGGCCTGCTTCACCTCAGATTACTCGGCCTCTGTAATTCATAAGGTGAACACTTTCAGTCTTATAACGCATACTTCATTCTCCCCTTACACTAGGTTCATCGTCATACACGGTATATGATCATAGCCTCACACTATAGGTATTACGGCAACACTCCACTGCAGGTTTACCTATCACGTCTATAGGTACTTACTAATTGGGATGATCGCTTTTAATTGGCTTGTGCGGTGGCAGGTCTACTCATCCGTTTCTCATAAGACTTGCGTTTCATACGTTACGACATCTCACTACTCATATCATTTGCCTGACACGTCTTCAGGTTTCATAGGCCTGTGTTTACATTTTTCATTTGTCTGATATGCCTCAGGTAACTGGGCCTTGGTAGTTCTTGAGACTGACACGTTTTCAGTCCTGCACAATGTATTCTTTGTCATTAACCACGAACACTGTTGGGAGGTTGTAATAAAAAAAATTTAAAAATAAAAACGTAAAGAGATTTTCCTTTCCTTAGAGTAAGTTGTGGTACATTAGGTTATAACTCTTGCTTATGAAAGCTTGTTCTCGGTTGCATAGGTCATGTCACAGGCAGCAGATATTGAAGACTTTGCTACAATCCCCCCTTCACCGGCCAGGGGTTTGGAGCAGGGTAGCAGGGTAGCAGGTATATTTGGTGTAAATTATGTTTTTTTCGCTTATTGAATTGTTCGAAGATATGACATTGAATGCATTCGCTGCTGCTATGACAGCAGAAGAGACTATATAAATTGGGTTACCGACACCTGACTCCTTGACCCTTTGAGAAAGTCACGTGAGCAGTGACGCAACGCGTCAGGGAGGAGACAGGTGTCGTCACTACTGGTCACTTTGTTCAGATCGCTGTAATTTTGTTTTTTAAAACTTTGGCGATCTTAGATTTCTTGCCGGGTATCGGGTGTCCCAGTGTGGCGAATACCGGAGGTCAAGCGACTGAGAATATCTACATCTATTGCTGATTCAAGCTCGATTTGGCCCGTTGGGGGCCGCTGCTAGAGGTGAGAGGCTGGGGGAAACGGGTGGGGCACTCCGGATTGTGGTTGGATGGAACAGACATCATAAATATTTTTGCACATTGACCGTTTATTGCACTTGCACCTTTTAAAATATTTTTTTATATATATGAACTGTTTTAAGAAAATCTGACCCCGTTTGTTGGGAGTTGCAGTACATGGTTCATTGGATTTATTACACAGTACTAATTTTTTGTCTCTGTTTTTGGACATTCATTGGAAAATATTTACTCACCTGTGAAAAAGTATAAAAAACACAAAGCGCTGTGATGCTTAATAACTGATAAATACACATAAACCAAGTGAGGCTGCTATCAAAAAAGAGTGTTTTCAGGATCACTTAAAAAAAGAATAAAATATGGTGTTTGAAGCGCTTCACAATGTGATAAAATAGATGAATAAATAGCCTATAAGCCACTAGTAGTAAAATGCTCAAATAAATCCAGCAGTGAGTAATTACAATGGTAAAAATCCCTAAAATAAATCCAGCAGTACAAAAATGTGTGTAATTAAATAAGTTAGTGACACCAAATGTGTAAATAAAATACACATAAAAATGTGATCAAAAAGTTCAATCCATAAAATATATACAACAATCCGTGACTTTTTCAAGGATAACTCAAGCTCTTACGGTCTCAGCTTTATAGCACAACGGCAGAGAGGTTGCCATGGCTACAGCGTGATTTTTTTTATCATCCTGCTTCCTGCATATCCTTCATTACTGTTAAAAACTTCTTTTTATTTAAACATATGATTCATATAAATATCGTTGATTTCCTAAAAAACATTGATTTCATAAAAAAACGCTACGTGTATATATAAAGACAACAGGTATCCATAATCTAGTTACATTATTATATTCCCTCCAGTGGTCAAAAATAGGTATAACATCTCAAAAGGGATATATATACAAAGCAAGCTCCCAGTGTTGCTAATTGACCTATGATAAATAATTGATAATAATCAGTATATCAGATAGGGTCTCAAGGAAATGGTGTATCCACATGTTGTACTGATATACATAGATAAAGAAGGGGGTAAATAATAGATGATAACAATATATGATGCAAAAAAATAAAAAAAATAAAAAATTTAAAAAATATTTAAAAAAAAAATAAAATATGGAAAGCCATGAGATGAGATGGCTGAATGAATCCATAGGCCATTTGGATGCTTCTATTGCATCACTATGTTCAATTATTGTGTACAGTGAAGCAACATCAGCAGTTGCTAACAGATATCTCTCATTAGGGTCCAGGATCAGAGACTTTAGTATTTGTAATAGATGCTTGGTATCACAAATTCTTGCAACCCCTAGTACCCAACACTAAAGCTTATCTATGTGATACCAAGAATCTATTACACATACTAAAGTCTCTAATCCTGGACCCTAATGAGAGATATCTGAAGCGCTTCACTTTTTTGAATAAAAAAATAAGACAACAGTAAAGTTAGCCCAATTTTTTTTTATATTGTGAAATATAATGTTACACCAAGTAAATTGATACCCAACATGTCACGCTTCAAAATTGCGCCCGCTCGTGAAATGGCGTCAAACTTTTACCCTCAAAAATCTCCATAGGCGACGTTTAAAAAATTCTACAGGTTGCATGTTTTGCATTACAGAGGAGGTCTAGAGCTAGAATTATTGCTCTCACTCTACCGGTTGTGGCAATACCTCACATGTGTGGTTTGACCACCGTTTTCATATTCGGGCGCTATTTATGTATGCGTTCGCTTCTGCGTGCGAGCTCGTCGGGACCGGGTTTTTTTTTTGTTTTTTTTTATTATTTATTTTACATTATTTTATTTATTTTTACACTGTTTAAAAAAAAATTGTGTCACCTTTATTCCTATTACAAGGAATGTAAACATCCCTTCAAAAAGACCTCAGATCTCATATTTACACTAAAATGCAATAAAAAAAAAAGTCACTTAAAAAAATTACATTAAAAAAAATATGCCTTTAAGAGGCGTGGGCGGAAGTGAAGTTTTGATGTCGCTTCCGCCCAGCAGTGTCATGGACACGAGTGGGCGCCCACCTTAGCCTCACTCGTCTCCAGGCACAGCATGGAGTAAGATGCGATCGCCTCTGCCGCTACCGACGGCTCCGGTAAGCAGCGGAGGGCACCGGATCGCGGCAGGAGGGGGGGCCCTCTCCCGCCATCGATGAAAGTGATCTCGCAGCGAATCCGCCACAATGACCACTTTTATCAGAAAGCCGGCCACCGCAGGAAAACGGGGATACCGGGGTTATGGCAGCTAGCTGCTGCCATAACAATGATATCCACCGTCAAAGTTTGGACGTGCTTCGGCGTGCGGCGGTCCGGAAGTGGTTAAAAAAAGTGCAATAGTCAACAATAAGGTGCAATGGTAAGTGAATCCAAATGATCAGAGATAGTGCATAGATTAATAAAACTGCTTAAATAAATAAATCTTCAAAAGGTGCAGTAATAAATAAAAAGATACAGCGTAGTACGTGACACAGGTGAGTAAATAAAATATGGTGTTTGAAGCGCTTCACAATATGATAAAATAGATGAATAAATAGCCTATAAGCCACTAGTAGTAAAATGCTCAAATAAATCCAGCAGTGAGTAATTACAATGGTAAAAATCCCTAAAATCCCTAAAATAAAATTTTGGCCGGGGTTCCCCTTAATATCCATACCAGACCTGAAGGGCCTGGTATGGAATTTAGGGGGACTCCCACGTCATTTTTTTTTTTTTTTTTAATTTTGGTTCGGGGTTCCCCTTTGGGGAATTCCCATGCCGTTTTTATTAATGAACTTCTATGTGTATTGTCGGCAATGCAATAGCCGCGGGTAGTTTTAAATGTTTTTTTTCCTTCAAAATGTCATTTTGCTGTCAGACTGTTCTAAAGACAGGAAACATGCGCCCCTTTACAGGCATACTATAGACACCCCCCAGGTACGAAATTTAAAGGGATATTACACTTTTATTGTTTGACTTTAAGCATTATTAAAATCACTGCTCCTGAAAAAACGGCCCTTTTTAAAACTTTTTTTTGCATTGATCCATGTCCCCTGGGGCAGGACCCAGGTCCCCAAACACTTTTTATGACAATAACTTGCATATTAGCCTTTAAAATTAGCACTTTTGATTTCTCCCATAGACTTTTAAAGGGTGTTCCGCGGCATTTAAATTTGCCGCGAACGCCCCAAATTGTTCGCTGTTCGGCGAAATTGCGAACAGCCAATGTTCGAGTTGAACATGAGTTTGACTCGAACTCGAAGCTCATCCCTAGTCCCGAGACTCATGGTGGAACTGTGGTGCAGGTTAGAGTTTTCGAGACCATCGATGCCTGGTGCCCGGTCACAGTTAGATCAGCTCATGGTGATCACTGCGGATAATAATAGTCCATTTTTACCTTTCCCTATTACTCCCCTCTCCAAGGCACAGTTCATAAATCATTGATGCACCCTACTGTCAAACCTAGGTAGGTCCCCAAAGCTTATTCCGGCCATTCTTTCAGTGTAGGGGCGGTTTCCGCTGTTTCTCATCAAGGGGTCCCTGTTTACGTAATTAAGAAGTCAGGTAGGTGGAATTCAGCATGCTTCTCCATATATCCCAGTTCCACATGTGGAGATGTCACAGGTGTTTCATGCATTTGACTGATTTATGCTGCATACCGTGACTTTCAATAAATGTGTTTTGTTAGCTCATCCTACTGTCTTTATTTTTGCCCCCTTTAGGCATACTGACCACGTGACTACGGCACACCCCAGGTCTCCTTCTGTTTTCCCTTCATACAATAAGAGCCAACTTCCCTAAACTACAAACCTTGCTAAAAGGCATAAATTGGGATAAAATATTAGGAACAAAGAATACGGAGGAGAGATGGGTTTGCTTTAAGAGCATATTAAATAAGGGCATTAGCCAATGTATCCCATTGGGTAATAAATTTAAAAGAGCGAACAAAAATCCTGGATGGCTTAACTCCAATGTAAAAATGCATATAAAAGCAAAGGAGAAGGCCTTCAAAAAATACAAGGTTGAGGGATCATCCTCAGCATTCAGACTTTATAAAGAATGCAATAAGAAATGTAAGGGTGCAATTAGGACGGCTAAGATAGAACATGAAAGACACATAGCGGAGGAGAGCAAAAAAAATCCCAAGAAATTCTTTAAGTATGTAAACAGTAAAAAAGGGAGGACAGACCATATTGGCCCCATAAAGAATGAGGAAGGACATCTGGTTACAAAGGATGGGGAGATGGCAAAGGTATTGAATTTATTCTTCTCCTCAGTATTCACGAGTGAATCGGGGGGCTTCAGTAACCAAAACTGCAGTGTTTATCCTCATGACACAACACAGGAAGCACCTCCATGGTTAACAGAGGACGGAATTAAAATTAGACTTGAGAAACTTAACATTAATAAATCACCGGGACCAGATGGCTCTATTGACTGGAATGGTACCAGCTGATTGGAGAAAAGCCAATATAGCACCAATATTTAAAAAGGGCCCAAAAAACATCCCTGGGAATTACAGACCAGTTAGCCTAACATCAATAGTATGTAAACTCTTGGAGGGGATGATAAGGGACTATATACAAGATTTTAGTAATAAGAATGATATCATTAGCAGTAATCAGCATGGATTCATGAAGAATCGTTCTTGCCAAACCAATCTATTAACCTTCTATGAGGAGGTGAGTTGCCATCTAGATAAAGGAAGGCCCGTAGACGTGGTGTATCTGGATTTTGCAAAAGCATTTGACACAGTTCCCCATAAACGTTTACTGTACAAAATAAGGTCCGTTGGCATGGACCATAGGGTGAGTACATGGATTGAAAACTGGCTACAAGGGCGTGTTCAGAGGGTGGTGATAAATGGGGAGTACTCAGAATGGTCAGGGGTGGGTAGTGGGGTTCCCCAGGGTTCTATGCTGGGACCAATCCTATTTAATTTATTTATAAATGACCTGGAGGATGGGATAAACAGTTCAATCTCTGTATTTGCAGACGATACTGAGCTAAGCAGGGCAATAACTTCTCCGCAGGATGTGGAAATCTTGCAAAAAGACCTGAACAAATTAATGGGGTGGGCGACTACATGGCAAATGAGGTTCAATGTAGAAAAATGTAAAATAATGCATTTGGGTGGCAAAAATATGAATGCAATCTATACACTGGGGGGAGAACCTCTGGGGGAATCTAGGATTGAAAAGGACCTGGGGGTCCTAGTAGATGATAGGCTCAGCAATGGCATGCAATGCCAAGCTGCTGCTAATAAAGCAAACAGAATATTGGCATG
Source organism: Lithobates clamitans (assembly GCA_037952925.1). Taxonomy (NCBI): domain Eukaryota; kingdom Metazoa; phylum Chordata; class Amphibia; order Anura; family Ranidae; genus Lithobates; species Lithobates clamitans. The sequence continues at coordinate 3,934,901 of JBBGZY010000407.1, read as the reverse complement.
CATTAAAAGGGGGATCAACTCCAGAGATAAAACGATAATTCTCCCGCTCTACAAGACTCTGGTCCGGCCGCACCTGGAGTATGCTGTCCAGTTCTGGGCACCAGTCCTCAGGAGGGATGTACTGGAAATGGAGCGAGTACAAAGAAGGGCAACAAAGCTAATAAAGGGTCTGGAGGATCTTAGTTATGAGGAAAGGTTGCGAGCAATGAACTTATTCTCTCTGGAGAAGAGATGCTTGAGAGGGGATATGATTTCAATTTACAAATACTGTACTGGTGACCCCACAATAGGGATAAAACTTTTTCGCAGAAGAGAGTTTAATAAGACTCGTGGCCACTCATTACAATTAGAAGAAAAGAGGTTTAACCTTAAACTACGTAGAGGGTTCTTTACTGTAAGAGCGGCAAGGATGTGGAATTCCCTTCCACAGGCGGTGGTCTCAGCGGGGAGCATTGATAGCTTCAAGAAACTATTAGATAATCACCTGAATGACTGCAACATACAGGGATATGTAATGAAATACTGACACATAATCACACACATAGGTTGGACTTGATGGACTTGTGTCTTTTTTCAACCTCACCTACTATGTAACTATGTAACTATGTAACCTTTCATTATACGGTCTACTAGAGACTCCGAGTACAAGTGGGAAGGCTGACCGCAGGTCAGCTTGATTTTGTAGGAGGAGTCGGGCTGTATTTAAGCCTGCCCTCTAGCCTCCACTTCCTGTCAACGTTCCTTTCATATCCCACTCGTCCTTACCCTTTTCTTTCTATTTCTTCTCTTTTACTTATACTTGGGTATGCCATAGCTCCCAACTGTGCCTGATTTTGAGGGACTGTCCCTGATTTGGAGCAATGTCCCTCTATCCCTCATTCCTCCTCATTTGTCCCTCATTTTGGTCTGATCTATATAGATGTATATGAAACGTTCACAGTTTAACATACAGAATCCCATTCTTTCTAATTGACCCTGAACACACTTATACACTCAGTTGCCCTACGCTCTACACCCTACACTCAGAAAAGTACAATTTTTGAGCATACTCAGGCATTTTTGGCATCATGGACTTCAATGGGAACATTTGTAAGGCGAGGTTCACATATATGCAAATTGGATGCATTTTGAACCGCATCCAATTCGCCTCAAATGTGAAAAAACATAGTTTTCCATTGAAGCTGTTTGCATATCTACGGTGCATCCACAGTGCAAATTTAAAAAGAGTCCTGTGAGTTTTCTGAGCACTGCAGTGCGATTCAGATGCCAATTCCAGGCTCATTGCCTTCTATGGGAACGCTTCTGAATCACACATGTCATTAGTTTTGAACACAAATTGAGAAAAAAACCCCAGCATAGGGGCCCCCCTCAAAGGGCCTGGTATGGATTTTAAGGAAAACCCCACGCCAAAAAAAAAAAACTGCGTGCCCCCCCCCTAAATCCATACCAGACCCTTAACCAAGCAGGTCAGGAAAGGGGAGTGGCACTGAGCACCCCCCTCCTGAACCATTCCAGTCACATACCCTCAACATAGGGGGTTGCTTTGGGGTGGGGGGCTCCCCCCAAAGCTCCTTGTTCCCATGTTGTGGGAGACAAGGACATCTTCCCCAAAACCCTGGTTGGTCAGCAGGGAGCTTATTGCAATATGGAAGCCCAATTTAACAAGGGGTCCATGTGAATGAGTATGGGGTATATCGCCCCCGACGCTGGCTCCTGCCATCTGACAGCTCCGCAGCCTCCCGGCGCTAAATGAACTAAGAGGCACCTTGTGACTGCACCGGATGGCCCCTCTCCTTGTGACATCTCCCCATTGATGACGTCATCTATGACGAAACGCATCTGGGCGAGGACACGTGTTGACGTCACCACCCTCCCACGTTAGGAGGACGGGATTCTGTGTACAGCCGGCCGGCTCTGTATTCGCTCTTTGATATTTTACTGCATGTAAGTGCATTACTGTTTAATAAATTGCCTATTGTGATAGTATTACGCTATAGATGGTTTGTTTCCTTCTATATGTGGCCAGGTCTCGTGGTTTAGTTAAAGTCTTATACTGCCGGGAGGAGTTTGAAATTTGCATCTATAGCTTCCTGCATCTAACCTGCTCGCCAGTCCGTCAAGCGGATCTCCCCTGTGAGGAAAAGGCCCCGGCTGGGTTTAAGCCAATTGCCCGATTTGCCTGCTAGCTGGTAAGCAGGTTTTTCTTCAGGTGGTGGCACGTTTGTTTTTCCCTATTCACCTGGGTGATTGTCACTTGATTGAATCATTATCGTCCATCTAAGAACCACTATATAGACTTTCCATTTGGAGCACAGCCTTTTTTTCCCATTTATACTTTTTATTTGTGTTTTCACATTGTGAGCTGCTGCTTTTGGACATTTTTTTATTTTATATATTTTTTTTTAATAGTTGCTGTGTAAATCAAAATCTTTTTCAATATGTATTTCAATTTTTGTTAGTATTTGGCGCGTTTTTTTCTCCTACTAGACATCATCGACTGGGGCATGCAGGGTTCATACGTTACGAAGGGCGGGGGCACCCAGTAACATCGGGTGGCCTGGCCCCTTAGTTTATTTAGTGGCAGGAGGCAGCTGAGCTGTCAGATGGTGGGAACCACCGTTGTGTATAGCGCTCTTTTTTTTTTTTTCAGGTTGACGGCGGTGTTCATTGTGATTAACGCTGCATTTACTATGGGCGACATTGTTTTTGATGTTGTTTATTTAAAATAAAGGACTTGTCAAAAACTGTCTCTATGTTTTTATTTATTTTTGATCCTTTTTTTTCCAATGGACAGAGGTACAATGTACCCCATACTCATTCACACAGGGGAGGCCAGGATCTGGAGAGGCCCATGTTAAGGGGGCTTCCACGTTCCGGTAAGTCCCCCACTGGCCCGGGCTGTGGGGAAGAGCCCCTTGTCCCCATCAACATGGTGCTTTGGAGGGGAGCCCCCTACCCCAAAGCACCCCCCATGTTGAGGGCATATGGCCTGGTGTGGTTCAGGAGAAAGGGGCCACTTGCTCATCCCCTCCCTTTCCTGGCCTGCCAGGCTGCATGCTCAGATGTGGGTCTGGTATGCCATTTAAGAAAAATCTTAGAATGGGGTTCCACTCAAAATCCATACCAGACCCCGGGTATGGATCGGGGGGCGGGACCCCACACAGTTTTTTTTCTCAAATCTTATTGCCAACAATTCTTTGGTTTACATTCGGCTTCCCAGCCCGCTCCTTGACAACCAGATTTTTTGTAAAGGACGCTTGTGACCACCCACTCCTAAAATTTGCTTTAGAACCATATTTAAATTGCAGCTGGATTGCTTAACAGCTACTTTGGAAAGTGAAAACAGATCTGAAATTTGCACTGCACATGTATGAACCTGGCCTAAATGTACAATATGTATGTTTTTGCACATTTAGAAATATTCCTCCTCTAGAACTGCTCTGCTCCTCTTGTAGGCCACTGGGGTCATCCAGGTGACAGCATCCAATTGGACAGCAGCCCAGACAATTACACATATGAAGGCCATAGAGGAATATGCATTCCTCCTATCCTCCACATCCCTGCAGGGGGCTGTGACAATGCCACCTGTTTAAGGAGGTCATAGTACACCTGCCTACACCCTTCCTCCCTAGGAAACAAACACCTTGCACAAACTCATAAAATGCTTGTGAAACACCTGAAAATAACACTTCAAAATCATCAGGAACACTTAGAATGAATGCAAGTGTTTTAAAACTGGCCTGACACATTATCACTGGTAGACACTTTCAGTTAGACATAATGTTGCAAAAAAGGAGGTTCTGTATTTCTCAGATGAGTTTTAACCTTCAGTCTAATTGTAATAAAGAGAACAAATTTGTGCTAGCACAAAAAATTGCTAGTAGATAGAATGTATTTGTTTTGGTATGTAGCCCCCTGTTCCTGAAAATGGGGCTATATTGTAAATTTGATTTTTTGCAGAGCTGTTACCAGCTCAGATTGATTGTACATAGTTTTTTTGATTCTGTTCTAGTTTGACTGTGTTGTGCATTTTCCACTGCTGCCAGTAGGTGTCACTGGTACCACAGGACAGTGTGAGAATAACAACTAAATTAAGCTGTAATGAATATTCTTTTTCCAGAAACAGCCCAGTGGGAGGTTCCTGCCGTTGTGCATTCTGGGAAGGGGTATTTATTGGACAGATGCCATGTGCTTTGGTCAGTCCTCACCTCGTGGCCCTCCAGGCCTGAGGCTATGCTGCTGCAAGTTGTGCAAGTAGGCCCAGAGGCCTGTCTGGGGCCTACTGGTCCGGAGCTGGTCCTTGGGCTGTTTTGCCTGTTTGGAGGAGGCTGAGCCAGGCTGGGGAGATCCAAGGGAGGACCCTTGCTGGGGAGAACCAGGATGAAGGCTGGTCTCTCAGAGGGGCCTGGTGACTTAAATGGAGGACGCACCTACATCTAACCTAGCCTCACAGTAATGCCAGGTCCGCTTAAAGGTTCTGGTACTGTGAAGTTGTTCTACAATCCAATCAAGTTAATACATTCCTGGCTGCTAAGTTTGTGAGAGAGGCTTATCCAGACATCTTACTGGTTGCTAGGTCTGTGTGACAGACGCCTACTCGGATATTCAAGATCTGCTGCGAGAAAGCTGTGTTTTTGTCCTTTAATCTAAGGAGTCTGTAGGTGATCTGCTACAAAAGGGTATCTGCAACCTCCCTCAACCTCTTTACTACTACTTCTTTCAAGTTCTTCATTAAAGCATTGAAAACTACCTAAAGTGACTGGCACCTATATTGTTCTAACTTCCCATTATAGCCATGCACTCAGCCCTGGGGTGAATGTAAGTCCACTCCCTATATCTGGAGGTACCTTCTTTGCTCCCAGTATACCCAGGGGGTTGCTAAAGGTAAAAGAGACTTTAGAGGTCTCTTTTTCCAAAAAAACATTTACCTGTCTGCTGGTACATTTTGTTCTTTGTACACTGACTGCTGCACATGTGCAGTGTACAGACCCAGCCTATCTGTAAGATACTGAGAATGGAGCTGGGTTTTAAGATAATGTAAAAAGAGTTACATCATAAGTGGCTGCCCAATGTTAGAAACAGAACATGTTGAACCAGTAGAAAAAGTCAGCGACATCGACGGAGTTAAGGTGGGGAGCTTGGACTTTCATCATTGGGGGAGAGCACATTGAGAAGTAAGCATGACACAATGTGCACGTATGCTGTACATATTTCCACATTATGGTAAATGTTGCCCAGTCCCCCCACCATTAAATTCTGATGTAAAGGCTATTTCCAAAACGTCTTTCAGGACAGCACCCAAGAGAGATCATGGCTCCTCCTCCCACAGGAAACACCTCATCAATTAAGTCTTTAATTGGAGTCCTTCACGTTGCCTCGTCAGTTTTTTTGTTTCCTCCAGCTGGAGGAACACCTCTGGTGGGAGCCATGATCTCTCAGGATTTTCCCTGGGAGACACTGGTTCTCACCTGTTAGGTCTTTTTTTGGCTAGGAGAGTGAGCCTCCCACTTGCCTCCCAGATGGACTGTCCCGTGGGCTCCCTCTGCCTCTTCCATGCTCGGGGAGAGCCTGTACGTCTGGGGGTGCTGCTTCCAATTTTTGGCCAGACAGGCGGTCGTCCTCCGTTCCCTGCTGGCTGCATTGGAGGAACGAACGTTGGTGGCCGCCATGTTTCTGGTGGCAGAGGAGCGTCTCAGCCACGTCCTGTAATGGGAAGAAGCAGCACTTCTGGGTCGGCGCGCGCGTCATTTCTGAACGCAAAGCACAGAGCGAGAGGGCAGGGTCACCTGGTGCCTTATTTCTGGTTCCAGGTCAGCGCAGCGGCGTTTTCGAATCTGTAACCGTTCGTTTCACCACGCGCCCGCAGACAGCTATGGATAGTGATGCAGCAGATAAGGGGGCAAGCCAAGGCGCAAGCAAGGCTAAGGTAAGGGACTGTGTCCTCTATTACCCTGGGCCGTTTTCTCCTGTGGGGGGGTTACTCACCCTTCCCCCCCCCCCCATCCATCCTTGGGAATGTATGTTGCAGTGGCTAGGTTTAGTATATCTGCCCTGCAACAGGGGATTAGGTGGTGGTGGCTTGCTGGGCACATGGAAGTAAGATGTTATCTTCCTTAGTGCACCTGGGTGTCTTATTTGTGCTGTATTGCAGCCTTTTAAGCGTGGTTCCATGTCTCTTTTCTGTTTGTCCAGGCCAAAGGTTCTGCCCAACCAGTCAAGAAAAGGTGCCCTGTCTGCAAAGAAAAATTAAGCGATGTTTGGACCAAAACGCTTCGTGCAGAGTGCATTACAAATTTGGTCAGAGAGGAGACTCCATCCGTATGTGGCGATTTGGTTACAACAATAAAGGATGAGCTCCGGGCCACCTTTCAAGCTGTTAGGTCAAACCTAAGAGAGGAACCAGGTTCCTCTAGGGGTTCTTCGGTTCCGCAGCCATCTTCAGAACCCCAGGGCGGCTCTCAAATAATTTTGGGGTGTCCGATATCCCAGGAAGCTTCCCAAGGGTCCGTTTCCCTCGCTCCAGATGAAACAGATTCTGAGGTGGAGGAAAATGAATCAGATGCAGCTTCTAAATACAAAATGCCGTTAGAAGAGGTGGGAGGACTCCTGAAAGTAATCCATGCCACTTTGGGGATAGAAGAGGAAAAGAAGGAACTCTCCCTGCATGACCGCATGTATGCTGGTTTAGGAGGTTCAAAAGGCCGTTCTTTTCCAGTCCATTCGGTTATCACTGATATGATTAAAAAAGAGTGGCTGGAACCTGAGAAAAAGCCTTTCTTTTCCCGGGCTTACAAGAAAAGATTTCCATTTGAGGAAAATCCGGATTCTATATGGAACAAGGTTCCAAAATTGGACTCTGCCTTTTCTCAGGTCTCTAAGTCTACGGACCTTGCCTTTGAGGACATGGGCACTCTGAAGGAGCCCATGGATAAAAGGATGGACCTGCTTCTTAAAAGAACCTGGCAATCAGTGAAGAACAATCTGAAACCGGCAATGGCAACAACTTGTGTTGCAAGGAACTTAGATCACTGGGTTAACCAGTTGAAGGCCCATGTCACAGCAGATTCCTCAAAACAGGAGATTCTAGACTCCTTTTCAACCATGTCTGCAGCAATATCATATATTGCGGATGCGTCTGCGGAATCTATCCGCATGTCAGCAAGGTCAGCAGCTTTAACTAATTCTGCCAGAAGGGCCTTATGGCTGAAGACGTAGCCAGGGGATGCTGCATCTAAAAATAGACTGTGTGGTGTTCCTTTTGCAGGTGATCTGCTATTCGGTTCGGAGCTAGAGTCTATTCTTGACCGTACGGCAGATAAGAAAAAGTAGTTTCCGGTTAAGAAAAAACAGGTGCAAACCCGTAAGCGTTTTTTTCGGCCCCAAAACGGTCAGCAGGAAGGAAAAACGCAGGGCAAGAAGAAGTCATGGTCTTCTCAGAAGCCCAAATGTAGGGGTGGAGTGCTCTTCAATCCTCCTGCGACCTCCGGAAAACCTCAAAAAACTCCCTCAAGGTCGGGGGAAGACTCCAGGAGTTTCTTCCTCAGTGGAGAGCCATTTCTTCAAATCAGTTCATTGTAAATATGCTCTCCCAGGGGTATGTGATAGAATTCACGGAAGAACCTCCAAAAAGATTCTTGGTGACAAACGTCCCAAGGGATGCAGTCAAGACTTTCGCCATGAAGTCCCTAATTCAGGAACTGAAAACTCAGAAAATCATTGTTCCGGTCCCCGCAGGGGAGTTCTTCCAGGGGTTCTACTCACATGTTTTTTTCATTCAGAAACCTTCAGGAAAGTCCCGTCTTATCCTGAATCTCAAAATGCTGAACAAATCTGTAGAGTACAGAAGGTTTCAGATGGATTCCATATTTTCAGTAAGAAACCTCCTGTATCAAGGGTGCTACATGGCATCAATAGATTTACAAGATGCCCACCTCCACATTCCTATTGCCACCAGGTCGCAGAAATATCTGAGGTTAGCACTGAAAGAAGGGAAGAAGGTGGTACATCTGCAATTCAGAGCACTCCCGTTTGGTCTCATCATCCCCAAGGGTGTTCACGAAAATAATGGCCGAAGCACTGGCGCCTCTGCGTCTAGAAGGGATCTCAGTTATTCCTTATCTGGACGACCTGCTGTTTTTTGCTCAGACCAGAGAAGGTCTTCAAGAAAATTTGCTCAGAGCCCGTGTTCACCTAGAATCCATAGGGTGGATTTTAAACCTTCAAAAATCAAATCTGATTCCCTCACAGGAAGTGTTATTCCTGGGTTTCCATATCAACTCTTTGGAACAAAAACATTTTCTTCCAGAGGAAAAACAGGAAAAATTGGTACAAGTGGTATCACTGCTACAGTCCAATCAATTTCTGTCCATCAGGAAGGTCATGTCAGCATTGGGCACCCTGACCTCTTCCATACCGGCTGTCCAGTGGGCAAAGCTCCATTTCAGACCTCTGCAAAGTTTCCTGTTAAAAACCTGGAATCACCAGCAGGATTCACTAGATTCACTAGTGAAGATCCCTACTTCAGTGAAAAGGAGTCTTTGGTGGTGGAAGAACCAGACAAGATATTCAGAGGGTCTGTTATGGTCCTTCCCAACCCAGGTGAGGTTGACAACCGATGCCAGTTCCTGGGGTTGGGGGGCTCATATGAACGGTAGGTGGGCCCAGGGCTCGAGGGCCACAAAAGATGCACTGAGGTCCTCAAATTGGAGGGAACTAAAAGCTATAGAGATAGCCTTACTGACCTTTGCGAAAGGGACAGCATACTCAGATCCTGTCAGACAACGCCACGGCGGTGGCCTACATAAACGGACAGGGGGAAACCAGAAGCAAAGTTCTGCAAATCCTAGCAAAAGGCATTCTAAGTTGGGCAGAGCTCCATACTCTATCCTTATCTGCGGTCCATTTAAAAGGGACCCTAAACAGAGTAGCGGACTTCCTAAGCAGGAACCAGGTATTAGAAGCGGAGTGGCAATTGAATCCAGAAGTCTTCCATTTGATAGTGCAGAAATGGGGGCGCCCAAGAGTAGATCTCTTTGCGACCCAGGAAAACTCGCAAGTGTCTCGTTTCTTCTCCCTGAACAGGAACGAGGCATCACTGGGAGTGGATGCTCTGGTGCACAATTGGAAATTTCACTTCTGTTATGCATTCCCCCCGTTTCAGCTTATCCCTCGGGTCATAGCAAAAATCAGGAAGGAGGAGACAACAGTTATCCTCATCACTCCCTTCTGGCCCAAAAGGCCTTGGTTTTCATCCCTTCTTCAGATGCAACTAAAACCATTCTGGCACCTTCCGTTAAGGAAAAACCTTCTGTTACAAGGTCCTCTGCTTCACCAGGAAGTAGCAAAACTAAAACTCACGGCCTGGCTACTGGGGAACAGCTCTTGAAGAGAAAAGGTTTCACGGATAGATTGGTGGCTACCCTCATATCCAGTAGAAAGAAGGTTACAAAAGCAATATATTCCAAAGTTTGGAAAGTCTTCAACTCCTGGTGCACAGCATCTGACAGATCACCAAAACAAACTTCTTCTGTTCTTGAGTTCCTGCAAGAAGGAGCGGACAAGGGCCTAGCGGTCAGCACCCTCAAGGTTCAAGTTGCTGCGCTGGGGGTATTTCTGGAAAAATCAATTTCATCAGAACCCTTAGTAATTAGATTCTTCAAAGCTCTCACCCAGTCTAGACCAGTGGTGATCAAAAGCTGTCCAGCATGGGACTTATCGGTTGTTCTTCAGGCCCTGACTAAGGAACCTTTTGAACCCATTAATTTAGCCTCCCTGAAATTAGTTACTTTGAAAACAGTTTTTTTAGTGGCGGTTACAACAGCTCGAAGAGTCAGTGAGCTGCAAGCCTTATCAATCAGGGAGCCTTTCTTTTCCATTTTTTCAGACCGAATCGTTCTGAAGACGGATCCTATTTTTTTGCTGAAGGTCGCTTCAGTCCAGAATCGAACTCAGGAGATAATACTTCCTACCTTTTGTTCTAATCCATCGGGTAAGAAGGAAGAAGAATTCCATACCCTGGATTTTAAAAGAGCAGTCTTGAGTTACTTGGAAAACACTAAAGACTTTAGATGTTCGGATGCCCTATTTGTTTTATTTTCCGGTAATAAAAAAGGAAGTCAAGCTTCTAGAGGAACCATTGCCAGATGGGTGAGAATGGCTATCTCAGAAGCCTATTCCCTTACAGGTCTAGAGAGTCCAGTGAATGTCCGGGCTCATTCTACAAGAGCTTCGGCGGTGAGTTGGGCAGAAAAAGCTGGCGCCATCCCGAACAAATCTGTAAGGCAGCTACTTGGACAAGTCTGACAACCTTTGCCCGTCATTATAGATTAGACCTCATGACGGCTGGGGACCAGGCTTTTGGAAGAAAAGTCTTACAGGCTGTTGTCCCACCCTAAATGGAGTAAGTCTCGATTATCCTCTCGGGTGCTGTCCTGAAAGACGTTTTGGAGAATTGCAAGTTAGACTTACCAGTAACTTGTTTTCCAATAGGCTTTCAGGACAGCAGTAACCCGCCCTTTTTTATGCTGATGCTGTAATACTATGATATAACTGTCGCTTATGTGTTGCAGCTGGGGCTGGAGTTCTCTACAAACAACTGACGAGGCAACGTGGAGGACTACAATTAAAGACTTAATTGATGAGGTGTTTCCTGTGGGAGGAGGAGCCATGGTCTCTTTCGGGTGCTGTCCTGAAAGCCTATTGGAAAACAAGTTACCGGTAAGTCTAACTTGCAATTTTTATTAACATTCAGGAATTCATCCACAGTTTGAAACATTTCAACGTTTCCTATGCTCAGTTTGTTTTCCCACGAAGCAGTTTTTATAGGTGAATGCTGACACTCTAAAGCAGGGTATACCCATTACATTTTTTGGTTTATTCAACCACAACAAAAGATGTGTGATGCAGGGATTTCTACCGCTGACTATTATATTCAACAGGGGGGACTCCTTCCCCATCAGAATATACTGTTCAGCACTGCAACCATTAGCTGAAAGCTCTGATCTAATGCTGGTTTTCCAGCATTGACCATTAAAAAGAAGCCAGTCATTAGACCAGCTCCTGTTAAACAAAGAGCAGTTCACACGGCCCGAAAATTGGCCAGTTCTGCTGAACCGGGTGATTTTGATTCCATGTAATTCCTGCTAGTCACTAAGGATTAAAGTGGAAGTTCATGCAAAAACTAAAATCCCTGCATCTATAGACACCAGGGATTTATCACTAACCTCTCTATCCCTGTGTAGCACCCCCTTGGGTCTACTGAGAGCAAGGAGGTACCTCCAGAGGCAGGGAGAGAGCTAACATTCACCCCAGGGCTGAGTCCATGGCTATAATGGGAAGTTAGAACAGAATTTGGGCGCCAGTCACTTTAGATATTTTTCAATGCTTTAATGAGGAACTTGAAAGTAGTAATAGGAGAGAGGGTTAGGGGAGATTTCAGATACCATTTGCAGATCGCTTACAGACTCCTTGAATCCAAAGGTAAAACAGCTTTGTCTTTTAGCAGATCTTGAATACCTGGATAGGCCTCTCATACAGACCTAGCAGCCGGTAGAATTTCTGGACGAGCCTCTCTCACAGACTTAGCAGCCAGTAGAACTCCTGGACAAGCCTCTCTCACAGACTTAGCAGCCTGTAGAACTCCTGGACAAGCCTCTCTCACAGACTCAGCAGCCTGTAGAACTCCTGGACAAGCCTCTCTCACAGACTTAGCAGCTGGGATCTAGTTACCACGGTTTAGATTGTAGAATAGGATTCAGCTTCACAATGTCAGAACCTTTAAGCTATCTGGCAACATTGTAAGAGCAGTTTAGGTATAGGTGTGTCCTCCAAACGAGTCACCAGGCCCTCCTGAGAGACCAGCCTTCTTCCTGGCTCTCTCCAGAAAGGGTCCTCCCCTGGATCTCCTTGGCTTGGCTCGACACAGGCAAGACAGCTTAAAGACCACTGCAGGATTAGTAGGCCCCAGACAGGCTTCTGGGCCTACTTGCAGAACTCACAGCAGCACATCCTCAAGCCAGGAGGGCCCGAGCTAAGAGAGCGAGAGTACATGACTCTACCCAATAAATATCCCTTTCCCAGAATGTACAGCGGCCAGGAACCTCCTACTGAGCTGTTCTGGAAAAAGAATAATCATTACATATCTCAACCTTGCTGTAATTCTCCTACTGGCCTGTGGCACCAGTGACACCTACTGGGAACAGTGAGAAATGCACAACTCAGTTAAGTTTAGAGCAGAACCAAATAAACTACACAATCAGTCTGAGCTGTCTACAGCTCAGCTAAAAACTAAATTTACATTATAGCCTCAATTGTAGGAACAGGTTGCTACATTTGTAAAGAAAAAATGAGTATACATACCTTTCTGGAAGCCGATCTGACACAATCCAACCGGATCCCAAGCTGAGCTGTCAGCCGCAGCTTCACTGTAGAGGCGGGTGCAGAGTAGGCGGACGACAACAGAATCCCCATAGTAACTCTATGAGTTACGTCACTTCCCATTAATTTCACAGCCATTATCGGCCGTGTCCTCTGCAGAGCTTCCGCCACTGGAGATCGGGTCGGAGCAGGTCAGATCTGCTTCCAAATAGGTATGTATACTCATTTATTCTTTACAGGGATTTAGAGGTTTGTGTTAGATCCCTGGTGTCTATAGATGCAGGGATTTTAGTTTTTGCATGGACTTCCACGTGTACAATTATTATTTCTTACTTTTTCTATTAAAAATATCAATATCCATTGTACATTCATGAAATGTTAGAAAAATTGGAATTTGCTCCAGGAGGAAAATGTGAAGCTTAGCTTTGGCAGTGTAGACTCTTGCCATGTAAGAGCCACCTAAAATCTGTGCGGAAATGAAAGCTATTGTTGACAGAGCACATTTCATTACAATAGAGAAAAAAATCTGCTGTTGAATGCTGTTATTCTCACAGAATTTCAAATGGCATCTTAAAACGGAAAATTGTATCATACTTACCGTAATTTTCCTTTCCTGGTGCCTATCCATGGCAGCATACTAGTGATAGAGCTCCGCCTCGACTCCTCCCTCAGGACCAGTGAATAGCATAAATTAAAGACGTAGTCCCTCCCCCAACATTCTCCGTAAAATAGAATACCGAGGGTGGGAGCGTATGCTGCCATGGATAGGCACCAGGAAAGGAAAATTACGGCAAGTATGATACAATTTTCCGTTTTCCTGGTGCCTCCATGGCAGCATACTAGTGATAAATAACTAGCTGACACGGGTGGGATAATGCTTAACAATAAATGTTTAATTAGAATGGGACATTGCAGCCTGAACTGCCCTTCTCCCGAACTCAACCGTTGTGAGAGCTCCTGGGTCGATACGGTAGTGTCTGAGGAAAGTATTGCGAGAAGACCAGGTGGCAGCCCTGCACACCGTCTCTAATGACACGTTAGCCCTTGCTGCCCGGGAGGTTGAGACTGCCCTTGTAGAATGAGCACTCACTCGGGATGGAGGTTCCATATTCTTTATCCTGTAGGCCTTCTGGATTAGCTTTACCACCCAAGATGCCAGAGTTCTGATGGAAGCTTCTTTGCCCCTGTATTTACCAAATGGAACAATCAAGAGTCTTTCCGAGTTCCTGAAGGATCTAGTGGCCTCTAGGTAGGCTCTGAGCACTCTGGATATGTCCAGCTCGTGACATAATCCTGAATCTGCTTCAGCAAATACTGGTAGTGCCCAGGGCTCCAAAAGGTGGCTTGGAGTAGTGACCTTAGGTTTGAACCCCCGAAGGGGACGAAGTTCTACTCTATCGTGAAAAAAAGAGATGTGGTCATCACCTATTCCCAACGAGTGGAGTTCTGAGATCCTTCTACCAGATGTAATGGCTAACAGAAAAACCGTTTTCAGTGTTATGTTCCATATTGTCAGTTGTTCCACTGGGGTAAATGGATGGTCAGAGAGGACTTCAAGGACCAGGGATAAATCCCACTTGGGAAAAGACTGTCTGGCAGGTGGCCGGATCTTCAGCACTCCTCTGAGGAAAGTGACTACTAAGGGCTCTTCTGCCCATCTTTTATTTGTTGCGGCAGAAATTGCTGCTACTTGTACTTTGAGAGAACTTAGGCCAAGACCCAGATCAAGTCCTGATTGGAGGAAGCCGAGAACACCTGATGTAGAAGGAGAGATTGGATTAAACTCATTTGAGGCAGCAAATGACAAGAACTTGTCCCATATTCTAGAATATATAGCATTGGTTGCTGGTTTCCTGGCTCCTAGGAGGGTTGTTATGACCCCTGGGGAGCATCCTAGGGACTCGAACCTTCGCCTCTCAACCTCCAGACTCGAAGGTTCAGCTTCTGAGGGTCTGGATGAACTAAACTGCCCTGCGTCAGAAGTTGAGGGAAAGGATGGATCCGGATTGGAGAGCTCACACTGAGACGCATAGCTAGAGGAAATCAAGGTCTCTTCGGCCAATATGGGAGTACTGCCAGTACCTGGACTGTTTCTCTGAGAAGTCTCAGGAGGAACTTGAATATTAATGGCCGGGGGGGAAAGGCATATGCGGTGGTGAACCTCCAGGGGCATGACAGGGCATCTACTTCCTCCGCTTGCGTATACGGAAGGCGAGAGAAGAACCTGGTCAGTTTGGCATTCCCCGGGGTGGCAAATAGGTCTACTTGAGGGGGATCCCAGAGGCTGGCAATCTGATGGAAGACCTGGGGATGAAGAGCCCACTCGTTGTTGTCCAAGAATTTCCTGGACAACGTGTCTGCTTCCGTGTTCAACCTTCCCGGGAGATACATCGCCCTGAGGTCTAGGACGTTCTTCTCTGCCCAGAGCATAATCGGCTCCACTTCCCTGAGGAGTGATGTGCTGCGAGTGCCCCCCTACCTCTGCAGGTATGCGACAGCTGCCCTGTTGTCCAGGCGTAGAAGTACTCTCTGGCCCCTGACCTGAGAAGCCAATGAAGTTAGTACCAAGAATGCTGCTCTCATCTCCAGTATGTTGGATACTACTCCCTGGGTGGAGCAGAACCATCTCCCTTGTATCCTTGTTTCCCCGCAATGGGCTCCCCAGCCCTGTCCACTTGCGTCGGACGTAACTGTGATCCAGAAGAGGGAACCCAGATAGCAAGGTTTTGAGAGGTTTTCCGGCAGAGTCCACCAATGAAGGCTCCTGCGCATTGCTCCCGTCAGCAGAATTGTCTGAGAGAGTTGCTGTTTCTTCCACTGCGCCAAGAAACCCGTCTGAAAATACCTCAAATGCCAATGGGCCCAAGGAATCATCGGTATACAGGCAGACATTGTGCCAATGAGGCTCAGGCATTGCGATGCCGTTAGATACCGGCTCGCAATGGTTTTGACCATCTTCTGGATAATAATCCTCATCTTCAGGGATGGTAATGACACTGTCCCCTCCCGGGTGTTGAACATCGCACCTAGATAGATCATCCGCTGTGTAGGTGCCAGCTGACTCTTCTCTGAGTTTATCAACCATCCTAGTTCTCTCAGGGACTGGAGAAGAATGTCTCGGTGATACACCAACTGACCCGGACTGCTTGCTAGGAGGAGGATGTCGTCCAAATAGTGGTATATCCTCAAACCCCTCTCCCGCAGGGGAACCAAAGCGGATATTAGAATTTTGGTGAACACCCTGGGGGAGGTGCACAGACCGAAGGGCAGGGCTTGGAACTGCAGGTGGATCCGACCTACTTCAAATCTGAGATACCTCTGAAAGGCAGGTAGAATTGGCACGTGTAGGTACGCATCCTGCAGATCGATTGATATCATCCAATCTGTTGGCTGTACTGCCTAAATAATTGTTTGTAGAGACTCCATCTTGAAGCTTTCTGGGTGTATGTGCCTGTTGAGTCTTTTTAGATCGATCACAGGCCTCCATCCACCCATTCTCTTTGGAACCAGAAATAGAGTGGAATAGAAGCCTGCGAAGCGCTCCGCCAAAGGAACCGGCACAGCTGCTCCCTGAAGTTGGAGTGACGATACGAATTGTCTTAGGGCTTGAGCCTTCAGCAGAGAGGATGGAATTTCCGTTCGTGTGAACGAATTTTGAGGTGGAGGATGAGAGAAACTCCAAAAGTGTCCCCATTGGATTGTTGAGAGAACCCAAGGATCCTGGCATTTTCTGGCCCAGACTGGAAGAAAGAATTTTAGTCTGGCTCCCACCGGGAGTGTCTGGGCTAATCTGGCGTCAAAAGGACTGCTTCTGCTCATGTGGAGTCTGAGGGACCTTCGACTTTCTGCCCAAAAAAGACACCTGAGTGCCCCTCCAGGGTCTTCTGCCGTCTCTGAACTGCCTTGCTTGTCTGAAATCTCTAGGGTTGGACTGGCGGAACCTGGAAGAACCCCCTCTGGATCTTCTCATCCTTCTGTCTTGGGGGAGCATACCTGACTTTCCTCCTGATAGCCTAGATATGGCTTTATCCTAAAGAAGAATTATTTTCCCCATGGGGCTTTAAAACAGCAATGCACATAATGAAAGGAAATTCTTAATGGATGTATAAAAAGTTTTATCCAATATCATGGTTTGAAGTACAGTATAGAGAATCATCTGGTACAGTAACACACATCTTATTCCCCAGTGCAGCAACAAACACATATTAATACACATAGTTAGGTTACATAATGTTACATAAATAGCAAGCCCCGACGCGTTTCGACCTGTATATGGTCTCTTCAGGGAGACAGTTGGATCTAAAAAAGAATAACATAAATTAAATTCAAATAGATAAATATATATTATTGTGCATCACTTGGATTAAACCAAGATAATGAGTCTTTACCGCTAAGTGGTGGAATGGGTGTTCTCTAGTCCAGGATATGTGCTGGGGGCCAATGGAAACACCGGAGGGCTCGGGGGGCCACCCTCACTCTCCCAGGAGAGCCAGCCTCAGGGGGCTTACAAGGAGCCACACTTAGCGCACCCCCCGGGGGGGGGGGGGGGAGATGAGGGGGAGGAGCCCACACCTGCAACAGAAACCCAAGAATAGCCATATATTAGTTAGAGGAAGTTTAATAATTAACTTGGTAATGTACTGAGTGTTTCCAATTTGTCTATGTGGAGACTGGCATTGGATAGGATTTTTACTATGTAAATATATTGAGATGTTAATTCCATCCCATAAATGTAATCGACAAAATTTAATGATCGTGTGATCCAACAATGCAGTGGTATAGTAGGTCTATTATAATGGATAGGTAAATAAGAAGGATGAAATGGGTGAAAAAGAGGGGGAAGGGTGTGTGTGAAAAAAAAAAAAAAAAAAAAAAAACAACAACGATGGCCTAAATGGAGAGGAGTGTATTATGTGGTGGAGGATAGTGTGAATGGGGTGGTGCGTGATGTGGTAACATGACATGGTGCTTGCTTGGTGCCTACTGTGTGAAAACAAAAATGAAAAGTAAACTAAAAAGTGAAAAAAGTCTAAAATTAGGTGAAAAGCCAATCAAAATGTGAAAATGTGTATGTAGGGTGGTGGAAAGTGCTGTGTGGAATGAAGGTGAAAAAACAAAAAGTTTACCTTATCAGTTGTATAAATCGTGTAGGCTGGAGGTAATGCTGGACTTGTTGAAAAGTTCAATGTGATAAGCTTAGTGGCGATCATGCAAAAATAGAGGCTCTAGTGTAGAAAGAACCTGGCAGCAGTAGCATTCATCCTGGCCTGCAGGAGATCATGATCTGATTGTCAGGCCTCCAGTCTCCCTTTATATCCAAATTCAGGCAAATGGGATAATCATGTGCAGGTGCAAACCCCCCACCCACACCGCCCACAAGAAAAAAAAAAAAAAAAAAAAAAAAAAAACCCGGAAGGATTGGCGCTGGAACCGCTGATGGAGCGGCCCCTGTGTGGCTCCCTCGGCGTCCCGGAAGGCCAACAGGCCCCGACCACTGTCGTCATCTCCGCCGCAATACGCGTGACGTCATGACATTGTGCGCAAGCCGGGCCCTTACAGGCATGCGATATGGCTTTATCCATTTTGTCTCCGAATAATGCCTTCCCGTCGAACAGGATTTTGCACCAATTTTGTTTGGACGCCAAATCCGCCGTCCAGGGTTTTAACCATAAGGCCCTTTTTGCCATTACTGAGTGCAGCATAGATCTTGCTGAACACCTAATCGTGTCAATAGCTGCTACTCCAACGAAGTCTGCTGACAATCTAAATTTTTCCAGAGCTTTAATTATGTCTTCCTTGGGGACATCCTGGCGTAGAGCTGTTTCAATGTTATCCGTCCAAGCTCTAATGGCATTAGATACGGAGGTGAGGGCGATCTCTGGCTTACATGCTGCTCCTGCAGCTAAATAGCTCCTCTTGAGATCTAGATCGATTCTTCTGTCAAGAGGATCCTTGAAAGAAGCGGAATCTTCCATAGGCAGGGTAATATTCTTCGCACTACTGATGCGTCTACCACTGGCATGGAGTTCAGTGACTGTGTTCCCGACTCCGGTAGGGGATACAATTTATTGAAACGGCCCAATGACAGTTTTTTATCAGTTCTTGACCATTCGTTTTGAATGATTTGCGTAATTTCTCCCATCAAAGGGAAGAAAGCCTGTTTCCTTTTGAGGAATGGGAAGTAGCTTTTTGCTTCCTGGGGAGGTTCTTCTGCATCCTCCCAAGCTATTGCGGCTCTTACTGCCTGGATGAATGGCTTTACCAATGAATGGCTGAAGCCGGAAGGATCTGACTCATCTGACGAATCGCCCGAAAGGTCTTCAGGTGGGGAATCTCTGGCCAGTCGGCCTGATGGAGGTAGAGGCGTACTGGCTGCGGAGGGACCAGGAAGAACAAGTTCAACATCCTGCGCCTGGGACGTCTGCGGGACTGGCTGGGCAGGAACCAAGGCCGCAAGCTCAGAGAAGGAGTCCTTCATAGTTCTTTTGAGCAGGTCCACCACCTGTTGGTTTTCTAACTCGCGGCTGGACGCATAGTCCGCGAAACAATCCTTGCAGACTACTTTATTCGGTAGCGGACTAGCCCCACAGGTCCAGCACTTCTTTTTGTAGGATCTAGGAGAGGAGGACCGGTCCCGTCTTCTAGATCTTGATCTATGTCGCGAAGAATGGGACTCACGTCTTGACGAGCGGGACCGGTGGCGTGAGGAGCGAGATCTGCGACTTGGGCTGTCGTCATCGTGGTGCCTTGAGGATTTTTCGGTCCTCTTGGAGTGGGCAGGGCTATGATTTTAAGAAAAAATCATGTCAGGCCAGCGAGCGCACTTTTTTTTTTTATACTCACGTATAGATGGTCCCATACCTAACGGAGGTGTGAGGATCTTTGCTACGAGATGAGTGGCTCATTTCGGAGTTGGGCACAAGGATCAGCTGCCGAAACAAAAAGAAAAGGAAAGAAAAAGAATGGGTTTTTTTTTTTTTAAAAGGTATATATTTTACTTCCTCTTTTTTTTTTTTTAAAGTATATATATTACTTCCTTTTTTTTTTTTTTTTTTTTTAAACTTACCACAGCGTAGCTCAGAGAGACCTTTAGCAGGGCAGCCGAGGAAACTCTGACCACCCATCCCCAAAGCTGATGTTTAAATAGCCCAAGGGTGGGTGGGGTAGTTCCCATAAACCCCCAGACTCTCTGTCCCCTCTTTTTTTTTTTAAGAAAAGGGCAAAATTGGCCCCTTTTCCCATATCCAAGATGGCCGCCGCGGCTTCGAGAGACCGCGCACGCGCCCGCGCATGCGCAGTAGAACCGCCTTCGAGAAGACGCCGGGAAGCCGAGAACGCCGCCTGTTTAGCTTTCCGGCTCGCGCATGCGCAGCACCACGAAGAGGACGCCGAACCACGCTGCCTGCAAGGGGGAACGAACAACCACACTGCCCCCACAGCAACAGGAAACCTTATTGTTACCTGAAAAAAATCAGGTAACAAAAGCAATATGAAACATCCTATAATCCCTAAACCTCATTCAAGGGAAGGCAAAAGAAATAACATAAAGGGGAGGGGGGGGGAAGAGAAAATGCAACTTTCTTTCTTATACTTTTTTTTTTTTTTAAAAGAGATTAAAAGAGAATGAAAAAAATCACAGGCCTGGCAGCTGATCCTTTTGCGACTCCTCCGCCATCATCATAGGATATGGTGGCAGACTGCATTCCAGTAAGGAAACTCTGCAAGAAGACCCCAACAGATCCACAGAGGGGTTCCCAGTCTTATTAGCGCTGTGAGCGGTCCAAGAACAGGGACTGCGCACGGGAAAGGCTAAACCCGGCGGACGCTGCCGACTGCAGAGGTATGGACATACTGCTACTCTTCACCAGCACAAGAGGTATGAGGAAAAAAAGGAGAATGTTGGGGGAGGGACTACGTCTTTAATTTATGCTATTCACTGGTCCTGAGGGAGGAGTCGAGGCGGAGCTCTATCACTAGTATGCTGCCATGGAGGCACCAGGAAAGTACTTTGTGAAGATCTTGATATTTTTTCACTTCTAGCACTTTCTGTGCATTATGTTGTCTGGTTGTCTGTACAAATGACACAACCAACAACCTTTTTATTCATGCTGTGAAGACCATTTGGAACTAGTTAGTGAAGCAAAAAAAATAGTACAAATGCCAACACAATCGGCCCAGAAAATGTTGTTTACTGAGAAGTATTAAAATGTGTAGAATGAAAGTTCAACAAAATAGTTTTTTAGGATACACTTGTGTTATGTATAATGGTGTGTATACTATTATCTGCAGATGGCTGGTCAAAATCCTCAGTGTTGTGTGCTTTTCACAGCCGCCAGATACTGCGCAGCTGTCTACCAGCACTGTGAAGGTTAACAGCAACAGCTCCTAATCAGAAAAATTACATGGCCTGCCTTCCCCCTCCGCCATTCATAAAACTCATCTTACTGCACTCCCACGATGCATCACGTTCTGTGAATGGGCAGAGGAGATCCTGTCATTCAACTTCTCTATTAACCACTTCATCCCCAGAAGATTTTACCCCCTTCCTGACCAGAGCATTTTTTGCAATTCGGCACTGCATCATTTTAACTGACAACTGCGCGACCGTGCGACGTTACACCAAAACAAAATTGATGTCCTTTTTTTCCCACAAATAGAGCTTTCTTTTGGTTGTATTTGATCGCCTCTGTGTTTTTTATTTTTTGCACTATATACAAAAAAGAGCCACAATTTTTTTAAAAAAAGGAATATTTTTTACTTTTTGCTATAATAAATATTCCCCAAAAATATATAAAAAAATTAATGTGTTCCTCAGTTTAGGCCGATATGTATTCTTCTACATATTTTTGTTAAAAAAAAAAAATCGCAATAAGCGTATATTGGTTTGCGCAAAAGTTATAGCGTCTACAAAATAGGGCATAGTTTTATGGCATTTTTATTCTTATTTTTTTTTTCATTAGTAATGGCAGCGATCTGCTAGTTTTATCATGACTGCGACATTATGGCGGACACATCGGACACTTTTGACACGATTTTGGGACCATTGTCATTTATACAGCGACCAGTGGTATAAAAATGCACTGATTAATGTATAAATGACACTGGCAGGAAGGGGTTAAACAGGGGGCGATTAAGGGGTTAAGTGTGTCTTAGGGAGTGATTCTAACTGTGGGGGGGGGGATGGGCTACCACTGACATGACAGCGATCAGCAGTAGATCCCTGTCATGTCACTAGGCAGAACGGGGAAATGCCTTGTTTACACGGGCATCTCCCCGCTCTGCGGCTCCGTGACACAATCGCGGGACACTGGCGGACATTAAATCCGCGGGACCCACTGGCACAGTCATGCTGTGCGCCTGCTAGCCCTGCCAAGTAAAGGGGACGTACAGGTACGCCCATTTGCCCACCACTGCCATTGTGCCGACGTATATCAGCGTACAGCGGTCGGCAAGTGGTTGAACTTGATGTATCATAGGAGTGTGGCGGGGAGGGGGTGTGTAAGCAAGCAATTTTCCTGATTAGGAGCCGCTGCTGTTAGCCTTCATAGTTTTGGAAGATAGCCACTCATGGCAGTATCTGGCAGCTGTGAAGGTGAGATACCACTAAAGCCACACAATCGGATTTTCCGACGCAAATGTTCGATGTCAGGCTGTTGGCGGAAAATCTGACCGTGTGTATGCTCCATCGGACAATTGTTGTCAGACTTTCCACCAACAAATGTTGCCTAGCATGTCTTCAAATTTTCCGCCAACAAATGTGTGTTGTTGGATTTTCCGAGCGTCTGTGCACAAGTCCGTCGGACAAAAGTCCAAAGTACAAACACGCATTCCCAGAAGCAAGGACTAGCCAGAAGTGGCCGGTCTTGTAAACTAGCTTTCGTAATGGAGAATTAACATTTGTGACGTGGCAAATTATGAAATCTCGAAATGCAGCTCATATTCTCTTCTTCTTTAATGGGATGATAATGAAGCTGCTTTGCTGGTGATACTGATGGAGTTATTGCAAACACATTTTCAAAGGCTTTTTTTTTTCAGTGATATCAAGAATAATATTATTATGCTTTTTTTTTATTTGGGCAAATTACCACAACACCATTATCCTGTAGTTTTTAAAATCAAAGATACAACTATGTTGGTGTCCCTAAAACTGTAATTTTAAGTAAAACACATAGCCAAGTATTATTCTCCACAATTTTTTTTATTGCTCATTAAAAAAAGAAAACAAATAAAATTAGACATGCTATCTGCCAATAGAACTTAACCAAAAAGTGGATTCTATAAAAAATAACACGTTATCTTCTCTGATTCCGCAACATGGCTGGTTGTCGAATGGCCATTCAGAAACGAACTGAAAAGTGCGAAATTAAAAGTGTTAAATGAAAAAATGCGAAGTGAAAAGTGCAAATCAACACTCACCAAACTTCTACTAACATGAAATTAGCAGAAGGAGCCCAAAAGGTGGCGCAAAGGAGCTGAAAAACAACGTAGTGCGTCACTACGTTCGTAATTGTTGGCCAACAATTGCGTGGCCGTGTGTATGCAAGACAAATTTGGGCCAACACCCTTCGGACAAAATGCTACGGTTTTGTTGTCGGAAAGTCCGATCGTGTGTACGAGGCATAAGGGTTTTGAGCAGAAGTAGCCATATTCAGGTAATGTGATTCACACCATTATATACTGTATACCTACTAAGCATGGTGCTGTATTGCAAAAACTATTTTTACTAAGCCTCGGCTTTATAAAATATCTTCACTGGTTGTTCCTCCTTCTAAAAATTCAAAAAAAAAATCTCCCGACTCACAGGTATATCACCATCAAAGCAGCATCTCAAATAAACAAGAAGGTTTGATAAGTTCATTACATCTGTGGGGACACCCAACTGAATGGAAAAACTCAGTTTTCTGTATAGAAAATTATTTTTATATTAAAAAAAAAAAAAGGTAAACCTATGACAGTAATTTTCTATGTCTCTGGGTAAAGGAATAGAATTTATAATTTTGCACATGCATAACAAAGCCATTTGTATGTATAATTGTAAAATAAAGGATTCTCGCATTATGTGTGGTTAATAGTTTTGCCAATTAAAAAAGGTCCAGAGATGCTTCTCCAGAAATGCCTTCTTGTTATGTTTTCTAATGCCACGTACACACGAGCGGAATTTCCGTCGGAAAAATCTTGGATGGTTTTTTGGACGGAATTCCGCTCAAGCTTGTCTTGCATACATACGGTCACACCAAATTCCGACCGCCAAGAACACGGTGACGTACAACATGTAAGACGGGGCTAGAAAATGGAAGTTCAATAGCCAGTGCGCCACCCTTTGGGCTCCTTCTGCTAATCTCATATTTATCTTGTGTTAGTAGAAGTTTGGTGAAAGACGATTCGCGCTTTTCAGACTCATGCTTTTCAGTCCGTTACTGCTCTTCAGTTGTGGGTTTGTATCTGGTTTTCAGTGCGTGTAGTCAGTTCGTATCTGTTTTTCAGTGCGTTCTTTCTGCTCGTTTCTGATTTTCAGCTCGCTCTTCACAGGCCTTTCTGTTCTTCATTGCGTTCTTTCTGCTCGTTTCTGATTTTCAGCTCGCTCTTCACAGGCCTTTCTGTTCTTTATTGCATTCTGTTAGTTCTTTCTGACCAGCCGACTGTTTTGAAGCCATGTTGCGTGTACGTGCTCGTCGTAGAGTTCGTGCTATGCGGGGGCTTGGTGTTGGGGTTCTTGTTTTGACCCAAGCCCAGTCCATGAACAGGGTGGGGAGGAGTTAATGAACCAAGACTTGGTTGCTCCAAGTGACCAATTCTCTCATATGCCTTTGCTGCGTGAGATCCAGGAGAATAATACTGACTATTTCAAGAATTTTCTCCGGATGACGGACCCCCCTATTCACCGTCTGTTGGCTTTGCTGTCCCCTTATATTACAAAGCAGGACACCTGCATGCGACAAGCCATCACTCCGGAGCAGTCACCACGTTGCGGTACTTGGCAACAGGGAGAAGTCTACAGGACCTCAAGTTCTCTACAGGCATCTCCCCCAGGCTCTGGGGATCATTATTCCAGAGACCTGTTCTGCCATCATACAGGTTCTGCAGAAGGACTATATTAGCATACGTTTTCTCCTTTAACATCACATTCTATGTATTTAATGTATGCTAATGTTTTGTATTTCTTTCATCATTCCCTAATTACCATGATTGTAATATGCTGTGAATGCCCCCTTTGTGCCCATGCATGCTGTAAGCTTTTAAATGCTCCTTTTTTGTCCTTCATGCATATTTGCCTTCACTAACCTAACCAGAATGCTATCCTGGGCCCATATACACCTAGCCTAGTCACTTAACAATGTATTTTGTCAGCTCCATTGTAGTGCTTTACCCTAAACACCCCCTAAAATGTGTCCAAATGTTATTGTTGTCCTTAAATTCAGGCAGAGTGCCAGAGGCTTTTTTTGGGGTCCAAAACTCATTTATCCCCCCCCTAAAATGTTTCCAATGGACCATCAGAGGGGGTGATGAATCTGATAAGTGGACCTTATATTTTTGTCTTTATACTTTTGTCTTTAAATACTCCTTAAAATAAATGTTATACTGATGTTGGCCAAGAATGTTTGTGTCTAATCTGCTTGCAATGTTATGTGCAAAAGTACTAATATTTTTTTTTCTTTTTTGACTCCACGGTTTCCTTCAATGCCACAGGAATGGCAGACTGTGGCTTCCCAATTTGCTAATCGTTGGGACTTTCCCAACTGCGGAGGGGCAATCGATGGGAAGCACGTCCACATCGTCCCACCACCCCACTCGGGGTCATACTATTTTAACTATAAGGGGTTTCATAGTATTGTGTTGATGGCAGTGGTGTCGGCGACATACAGAGTCTCTCTGTGGACGTGGGGAAGAATGGCCGGATGTCGGATGGTGGAGTCTTTGCCCAGACAGAGTTCTACCACCTGCGGAAGAGAACGCGGAAGGACTCCCATTTGTTTTTAGAGCTGGTGAAGCATTTGGTCTGGGTGATCACCTGATGAGGCCATTCCCCCAGAGGACCCTCACCCCGGAGAAGAGGGTTTTTAATTACCGGCTGGCCAGAGCCAGAAGAGTCATAGAAAATGCCTTTGGGATAATGGCCAGCCGGTTCCGCCTATTTCTTACGGCAATAAATATGGCGGAGTACAAACTGAACAACATAGTTCTAGCATGCTGCATACTTCACAACTTTTTAAAGAGAAACGCTCCGAATTATGTTGCCTCAGTTGGCCCTAGGCCGGACTTCCAGAAACTACAATGACGGCCCTGGAAGCTGGCCGTCCTGGCTTGCCCCCCCAAAGCACCCGTGAAGTGCGTCAAAAATATGTCGATTATTTTACGGATGGGGGTCTATTGCTATGCCAGCAAATTTGTAATTATTTTAGATATTAAAAAAAAATTTGATCTGATAAAATATTGATTTTGATTTACTGCTTGTGTTTTTTTTAGCTGTCTCCTAGGTTCTCCTAGTGCACTTGTAGTGCCAAGTGGTTTTTCCATTATTAAATGACACCCATTGTCACTGTAAACACCAACTTAATACAAACACTGGTATTGAGCATTGAAAGAAGAAGCCACACATTGTTGAGTATAAAACCTTTTACTCCGTGCACATTCACATGTGCGTTGTAAAACATTTTTTGTTTTAAAAAAAACATATTGGTTTTATAAACTTTTACCTTGAAAATATTTTTTTAGTCCATAAACAGGCATGTTTCAAAACATAACATACACAACTCAGGAACTTACAAAGTTCAACATTAAAAAACTGAAGGCAATATCAGACATTATAGTGTCAAAAATGTGTTGATATTGCCTTCATCAGATGGGGTGATGTCACCCCTGTAAAAGCCAAATTTTGAAGATGCACACAAATTGGCAGTCAAACTGGGGATTTGCCTCCTGATCCCATGCTTAATGTCAACATGTGCTATCCCCCATCATGGGGGATCAAAGGACGTGTTTTGGGGGTGCAACCACTTCCTCTCATCTACTTGAGTTATGAGGAAGGGGTTGCACCCACAAAACGTGTACAGTGATATCCCCTGATGGCAGATAGCACATGTTGACACACTGTGTGCATCTTTAAAATTTGGCTTTTAAATGCGTCAAATATTTGAAAAAATTGGTCCCCAAAAATAGAAAATGGTGTAATTTTATTGTTCTTTAGATTCTTCCTAGTACATCAATCATGTTCTTCAGTTTTTGTTCTATTTCATTTGTTTTTTACTTTATGATGTCTAAATCCTGACTACAAAACATTATGTCCTGGATTAGCCTTTGTGCACTGTCACTGGTGAAATGAGGAGATTGTTCTTCCACAACATGCACATTACCTAAAAGAAAAAATACACACCATTTACCGTATATACTCGAGTATAAGTCGTTCCGAGTATAAGTCGAGGCCCTAATTTAGCACAAAAAAAATGGGAAAAACTTATTGACCCGAGTATAAGACGAGGGTGAGAAATGCACAGCTACTGTAAGTGGAAAAGAGGGTCAACAATGCCCATTTGCAGCATCACTGTGCCCATTTGCATGCCTCACTGTGCCCATTTGCAGCCATAGGTCCCCTGAACTTCAAACTCGGTAGTTAGGGGTTCCTAGATGCCCCCTAGCAGCAGCCAAAATTTGGGGTCTCTGAACCCAAAGGGTCCCGAAATGACATTGCTGCAGATAGACACAGTTGACCAAATTTGGGGCCCCGTATCTCGGGGCCACTTAGTGCTAAGAACCCCAAATTTGGTGTGCAAACCCAGTGGAAATAGCATCATAAAATTTCCAAAGCTGGGGTTTCTAGCATCAAGCGGCCCCGAGATACAGGGCCCCAAAAATCAGTTCAGAAAATGTCAAGCACTTTTCTGCAGCAGAGAATGACATTTTCTGAACCAGATTTGGGGCCCCGCATCTCAGGGCCACTTGGTGCTAGGAACCCCAGCTTTGGATATGTTATGGTACCAGTTCCACTGGGTTTGCACACCAAATTTGGGGTTCCTATCGCCAAGTGGCCCTGAGATATGGGGCCCCAAAGTCGGTTCAGAAAATGTCAAGCACTTTTCTGCAGCAGAGAATGACATTTTCCGAACCGATTTTGGGGCCCCGTATCTCAGGGCCACTTAGTGCTAGGAACTTCAGCTTTGGATATGTTGTGGAACCAGGTCCACTGGGTTTGCACACCAAATTTGGGGTTCCTATCGCCAAGTGGCCCTGAGATATGGGGTCCCAAAATCGGTTCAGAAAATGTCAAGCACTTTTCTGCAGCAGAGAATGACATTTTCCGAACCGATTTTGGGGCCCCGTATCTCAGGGCCACTTAGTGCTAGGAACTTCAGCTTTGGATATGTTGTGGAACCAGGTCCACTGGGTTTGCATACCAAAATTGGGGTTTCTAACACCAACTGGCCCTGAGATACGGGGCCCCAAAGTCGGTTCGGAAAATGAAATTTTTTGCTGCAGAAAAGTGCTTGACTCGAGTATAAGTCGAGGGGGGCACTTTCAGCACAAAAAAATGTGCTGAAAAATTCGACTTATACTCGAGTATATACGGTATTATAAATATGCAGGCATACATCTATTACCTAAATCTGTGGTCTCAGACACTCACCTGTTGTGGTGACAATTTCAACCACCTCTCCTTCCTCCACATCCTCTGTGAAAAATAAATATATAACAACAAAGTAGACCACAAAGTACTGTGGAGTAATAGCAATAAAAAAGACCAAAAGTCCACATGTAAAGTGTCCAATGGTAAGGGAACTTTCTCTTCAATCTTCAACCGAAGTAGAAAATACACCAAAAGACAGGAGAAGACATTCAGTTAGAAGGATGGGTACTCTTACCGGATCAGTTGGACACACATACTGTACGACAGTGCATCTAAAAGGCTTTGGGATACTGGATCCCCAGTGGTGAGGTGATGCCAAGACTGGACAGTGTCCTGAAAGCCGCAGACTCCAATTCACATGAGGTTGGGAGATGGTTCCAAACGAAAGTTCTAAAGCTATCGGCCACCAAACCGTTCCAAAGAGGAAGTTGGTCCAAAGATGGTCATCAGTGTATAAAATATACTACTTGGTATTTTACCTCAATAAACCTTGGTTGACATACGCCATGTGGGGTTCCTTTTTTATTTTTTTCCTCATGCTTGAGCATTATTCTAGAAAGTTTCACGCATGCGCAGTGTACATAAAGCTAACACGCGCGTGTCGTATGTACGATCGAGTTTATGGAGAAGAAATTTGGTAGCTTGAGAAGCACGTATAAGAAGGAGCTTAATAAGGTCCAGGCTTTCATGAAATCAGGAGCAGCAGCAAAGGATGTGTATGTACCCAGTCTGTGGTACTACAACAGGATGCGGTTTCTGGAAGACCAGATTGAAGCCAGAGAATCACTTTCTACACTTCCATCCACCCTTCCCTTAACCCTTCCCTCAACCCCAGCTGAGGCTTCCGAGGACCAACCTGGGGCTTCCATCCTGGAAGAAGTTGAGGAGCCCAGCTGGAGCCAGGTATAGTATTTTTGAACATATTTATTGTCTGAAAATTATTGTTGTCAACTAGATATTATTATTGATAACAAATAAATGATTGAACAAAAAGTGTTTGACATACCAATAGACAGTAGGAACCAAAAATGATTGGGACAAGAATGAAAAATGCTGGGCTCACAATGATAGTCTTTTCTCTTTATTAAAATTCAATTTGCAACAGTCCTGAGCTGAAAATTCTGTGTGATTGATGAACCAAAAACTAAAACTATGTCCCTTTTTGCATACACAGGAAGACCTCAGCTAGGACGAGGCTCTGGAATGTGGCAGACAGGAGGAGGCAGGGGGTAAGTGTCAGCCAGGAGGAGGTGGGTGTAAGTGTCAGCCAGGAGGAGGCAGGGGTAAATGTCAGCCAGGAGGTGGCCAGGCTCAGTAGCCTCACTCAACCCCAGGTGCTTCCCCTCCGCCTTACAACAAAAAGGGCCAGGAAGGGGAGTAACGTGGAGGAGGCACCACTGGGCCTCATTAAGGACGCTAATGCGGCCCTGAAAACACTCCCCGACACTGAAGAGACCTATGGCTGCTATGTAGCTGCAAAATTGCAGAAAATGGAGGAGGGCCAACGCCTCATGTGTGACAATATTATTTTTCAGGCCCTTCAGAAGGGGTTGAGGGGCCAAATTAGTGAGAACATGCACTTATGTGCACTTGCCCATCCTGCTCCTCCTCCTCCTGCCACAAGTCCACCTCCAGAGCCACAGCCTCCAAGGAAGGGTGCAGGGAAGGCTGCAGGGAAGCGTGGAGGGAAGGCTGCAAGGAAGACATGAAAGTGATGGCCTAGGTTCAGTCTGGTCTGACAGAAGACGCAGGCTGTGTAGTACCACAGCCTGGGGACATATATGTCATCTGCTGCTGTTCCTGCTGTTCCTGACACACAAAAAAATAAATATGGAGATCACTAGAAAATAATTTAAAAATTTTTAAAAAATTTAAAAATAATCCAAAAAACAGGAGATCTTGATTAAAGAAAAAAAAAGAGGACTAGAAAAAATAATTCACATATCACAATTTAGATCCAAAAAATATTAAAATACGAGCAAAGGGACAATATTAGTCGAGACCACCCTATTATTGTTTTGAATATTAAGCAGTCTGGCTATATAGGACAATACAGAACACTCACCCGACACCCGCTGACTACATACTAATTTTTACAAATATCAAATTACAGGTGCCTCGCCCTACACCTTCCCCACTGGGTCCAAATGCGTGGCTCCTTGCAAGCCCCGTGGACTATGGACGCGCCCAGAGGTGACAGAGGGAATGAGCAAACATTGTGGGACCACCGCATGCAACGGTTTTTATTAATTCAAACTATGCGACACAAGCCCACTTTCCTATTCCCAAATGGTAAGTACTTTGCCATATGTATGGAGATGTACTTTCAAAACTTTCAAAATGTCATGAAATGATCTGTCGTGTTTTTTATATTGTAGAAAATCCTAATGGAATTTTTTGATGTATTTCTTTAGAATTTAAAACCCCCCTGAAGAAGACCAGAAAAGGAAAAAGGGTCAAAATGCATTGGGATATTCATGGGATTCATATGGATAGTATTGATACAATGTAACTGTTCAAATAGAACTTTTTAATGAATTGATTGCCATGGGAGATGGTCCTTGTTGTTGCTTGTGTCGACTACTGGAAATTTTTTGTGATATTGATTGTATCTATGTAATGCATTCTATGTCTGAATTAAATAATATTTTCAATAAACATGGTTACTAAACATGGTTACTAAACATGGTTTCAGAAATATTTTGCTGCTTAAAAGCCCATTGGGGAAACGTTTCCACTAATTTTGCAATGCTTTTTGGGGTGTGCAGCTGTGTCAACTCTTGCATGTGTTACTTCACTTTGTAGAAAAAATAATTCTAAACATTATTATGGAGATCTGGCTTTAAAAACAAAAAAGATTATTCAGGAGATCACGAGAAATAATAAAGAAATACGTTTGTCAGAACTCTGTGTGAATATCAGCAGAAAAACAAATTCATTATTCTAGCATTATTACGAACAATAGAATGCAAACGATTTACAGCGTGACGAATATGCTATCTCCATTACGGACGCTAGTTTTACCAGACTGAACGCTTCCGTCTCGTACTTTTTTTTATAAATTTTTTTTTATTGTTTTTAAGTTTTACAACACAACAAAACAAAAGTATACCTAGCTCAGCATTCTGAGCTAGAATAGGCCAACATGGCCAAGATATATACTGTCTAACTGACAACAGTATCTTAATTACTTATAGTAGTCATAAAAAAATCCCCCCCCCCCTTAACCAGCCCCCATTGCTCAGTTCTCTCTCCCTCCGTTCACCATGAAACAATCAAATTGCAGATGCTATGCCCCTCCACAGTCCATGACCAGAATTTAGCGCAAGGCCCTGGACCTACTCAAAGGGTTTCATTTCAGCTTACCCCCATGTATTGATTTTATCCAACTGTTAGCTAAGAGTGGAACCAAGACTGCCAAACTCTATCCAATTTCTTTCCGCAACCTCTAGATAGATATGTCGCTTTGTAATAAGGCATTATAGCATTACCCAGTCTCTTCCAGCAGCACAGATCAGGTGCCCCCGGTCTACGCCACTGCAACAGAATAGCCTTCCTTCCATAGAACAAAAGTATGGTGAGGAGAGTTCTATGGGCTCGTGAAGGAACCACCTCCTCAACCAATTCCAAGAGACACACCTTTACCGTCATTGGGATCGGAGTCATCAGAACCCCTGGGATACAGGAGGTGACCACAGACCAATACTGTTTGATCTGAGGGCATCTCTAAAATATATGTTCAGCCGCCGCTGGAATAAAGGAGCATCTCCAACATTCCGCTTGCACTGTTGGATAGATAGAAGCCAGCCTAGCTGGTGTATAATATATCCTGTGTAAGAATTTAAAATGAATTAGTTTATCTCTAGCTGCAATTAAATGTTGAAACGGGTGCATCCACATTTCGTCCCAATCCTCGCCTTGAATATCTGGGACCTCAGCTTCCCAATGCTCTCTACACTTATTTACTGCCTTTGGCGTTATCTTAAACAACTCCTTATAAGAAGCTGAAAGCATCTTGGGAAGGTCTTCCGCAGTTAACAGGTTTTCTAGGACTGAGGGAAATGATTCTACCGTCATACTTTTAAATTGCGAGTGAAATGCATGTCGTAGCCGGATATACCAGAAATAGTGAGTGTTAGGTAAGTCATGTCTGGGCTTAAGCTGGTCAAACATCAGCAATTTCCCTTCCATAGTAATGTCCTTAAGAATTTTGATACCCCTAGTTTTGCCCATCCCATAGGATCATGGAATGAATAGAAATGAGACAGCCTAGGGTTCATCCATAGGGGGGTGGATGGAGAAAGACCTTGATAACTAGGACAAGCCATTCCGGCTGCTTCCCCCCATGCCTTAATTGTGGCCTTCATTGAATCTGTAAGAGGAAGATCAATTTTGGTTCCTCTGTGAATGGCCATCCGCAGAGGCTCATAGGAACCTAGTTGTGCAGCTTCCAGGACCGTTGCAGAGTCCCCAGTGTCCGAGGTCAGCCATCTATGTACCACCACCATTTGTCCAGCTATGTAATATTTTCTCCAATCCGGGAGGGCCAGGCCACCCCCACCCCATGGTTCTTGTAGTACTTTCAGACCTATTCTTGGCTGTTTAGGAGCCCAAAGAAAGGAACTAGTGAGACTATCTAATTTTTTAAAAAAGGACTTGGGAACCCAAATGGGAGCGTTTCACAAAAAATATAGTATGACAGGAAGAATTTTCATTTTCAACAGGTTGATCCGGCCTATAAGAGACAAGGGGAGTCTCTGCCAGGCTAGAGCTTTCTGCTTAAGAAATATCAGA
This sequence comes from Lithobates clamitans, assembly GCA_037952925.1. Taxonomy (NCBI): domain Eukaryota; kingdom Metazoa; phylum Chordata; class Amphibia; order Anura; family Ranidae; genus Lithobates; species Lithobates clamitans. The sequence continues at coordinate 3,902,113 of JBBGZY010000407.1, read as the reverse complement.
AGAGGTGTCAGATTAAGACATATAATCCACCACATCTGCTGTAATTTTGACTCCTAAGTATGTGAACTGAGATACCCACTTCAACGGCAAATCCGGATCTGCCATATGCCTCGCACCCTTGTCAATGGGTAGAATAGACGATTTAGACCAATTGACTTTTAACCCAGAATACTGAGAAAACTCATTCATAATGCGTAGTGCAGCTACTAATGATTCCCCTGGGTCACTCAGGAACAGCAACATATTGTCCGCATAAAGTGCCAGACTTTCATCTATGTCACTCACCCTGATCACCTTAACTTCCCCTGCCGCCCTCAACGCTATTGCTATAGGTTCCATCATGAGGGCAAACAAAAAAGGTGACAGGGGACATCCCTGCCTAGTGCCCCTGCCAATTTGGAAAAATGGGGATGTGTGTGCTCCCATGTGGACTGCCGTTCTGGGATTGCTATAAAGCAGTGATACCCATCCTCTATAAGTCGGACCAAAACTCATTTTCTCAAGCACCGTTAACATATAGTGCCAGTCGATTGAGTCAAAAGCTTTTTCAATATCGATGGACACCACAACTCTAGTGGGTGTGTCAAAGCTGTGGATCTGCAAATGAGTGAATAGCCTCCTGAGATTGGTGTCTGTCGATTTACCGGGCATAAACCCCGTCTGGTCAACATCCACCAATGTAGAAATGATACCCGCCAGTCTCTTTGCTAAAACCTTCATTAGGATTTTCAAATTCATGTTTAATAGAGCGATCGGTCTATATGATGAACAGTCTAGAGGGTCCTTACCAGGTTTGGGAAGTAGAATCATATAAGCATCTAGCATAGACGCAGGTAATCGCTGACTTTGCTTACAATGAGCTAATAGTGCTGTGAGTCTGGGTGCTAACTGGTCAGCATAATGCCCCGTACACACGAGCGGACTTTACGGCAGACTTTGCCCGGCGGACAGGATTTTGTCGGACAATTCGATCGTGTGTGGGCTCCAGCGGACTTTGTTTTCTCAAAAGTTGGACGGACTTAGATTTGAAACATGTTTTAAATCTATCTCTCGAACTCGAGTCCGGTCGAAAAGTCCGCTCGTCTGTATGCTAGTTCTACGGACAAAAAGCCAGGCTAGGGCAGCTATTGGCTACTGGCTATGAACTTCCTTGTTTTAGTCCGGTCGTACGTCATCACGTACGAATTCGACGGACTTTGGTGGATTGTGTGTAGGCAAGTCCGTTCATTCGAAAAGTCCGTCGAAAAGTCCGCCGGGAAAAGTCTGCCGTAAAGTCCGCTCGTGTATACGCGGCATCAGGGGCGGACTGATAACTCATGGGGCCCCCGGGCAATAGGAGATTATGGGGCCCCCAGGCAATCAGAGATTATGGGGCCACACAGTATACACACACACAGTATACAATCACACAGTATACACATACATGTACACACAGTATACACAGACAGATGTAAAAAAAACACAGATTTATACATACTGTCCCTGGTTTTACTGAGGCTGGCAACCTTGATGGGGCCCCCTAGTGGCCCAGGGCCCTCGGGCAGTGCCCGAGTGGCTCAATGGTCAGTCCGCCCCTGCGCGGCATTAGTCTTGTAAAAGTCCGCTGGAAACCGTCTGGGCCTGGCGCTTTATTAGGAGGAAACGTAAAGATAGCTGACATCACCTCCTTGTTAGAGATGTCCTCCTCTAAGGCCTCCCTGTCCATGTCAGATAGTCTAGGAAGAGGGAGCCCCCCCAACAAGTCCTTCAGGGCTGAATGGTCATATTGTTGAATGGGAGCATATAGGGACAAAAAATAGTCCCGAAACTCAGACAATATGTCTATTGGATCTCTAAACAGTTCCCCGTCCCTACGTTTTGACAACTGGGATGTTTGCTAGTTGTTGAGAATCCGCCACCAGCCTGGCCAGTAGCTTCCCATTTTTATCTCCCTCCATAAACAGTGATTCTGTCCTATGTTTTGGGATAGGAGGAATCTGAGGGACAATTGGCATTGCTCTCTGTGCATTCCCTTTCTCTGTCTTTTAACAGTTTAACCTCCAGCATTTTGTTCCACTCTTTCCTTTTTTATGGCAGAAATACTATCACCCCTGTTTACCGCCTTAAATGCATCCCACACCGTTGAAGGGTCAGCAGATTCCTCATTTGATTTCCAATAATTTGTAATCGAGTCCCCAAGCAGAGTAGTGATCCGATCATTTTGCAGCCAACCTGGCGAAAGTCTCCACCCCCCTGACCCCCCCCCGAGGGCATAGCCAGGGAGACAGAAAGTGGGTTATGATCAGACAAACCCCCCGAAAGGTACTCAACTTCCTTCACATATGACAGCATTACCGGCTTACCAAATTCAAGGTCTATCCTTGCCAAAGAGCGGTGTGTCTGTGATATATGTGAAAAACACCTGGCAGTGGGGTTTTTTGCCCTCCATATCTCAGTGAGTCCTGCCATGGTTACCCAGGATGTAAGATCCACCGAACCAGACCTTCCCATATTCGAGGAGTCCAACGCCCCCAAGGTGGCGTTGAAGTCCCCCATGATTAACATCGGAAGATGAGCATGAGGCGCTAGTTTGAGTAGCATATCATATAAACATTGTGCATTGAAAGGAGGCGGCAGATATACATTTACTAATAACACTTTACTTGAGCAAATATCTAATATTAAGGCCACATATCTTCCCCCTGGATCTGATATCACCTGATGAACTGTGCATGGAACAGATTTACTTATAAGTATGGACACACCCCTCACATAGGTGGAGTAGGTGGCGTGAAAAGCCCGCTGAATCCATGGCCTACGCAAGGCAAGTATCCTGCTTCCATCCAGGTGCGTCTCCTGTTACAGCATGTGGCCTAACCTGTTTGAGATACTGGAACACAGATGCCCTCTTAAACTTACTGATCAGGCCACGGACATTCCATGAAACCAGTTTAATAGGATTAGCCATAGTCTCTTGTCAATACATTTGCCCTGTATAGGCCTATCAATCCCCTCCAGTAACCAGTGTATGTGAACTGTGAAGCTGGGAGCCCCATTATTACTAACCGAGAGCAGAGAACTGAGCAAATATTAACCCTGGTATAAAAACATAAACAATACCATAACCCCCCTGCCATTATACCAGAAAAAAAAAAAAAAAACAAGTCCGGTATGTAGCTTCAATCCCAAATTGAATCAACTTCCCAACTAAAAAAACAGGGAAGAGTAAATTACGTTTAGAAAGTCAACCTTCCGTGCGAGTGTCCAGCAGAGTTAGTAGTACCTTCTTGTGTTTTCTGTAAACTCTGCATCCTGAAGCATTAAAAGGAGCACGAAGCGGATGAGCCACAACAAATAAAAAAAAAAAAAAAAGGAAAAAGAATAAAAGATAAAACATAGACACTAAAGACCCAAAAAAGTGGAAGCACATTGAAAGCATACTTAGGAGCATCTATATTCAGTAACCACAATGATGCAGGGCCCTCTAGTTGTAGTACTGTGGATATACTTCTCAGGATCAGTGCCTCAATGATGAAGGCAAAGACCTCAGCATTCTGTAACACACGGATTAACTCAAATGCTAGCCAGCACCAACTCAAGTATGAGTAAAAAAAGAAAAAGAAAAAAAAAACCCAGGGAAACAGAAAAAAGAAAAATAAAACTTGGGGAAAGAGGTGCTTAAGTCAGGAGCTGTTCTTCACTTCCCATTCTAGTGTATACGTGTAACTTGAATACTTAGCCAGACTGCAGCAGTCCTCACAGGTTCCGTTCCATCCAATCACAGGCTTCACTCAGAGTATCGAAGAATTTGACTGCACCATTATGTTGAATCCTCAGCTTGCTGGGGTAAAGCATACTGTACTGTATATTTTTCTCTCTCAACCTCTTCCTCACATCATTAAAAGAGCGCCCTTTCCTCTGGGTCTCCGCAGAAAAGTCGGGAAACAGCATCACCTTGGCATTCTCAAACTTTGATTGAGGATGTTTTCTTGAAGCAGCCAAAATTCCGTTGCAATCTCTATAGTTCAGGAACCGTACCAGAAATGGTCTGGGGTAATCCCCTGGGGGGCGCCTGCCTGTGGGCACCCGATGGGCTCGTTCTACCACATATGTTGGGGGGAGCTCCCCGAGATCAAGCAGTTGCTTGAAGAACTGTTCTGCAAATGAAGTAGTTTGAGAACCCTCAGCCCCTTCTGGCAGGCCTACCACCCGCACATTATTCCTCCTCTGCCTGTCTTCTGCGTCGTCTGCTCTGCTTTGCAGCGACTTCACCATGACATGTAATTCTGTTAAGTGATTTCCCTGAGCAATGGATAAATCCTCCACTTCAGAGATTCTATCTTCGGCCACTGCAAGTCTACCCCTTATCTTGTCCAGGTCATGTCTAATCAAAGTGCACTCCGTAGTAAGATGGTCTATGCTCACCATGACTGCCGCCTTGCTTGCTGCTATAGCTTCCAAGATAGGTCTGGTTATGGCATCCTGCGGTGTCTCTGGGACCGGAGAGACCGACGGGGACTCATCATAACCCAATATTTTAGCCGCAGCAGCTGGAGGCGCCATCCTCTGTGCTTGTGAGCTCTCCTGTGTAGTATAGCAAGGAGGATGTAAGATGGTGGCAGCCGGATTCGTGGCAGAGCCTCGTGCAGCGCGTGTCCTGCGTAGGCACTTCGGAGCCTGCTTCCCAGCCCTTGCAGCACCTTTTTTTCATGACCAAAATGCGGTCTTCACAGTCCGGTACTGAAGTACCGAATATTGGGTGATAATTACTCCAGTTAAATGGATGAAATTGCAGGAGAGATGCGGAGCTCACCGGGAACATGCCCTGCTTCCTTCACATCCGGTCACGCCCCCCAATCTTTCTCATACTTGATTCTGAGCATGGGTGATTTTTTTGTGCGTCCGAATTGCATACAGACGATTGCATTTTCGGATAGGAACTTTTTCCGACTGAAAAATAGAGAACATACTCTCAATCTTTTGCTGGCTGGAATTCCGCCAGCAAAAGTCTGATGGAGCATACACATGGTCGCATTTTCCGATCAAAAGCTCTCATCTGAGTTTTGCTGGCGGCATTTCTGATCGTGTGTACGCGGCATTAGTGTTTTCTTACTTCGACAGATTTCATGCTTTCACTTGCTAAAACTTCCCAAATTTGGATCTCTGCTATATTAAAAAAATGGTTTGAAGCCACAGTTTATGAAGCTCCCACTGTGCACTTGCTTGTGTTTGTAGAAGGATTAGGCTGTTTACTAAAATGTTCTCACTTTTTCCTCTCCAAAATCCCCATTTTTTTTAATTTGGACACTTCAATGTTTTTTAACCCACCTTGGATTCTACTTTACTGTAATAATTACAATATGTGCACAATAGTACAACAGCATGCACTCTCATACACCTCTGTCCACACTTATTGCATGCAAGAGCAGCACTATTTATAAAGGCAATGGGAGCCACTAGATCACCCTACTCAATTGTCCTCCAAATCTGGATAAAGTCACTAAGAAAATTGTACCTAAAGCCTATGGGAGTGGGCATACCATGAACCCTCTACTCCATTACCTTCCTGGACCCATCCTATTGTACGTGCAGCGAAGGGATGATCTTTCTTATTTATTAAATCACAGGCATGAACAGCTCTGCTGCTCCACAGAACATGAGGTGCAGGGTTGCCAACCGCCAGTAAATTTACTGACAGTTTTGTAAAAATAAGTGATTTTTTGACAACTGACTAAATATCAGGGGCTGATAATTTCATGCTGTGTTGACTTTTTAGGTATAAATCAAGCAAATTACTTTGTTATAGGCATTGTCAATGTTTCCATATCATGTTTATACTGTTCAAATGTCCACTGTGTTAGTTTTCAATAGGAGTTCTGTAATTGCTCAGGTTGTCAGTAAAAAATGTGCTCCGCCAGTAAATTTTCCATGTTTTGCCAGTAAAAAAATGCTGCAAAAGGTTGACAACCCTGATGAGGTGTGACAGTGGGAAAGACTGTCCCACTGCCATACATCATCACATCACACGCATGCTTGGCACTGCTGCCCTCCTGCAAAGGCCCATGATGAAATAATGACATGCATTGAGATACAACCCCCAGCAATTTTCCTACTCCCTCAACTGGTGTCATGACCCATGAGTTGTGCCCCCTGACCTTAAGGTGCCTATAGGCATCAGAGAATATTCTTTGTGGTTGCTATGGTTAAATCAGGCAGCACAGATATAGTTGCAAGCCATCCTTGACTACAATAGACATCCCAAGCTCTTTAGGTGGAATTCAGTCAGCTGAATTTCTCCTTTGGCATTCGGGCATTGGACCCAGCACTGAGTATCCTTGAACATGTTGAAAACTTCTCATCTGTCTATTTTCTTTCTGATTATAAGTGTACCATAGTTCCCTCTGCAGAGAAACAGGAAGTCAGACACTAATGATTTTAGAAAAACATACTTGGGGGGCACACCATAAAATGCTTTACATTCAAGATGGTGCTGCTATAAGACCAAAAACTATACAAAACAGATTACAGCGCACACATAAAAAAATAACATATATCCTACAAGGCTAGTTAAAAACACCTGAACATATTCAAAAATATGGGGGTTTGGTCACACTATATGGTCATATAGTGCTAAGCCCACTTACTGTGACAAAGTACCCCGAATTAGTGGGTCCTACCCTAGTAATAGAATGAAAGAACCTGTGTCTCAACCATGGTGTTGTAATATGTTGGCCAATTTATGTATAATATTGTATTGGAGTGCCATGCTGACCAGAAATTCAGTTGCATTGTCCAACTGAATTTTAGCATAGCAAGGGAACAGCTGAAAACCCTTTGATGTGTAAGTCTCATGCAAATCTACCTAGGGGTGTGAGGTATGGGCTGTTAACCTAATTGAACATTTCAAAGGGTACATTGTTTAAAGGACCATAGAAGAAATATTTATTGATGGTAATTAGACCTGAGGGGGTAACAATGGGATCAGGAAGTGTTTTGGGTTGGCCTAGCGGAGGCTCCCTCCTGTGGGGCTAATTTATCAGGAGGGCTTGTGGATATGCAGGAATGTAGGTATTCCAAAAGGTATTCAAAAGGGTGTTCAGGTGGTATACACATATCTAAAGGGGACTTGTTGATGTTGATATGCGGGAGTGCAAATTGGGGTGGTTCACGGCTGTTCACGGCTGGGGGTTGTTGTCTGTTTGAAAGACTAAAGCTAATCAAAGTCCAATCAAATTGCTCAGCCATTCAATATTTAGTGAATATAACACGGCATTCAGTCTATAGTTTGGAAGAGAGGCTCGTCTGTGTATAGGAGAGGCTTGTCTGTGTATGGCTGGGAAGACACAGACCTAGGAGATGGGTTTCTGAATTATATTTCCTCTGTCGGATTTCTTTGTCATCTGTGGACTTTGGACTTTGTTCTGTGTTGGAAGTCAATAAAGTGCATCTCTCTGGAAGAATTGGGTTGCTGCGGAAGAGTACTTACATCATCATCATTATAATAATACCTAAATATTAATTATCTATACACCCAATATTAATACATATATTCGATCACTACACATGGGAAATAAACTCCTCTATGTGGGAGAACTGAAGGGATTCCTCCTATGCACTGGTGGCCACTAACATACTTGGGGGGGCACACCCTAAAATGCTTTACATTCAAGATGGTGCTGCTATAAGACCAAAAACTATACAAAACAGATTACAGCGCACACATAAAAAAATAACATATATCCTACAAGGCTAGTTAAAAACACCTGAACATATTCAAAAATATGGGGGTTTGGTCACACTATATGGTCATATAGTGCTAAGCCCACTTACTGCGACAAAGTACCCCGAATTAGTGGGTCCTACCCTAGTAATAGAATGAAAAAACCTGTGTCTCAACCATGGGAAATAAACTCCTCTATGTGGGAGAACTGAAAGGATTCCTCCTATGCGCTGGTGGCCACTAACATACTTGGGGGGCACACCCTAAAATGCTTTACATTCAAGATGGTGCTGCTATAAGACCAAAAACAGTACAAAACAGATTACAGCGCACACATACAAAAATGACTTTTATCCTGCAAGGCTAGTTAAAAACGCCTGAACTCTTTTTTATATGTGTGCACTGTAATCTGTTTTGTACTGTTTTTGGTCTTATAGCAGCACCATCTTGAATGTAAAGCATGCCCCCCAAGTATGTTTTTGTATATTGTATGGACCCTGACCAGGTCTCTTGGGCTGGAGCACCCCTCCCCCTTTTCATTACCTCTTATTAGTGGCCACCAGTGCATAGGAGGAATCCATTCAGTTCTCGCACATAGAGGAGTTTATCTCCCATGGTTGATACACAGGTTCTTTCATTCTATTACTAGGGTAGGACCCACTAATTCGGAGTACTTTGTTGCAGTAAGTGGGCTTAGCACTATATGACCATATAGTGTGAACAAACCCCCATATTTTTTAATATGATTAGGTGTTTTTAACTAGCCTTGCAGGATAAATGTCATTTTTGTATGTGTGCGCTGTAATCTGTTTTGTACCAATGATTTTAGATCACACCCAGCTTTATTTAGGCAGGACAAAGCACACTGCAGCCCACCTAAAATGTTTCACTTATTATGGGCTTTATCACCCAATATGACTCCCTTAGTTTGTCACTAGCTGGCCCTTTAGTCTGTAGCGCTTACTCCCAAAGAAGCCACTGGAAATTTGCCCAGGTTATTTCCCAGTAGGTTGACTTGCGGCCAGGCACTTTCACAGTCACTCTTCTGCTCAAAAAAACAGTCTAGGGGTATTCTTTAGAGGGACTTCTGCGCTACTACCTTAAAGTGTGTAATAAAATAATTGATGTGGGTAATGCTGCAAAATCAAGATAGTGAACACTACTCACTACAAAGTGACTTCAAATGATACACAATAAAACCTGTTGTGTAAGTGACCTCGCGCACTACCCCTATATATGCTGTTGTGAAAAGCAATATAAATATGGATGCATAAATACAATTAAAACAAATGTTGTGGTTCCAGTCTTCAAATTAATAAGTGAACAGGGTGCATAAGTGTATATACAGCATCAAAATAATATTATAAAAATGCACAAATAAGATTTAAAAACAGGTGTTGTAGTTCCACTCTTCAAGATCATAAGTGAACAAAGTGCATTAGTGTATAAATATATTAGTCCATAAAACCGTAACTAAAGTGCTAAGAAAATATTGACAATAGTGATCAATACAGGCGAACATGCGTTGATCGAAGATCTGGTGACTTTCGTGTAGTTACACCCCCGCTAAGTGCTCACAGAACTCTCACCTTAGTGACACAGTATAAGTGCCTGTAGTATCCTTTAGAGATGTAGTCACTGTGGCCGGGTGGATGGTACCGCTCCGTTCCGTTTATGGGAAGGGATCCCTCCCTGTGGTTATTGGACTCCACATACAAAGTAATGAAAAAGGGGTCTCCAATAGGGTGATAACGTTTAACCAAAAGATTTTATTAAAATATCCGCTGACATTAAAAAATTACTGTTGCGCCAAACATCAGCAGAGAAAAACAGCGTGGTAACGATACCCGCTACATCACTTCAGGTCCGCGCTATGTATTTCCGGTTACGTCCGGACGTAAGGATACTACAGGCACTTATACTGTGTCACTAAGGTGAGAGTTCTGTGAGCACTTAGCGGGGGTGTAACTACACGAAAGTCACCAGATCTTCGATCAACGCATGTTCACCTGTATTGATCACTATTGTCAATGTTTTCTTAGCACTTTAGTTACGGTTTTATGGACTAATATATTTATACACTAATGCACTTTGTTCACTTATGATCTTGAAGAGTGGAACTACAACACCTGTTTTTAATTTTATTTGTGCATTTTTATAATATTATTTTGATGCTGTATATACACCTATCCACTCTGTTCACTTGTTAATTTGAAGAGTGGAACCACAACATTTGTTTTAATTGTATTTATGCATCCATATTTATATTGCTTTTCACAACAGCATATATAGGGGTAGTGCGCGAGGTCACTTACACAACAGGTTTTATTGTGTATCATTTGAAGTCTAGGGGTATTCTTATTGTTGTTTTTTATTTTTGGAGTAACTGGGATAGGGTTGAGAAATTAAAGTTGCATACTCCAAAAACAGAACTATGTACAGATTCAGGAAAATAAACTTTTCTGAAAAGCTGAAGCAGAATTCTTTGCTTGTAGCAACTGTTGACTTGGCTTTGTAGTAGAAACAGTTAACTGCAAATTCCTTTCTTTAGAGCAACAAGAGCAAAGTCCCTTCACATAGAATCAGATAGACTAAGCTCTTCAGGACACCAGCAGATGTCCCCTTTACACAAACACACAGCTGGCTCTCTAGCTCAAGAGGTGGCAACAGCCCAAAAGTCTCTAAGATCTCTCATGGCAGTCTGTATTAACAAAATGTCCAGGGACAGTTAGTTACCTCCTTCCACCATCCAAGTGACACCTTTCTGCAGTGATTCCAAACCAGATCTTCAGCAGACAGCCTCCAATCAGCTCTCTGTAGCTTCAGCATCCAACTTCCAACTGAGGGCTCACTAACAGCAAGCACGTGGAAGCATTACCCTGGAGGCCAGCAGCCCCACAGTCTTGACTGATCCTCTGCAGGAAAAGACCCAAAAGCTCAGTGGCTCAGAAAATTTATGCAGACTGCCAGCAGGCTTCAGGGCCCTGCTTTCTAAGATTGACCAGGGCAGCATAAATATTCATACTGCCATTTGCATACAGTAGCTCCACGCCTATGTTCCAGAGAATTCTACAGCTCTATGGAAAACAGAGGGAGCAATCAGACTAGCAGCAGTTGAGAACACTGAACTAACCTAATTTAAGTGGTTGCAAAACCTAGGACAAAAAACCCTGCAAGACAAAGGCATAATGAGCTAGTATGCATAGCATACTAGCTCATTATGAATTACTTACCTGAGATCGAAGCCCCTGCAGCCGTCCTTGTACACCGCTCCAGCGGCCGACATCACTCCCGGACTTACTTCTCGGGTATCGCGGGCTTCGGCTCTGTGATTGTACGCGCTGTTGCCTCAGTTTGCTTCATTGCGCATGTGCCGATGATGTCGGCACATGCAGATTCAGGGGATATCTCCTAAACCGTTCAGGTTCAGGAGATATCCAGTGTAGCTATAGGTAAGCCTTATTATGTAGCAAAAAGTGTAGCAAATCAGCTGCACTGTTTACAGTGAGCACAGCTAGATTTGCCCAAGGCTGGCCATACATTATACAATTTTCTTGTACAACTTTGCTTTAGATTTACCAAAACCATATAATATGAGGTCACACCTAAACACTTTTAATTTGTATGTATGCAATCAGGTCGGCCCTTGTACTACATAGTTGAAGGTAAATCTAAAGAAAATTGAATAGGAAAATTGTATAGTGTATGGCCAGCTTTACATAATAAAAACAGTGAAGTTTGTGGTTACAGTGAAGCAAGCTAGTGGCGTTGCTATAGGGGGGGTGGGGGGTGCGGCATGTGAGCAGACGCTTCTTCACAGAGCTACCGATTATTACCCTGATCTGATCCAGTTTTCAGCACCATGAGACACCCGGCTTTGGCTCTGCAACACCAGGGAACACCCACTGAAGCTCCCGGCTGAATCTACACTTGCACAGAAGTAATGCTGACCCGTTGCAACAAAGGAGACAACCCGTGGCTGGACCACCAATATGGCACTGAGACGGCCTCTACACAGAAGGCGCATGGTGGGGAGAAATCCAAGGAGGGGGTGAGTAAACAACTTAAAACCCCCAAAGACTGGACCTGGGATCCCCCCAGGTATATGCGCTACTATGCCCTGAAGATGGCAGAAAGATCTGACCTGGCTGGTCTGCCTGACTGATGTTGATGCTGAGCCCAGTGATACTGTCATGGAGAAGCAATAGGGATGAGCTTCGAGTTCGAGCCGAATGTAAGTTCGACTCGAACATCGACCGTTCGACCGTTCGTCGAATTGCGAACATTATGGTCCGTTCGTGCCTAATACGGATGGCGCGTCACGGCCCATAATTCACTGTGGCATCGCAGTGCATTGCTGGCTGATGATTGGCAAAGCATGCACTATGACCTACATGCTTTGGCCAATCACAGCGTTGTAGGAACGGAGAGCCATAACTGGCCACAGGCAGGGTGGCTTTGGCCAATTATGCCTCAGGGGATTTAGTACACGCCCCACACTATATAAAGCCGCCTGGAAGTCGGACTTGTGTAGTGTGTTCCGGCGTGCTGAGAGAGAGATAGAGAGAGAGACACAGTGTCATTTAATTTGAGTTAGATAGAGTAGGCAGGCGAGTCAGTTAGCTGCAGTCATTGTTATGTATATATATATGCATCCCAGGTATTGTATATATAATTATATATATATACACTGTATTCAGTTTAGCTAGATTCTTTCTTGTTATTCTCTTCCTAATATACTTACAGGCAGGCAGCTGCAGTATTTTCAGTCAGTGTACTGTATCCTGCGCACAGTGTGCAACTAAAGCTAACTGCAGCCATATGCTGGTGCTCTCTTCCTAATATACTTACAGGCAGGCAGCTGCAGTATTTTCAGTCAGTGTACTGTATCTTGCACGCAGTGTGCAACTAAAGCTAACTGCAGCCAATTGCTGGTGTTCTCTTCCTAATATACTTACAGGCAGGCAGCTGCAGTATTTTCAGTCAGTGTACTGTATCCTGCGCACAGTGTGCAAGTAAAGCTAACTGCAGCCAATTGCTGGTGTTCTCTTCCTAATATACTTACAGGCAGGCAGCTGCAGTATTTTCAGTCAGTGTACTGTGTCCTGTGCACAGTGTGCAACTAAAGCTAACTGCAGACAATTGTTGGTGTTCTCTTTCTAATAATACCTCAGGCAGGCAGCTGCAGTATTTTCAGTCAGTGTACTGTATCCTGTGCACAGTGTGCAACTAAAGCTAACTGCAGCCAATTGCTGGTGTTCTCTTCCTAATATACTTACAGGCAGGCAGCTGCAGTATTTTCAGTCAGTGTACTGTATCCTGTGCAGTGTGCAACTAAAGCTAACTGCAGACAATTGCTGGTGTTCTCTTTCTAATAATACAGTACCTCAGGCAGGCAGATGCAGTATTTTCAGTCAGTGTACTGTATACTGTGCAGTGTGCAACTAAAGCTAACTGCACACAATTGCTGGTGTTCTCTTCCTAATAATACCTCAGGCAGGCAGTTGATTCAGCTAGCTGCAGTATATTAGTGTACTGTATACTGGGCACAGTCTGCAACTAAAGCTAACTGCAGACAATTGCTGGTGTTCTCTTCCTAATATATTTACAGGCAGCTGCAGTATTTTCAGTCAGTGTACTGTATCCTGCACAGTGTGCAACTAAAGCTAACTGCAGACAACTGCTGGTGTTCTCTTTCTAATAATACCTCAGGCAGGCAGCTGCAGTATTTTCAGTCAGTGTACAGTATCCTGTGCACAGTGTGCAACTAAAGCTAACTGCAGACAATTGCTGGTGTTCTCTTCCTAATAACACCTCAGGCAGTTGATTCAGCTAGCTGCAGTATATTAGTGTACTGTATACTGGGCACAGTGTGCAACTAAAGCTAACTGCAGACAATTGCTGGTGTTCTCTTTCTAATAATACTACAGGCAGGCAGGTGATTCAGCTAGCTGCAGTATAATCAGTATATATACACATCCCAGCTTTGTGCAGCTACATCTCACTGCAGGCCATTCCTTGTGTACCTATTCCAATACATCAAAGACAGTATGTCTGGAAGGCCAACAAGGAGAGGCAGACAGTCACAGGCAAATAAAAGAGGGCAAGCAGGCTCTGTGTCTAGAGGCAACAGTGCTGGTCATGGACACGGTGCATCCTCATCAGCACGTGGCTGTGGGGCATGCTTGTCCTTTTTCTCGGAAGCTGGCCTTGTTGAGCCACAACATGCCGAAGAGTTGGTAGAGTGGATGACCAAGCCGTCCTCTTTCTCCTCATCCTCTGTCACCCTGGCTATCTTGGCTGCCAATGCAGGTGCCAAAGCGGCCTATTCCTTGGACTCAAGGTCATCATCAGTTACTCCTTCCCTAGCCTCACCGGAGGAGTCCCCCCAACTGTTCGACCACAGTGTCGGTTCATGCTGCAGGAAGATGTGCAGCGTTTTGAAGGCTCTGATGATGGTACCCAGCTTGAGGAAGGCAGTAACGTGAGCCCAGATAGAGGGGTTGCCCAAGAAGGACAACAAACTGGCAGTCATGTTCCCCCAGCTGTAGAATACTGCCAGTTTTGCTCCAGTGATGAGGAGGAAGGGGATGATGAGCTCACTGAGTTTATGTGGGTGTCTGATAGGAGAGAGGAGGAGGAGGCTGAGGAGGAGGCACATCTCCAATGAGGCAGGATGCCCTCCAGGGCCCAGCTTAAGGACATCCAACCGACTGTATCACACCACAGAGCTCCGCAAGTGCAGGGCACTGGTGACGCCGCGCATTATTCCAAAAGTTCTTCGGTGTGGGCCTTTTTTGAGACGTGTGCAGCAGATCGCACCGTTGCTATTTGCAACATATGTCTGAAGCGTATCAAGCGTGGACTAGACAGCAAGTGCTTGGGCACCACATGCTTAATCAGACATATGTAGAGCTCCCATGCAGCCCGTTGGCAACACTACCTAAAAGACCCACACCAAAGAACAAGGCGGACCTCTTCTTGCTCCTCCTCATCAGCTGGGATCTCCAACTCCACTATACCTTCATCCTCTCAGAAACCAGCACTGAGAGGAATGAAGGTGTAGAATTAGGTGTGCCACTGCTAAGTACTTGCAGGAAATCTGCTATCTGTACACCAACGTCTGATTCTAGCAGGCAGATTTCCCTACCCCAGTTGCTCCACCGGCGAAAGAAGTTTGCTTCCAGCCATCCACATGCCCAGCGGTTGAATGCTAGCTTGGCTAAATTGCTAGCACTTCAACTGCTGCCTTTTCAGTTGGTAGACTCTGTAAACTCTGCCACCCTTCGGTGTATTTGTGGAATGTGCGGTACCTCAGTGGCAGGTTCCCAAATGCCACTTTTTTTCACGGAAGGCGAATCCGGCTCCCTATTGGCATGTGGAAGACAATGCCCATGCCTCGCTGGACAGGGCGGTCAGCGGTAAGGTGCATATTACCACTGACTTATGGTCCAGCAGGCATGGACAGGGACGTTACCTATCTTTTACCGCACACTGGGTGATTCTTCTGGCAGCTGGGAAGGATGCAGGACAGGGTGCAGTAGTGTTGGAGGTTGTTCCGCCACCATGCCCCAAAATTCTACTAGTGGTGATTCTGCCACACCTCTCTCCTCCACCCCCTCCTCTTCTTCTTCCTCCATGGCCTCTTCCTGTACGGATTTGTCCTCGGAACCAACGGTGCTTCGTAGGCGTTCAAGGGGCTACGCAAGCACGCAGGCAAATAGATGCCATGCGGTGCTTGAGCTGGTGTGCTTGGGGGACAGGAGCCACACTGGGGCAGAGATTCTGTCAGCTCTGCAGGGGCAGGTTCAGAGGTGGTTGACACCACGCCAGCTTAAGCCAGGTATGGTGGTTTGCGACAATGGCACCAACCTCCTCTCCACCCTCCGACAGGGACAACTGACCCATGTGCCCTGTTTGGCTCACGTCCTTAACTTAGTGGTGCAGCGGTTCTTGGGAAGGTACCCGGGCTTACAGGATATCCTGAGGCAGGCCAGGAAAGTCTGTGGCTTAAAAGAGGAAGTCAGCCTGATCAGACAGGGTATACAACAGATAAGAGAGAACCACAGCTGCATTTAGTAGAATCAGTGACATAGGAGACAAGCTTCCCAATAGGCTCTGGAAACAGATGTAGCACCCTGATGTTTAGGCAGGGTTGCTATTAAATTTATTTGCCAAGTGATAGTTGCCTTGGCCAATTAATAGGAGGTCAATTGATTTCACCCTAATTCTGGAATTGCTGCACTTCTCTCTACTGTCACGAGATCGCCGGTATCTGGTTACAATAGATAAGACAAGGGCATTGCAAGGACAGATTAGGAATGAATGTTACCATTGACATGGACCATAGGGTGAGTACATGGATTGGAAACTGGCTACAAGGGTGAGTTCAGAGGGTTGTAATAAACGGGGAGTACTTGGAATTGTGAGGGGTGGGTAGTTGCGTCCCCCAGGGTTCTGTGCTGGGACCAATCCTATTTAATTTGTTCATAAACGACCTGAAGGATGGGGTACACAGTTCAATCTCTGTATTTGCAGACAACACTAAGTTAAGCAGGGCAATAACTTCTCTGCGGGATGTGGAAACCTTGCAAAGAGATCTGAACAAATTAATGGGGTGGGCAACTACATGGTAAATGAAGTTTAATGTAGAAAAATGTAAAATAATGCATTTGGGTGGAAAAAATATGAATGCAATCTACTCACTGGGGGGAGAACCTCTGGGGGAATCTAGGATGGAAAAGGACCTGGGGGTCCTAGCAGATGATAGGCTCAGCAATGGCATGCAATGCCGAGCTGCTACTAACATAGCAAACAGAATATTGGCATGCATTAAAAAGGGGATTAACTCCAGAGATAAAACGATAATTCTCCCGCTCTACAAGACTCTGGTCTGGCTACACCTAGAGTATGCTGTCCAGTTCTGGGCACCAGTCCTCAGGAAGGATGTACTGGAAATAGAGCGAGTACAAAGAGGGGCAACAAAGCTAATAAAGGGTCTGGAGGATATTAGTTATGAGGAAAGGTTGCGAGCACTGAACTATCTGGAGAAGAGACACTTGAGAGGGGACATGATTTCAATTTACAAATACCGTACTGGGGACCCCACAATAGGGATAAAACTTTTTCGTGGAAAGGAGTTTAACAAGACACGTGGCCACTCACTAAAATTGGAATAAAAGAGGTTTAACCTTAAACTACGTAGAGGGTTATTTACTGAAAGAGCGGCAAGGATGTGGAATTCCCTTCCACAGGCGGCGGTCTCAGTGGGGAGCATCAAATTTTTAAAAAACTAGATAAGCGCCTGAACGACCACAACATACAGGGATATTCAATGTAATACTGACATACAGTATAATCACACACATAGGTTGGACTTGATGGACTTGTGTCTTTTTTCAACCTCACCTACTATATAATTATGTAATGGGGTGTCTCAGCCAAAGGGCAGGGATTTTCTTGGGTCCCTTGGCCTGCTGGGAGAATCTATTTATTTGGGTGGAGTCAGATTCTGTGCCACCTGGACGGCTGTCTGGGTGGACGTGTGTCGTTTTGCCCTGGGCTGCTAGGCCAGAAACCTAAGGCCTATCCTGGGGACATCTGGCTGCTAGGCTATCTAAGAGCCTATCTAAAAGTAGTGCAGGATTGGGACTGCGGGCATGTAATCCAACTCAAAGTAATGGTTCCACCGGCCGGGGAACTTGTCATGATTGGAGGTAGAGAGGAAGCTGTTGCCACAAAGGGACCATCCACCTTGCTACGGGAGACCACAGTGAGTGAGCTCAGGCCAGTACCAGAGCAGACTTTTTTACAACCTGGGACTGTGAAGAAGTGGGAAAGCATCAGCAAGTGCCAAGTCAGGGACCCAGTGGGACAGCAGAGGTAATGCTCATGGAGTGCCAAGCCAGGGATCTAACGTGTCAGCAGGGGTGAAGCTTGAGGAGTATCTGTGCGTGCCAAGGCAGGGACCCAGCAGTGAAGCAGGGGTGACGCTTGAGGAAGATACTAAGTGCTACAGTGAAAGAGCTCAGGGAATGCAGTGGCTGGTGGATCTGAAGTCTAGTGAAAGAGACTGGGAGCTCGTTGAGTGAAGACCCACAGTGAATGAGTGTGGGGTAAAGAGAACTGTTCGTTCTGCAGAAAGTTGAATAATTTTACCGTTAGTAACAGCTACAAGATTGTTGCCATAGGAAACAGCGGTCCTACCTATACAGAAGTGGCTGGAGGTTTTCACCTGTATAGCTGTCTACCTATAGAAGTCTCGGAGTCTGCCAATTAACACCGCATCTACCTAAGGGTGTCCTGGCCCTAATCCTCTCTCCCACAGTTCTGTTTAAGAGACAATAAATCTCTTTGCATCCAAGAAGTGTTTGGCGCCCACCTGTTCATCTTGCATTACACCCACCATGCTTGGTAACCCACTCTACACTGAAGGATGTCACCTGTCCTTAACTCTGTAGGTCCCCATTGGGCTTCAGGGGCCCCGGGACTCTGCTACACATACAATAATTTACTTTACAAAAAGTGGGTTCGGAACTGAGTTTTTTTCAAGGAAATTCTTCTATTACTGATTATTCAAGACTTTGTTTCAGCTGTTAGTGGCCATACGGGTGGTAGATAGGATCTGTTGTCCCTGAAGTTTTAGGAGTCCTGTTGACAATTCGGGGGCCTAGTTTTGCACACTACTCAGGTCCTAAAAGTTAAATGGCCTTCGCAGGCCATTCACCTTCAACATTATGGCAAGTTGCAACAGTTTGGAGCACCGTTGTGCTTACTGAGTTGGTTTCCTTGGCACGGTTGTTCCAGCGCCTCAGAATGTTTTCAATATAACCAAAATAATGATTGCTCTTAACAAGCAGACTCGGTCGTCACCACTGAATTTCGGGTTTGTACCTGTGGGAAAGACCCCTTTGTCACCCAATGTGGAGCACAAAAATCTCTTATCATGCAATTTACATACCTATTCCCTTACAATGAGCGTGCTTTCTTGGAACATTAGGGGGATACACGACCCTTTAAAACGCACCATGGTGTCTTCCTTGCTTTGAAGACACTTACCTGCTATTTGTGCCTTACAAGAGATCCATCTCTCAGCTGATTCTGTTACCTGTTTAAACTTTGGGTGGGAAGGGCATACCACTCCACTCACATCTCGTACTCTAGGGGTTCCTTAGACTATGAGGAGCTTGATTCTGTGCTGGATGATGAGGGTAGATATGTTTTTTTACTGTGCCGTTCGTATTCCCTTAAAGCGGAGTTCCACCCACAAATGGAACTTCCGTTTTAGGTACTCATGACCCCCTGATATGCATTTTGCATGTCATTTTTTTGGAAGGGAAGTGGGAACCTAGTTTTCACAGGTACCCAGCTCCCACTTCCTCTCCTGGTGCCGCGGCGCTGGAAGGAAGTTCACCTCTCCCCCCTCCCTCCCTGCAATCTTCTGGGATACGTCACAGGTCCCAGAAGATTACCCGGCCATTCATAACAGATCGCGCATATGCAGTGCGTGCCCGGCTGTGAAGCCACAGCCAGGTGCCCGCACTTGCAATGCTGGTGCCGTAGAGAGGAGGGGGAGAGAAGTGAGGCTTCGGGCGGCCGCATGACTGGACTGTGGGACAGGTGAGTGTCTGTTTATTAAAAGGTCAGCAGCTATACTTTTTGTAGCTTCTGACTTTTAAATGGGTGGAACTCTGCTTTAATGTTTTCTTGCACTTGTTTATATACCACCAGCGTATAATATTCAGACACTTGGAGCTCTAGTGGAATACCAAATGAAATATCCCGAGGTGCCGCTTTATGTCTTGGGAGATTTCAATTGTTATACAGACCCGGTTCTAGATAAACACCCTCCTGTCGCAGTGGGGAGTGGGACTCACTGTACTGCCCTTAAAAAATTCATAGATGAAGTGGGATGGAAAGATCCGTGGTGTGTAAAACATCTGGGGTGAAGCATTTCTAATGTTTTTCCAGGAGTTACTCCTAATTGTCACGTATAGACCTATGCTCCTTTGTGGCTGAACGACATATTTTGGAGGCCACATACGCCCTTCGAAGTATATGGAATCACATTGATTGTGCAATTAGAAATTTGCCCTCCCTCCACTGTGGCCAAGGCTCCCTGGAAGTTGAATGCCTTCTGGCTCCAACTCTTACCTTCTCATGAGCAAACTGAGTTCTCAATTAAAGAATTCTGGTGTAATCATGCTGATGTCGTGAGTGCAGATAGTGCTTGGGAGGCCTTTTTAGGAATCTTTATTAAAGAGATTCAAGCCATCAAGTGGAACACAAATCCCCAGAGGGAGAGAATGGAGTGGATGGCAGGTAACTTGGAGGCCAACTTTATTGCTAACCCAACAGATGCTAATAGGGAGGCATGGCTGTCAGCCCAAGAGGCTGTATATTGTACTACTGCTTCAGCAGCGGAGTGAAAGAGGTTTTTCAATAGCTTGGCCTTTTACGCAGAAGGTAAGCACACTGGTCGCCTTTTAGCAAAAATAGCTAATTCCCAGCAAGTATCCCCCTCCATTGGGGTATTGCGCATGCATACTGGATTAGTGACTAACTCCTTAGATCAGATGATAGAACTAGTAGACTACTACCCCTCTTTGTATCCAAACAAACTTATTCGTTAGAATCTCTGAACGATTATCTTGATACTGTCCCACTACCTGGTATGTCTGCCTCCTCCAGGAGGCAAGTGGATGCCCCCTGACTTTGAAGCAATTACAGTTGGTGACCAGTTTGTTCCCTAATTCTAAGGCCCTTTCAGATTGGATACCCATCGAGGTGTATAAGCAATATGCAGATAGTATACTTCCTAAACTGAGGAAAGATGGTAGTTGCGCTGTGATGAAGGGACAATAGGGGAGGGGAGATGGGGGGGGGGGCTACAAAGATAACCAAAGTTGCAAAGTGAACTGAAAAAAAGGGGGCAGATACATGAGTTGGCACTAAATGCTAAAGAAACGTAGTGAGGATGCAATGCAAAGTTGCTGGTCAACATAAATATATATAATATTACAGGCAAACAAAGCATAATATATGAAAGGTAATTGTGAAACAGTGAATCCGGTAGCAATGACTGCTTAAATGAAGCAAACCAAAAATTAAGTACATATGCTAACACAAATAAGACTGACAGTGACACAATGCAAAAATATATAATGCAAAAATATATGAAATGAGTCCAAAATACATATGGGCTAGTGTCACACTAGCAAAAACGTGCCAAATCCTGGTGGGCTACAAGTGACAAATCCCTAAGAAAAAATAAATAATAGTTCTATCACCCAGTCCAAAAACTCGTGATGAAAAACACAAAACAGTTCCAATCGTGAAGGGAGGGGGGATCTTCAGTGAGGACACCTCCGTGTTTGCAAGCCGCTTACCTTACAGTTGTAAGGTGTACAGCTTGTGTTGCAAATGACCAGCAGGTGTAGATGTTCCGTGTATGCAGGTAGTGACAATGATGAACATGCCAAGCGAAATATAAAAATAGAAAATACACAGCATGTAATATGACTCTGCGACGACCACAGTGGAGGGGGGCAAGACACACAAGGGGGGAGGTTGCACTCACTTTCATAAAGTGAGTGTGGGCATCAATCCACGAGCGCCGAGCTCGTATGCCTCCAGGGGTATCACCAGTCTGGAATCTGTCCCCGTGCCTCACTCCTCAGTGTTCATCAGGTAGAGTAACGATGTAAAATATAAGGGGAAAGAGACGCACATAGCGTGATCCCATATAAAAAGTATATTTATTAAGTAAAACAAGTCCAGTCAACTTACATTTAAAACAATGCTGCAGTGTATAGTAACCACGAGCGCCGAGCTCGTCTCCTGTTGTCTGTCTGTGGCAGCTCCCGTGCTCCAATCCTAACGCGTATCATCACGTCACATGACTTCTTCTTCTCCAATGCACTAATACAGGGTTTTCATTATGGAGAACTGCATGAAAAATTAATGATGTACGCCAATGACACTTTGTTGTTCCTGGTTGATACATCCACTTCCTTAAAGGAGGCTATGACGGTTATAGGGCAATTTGGAGAGTACTCTGGACTGTTCATAAATTGGACAAAGTCCTCAATAATGTTATTAGATAAGTCACCTGACCCCCCTTTATTGATGATACAGGATATTCCGTTCTCCGCGTCTTTTAGATATTTGGGAATACAGATCACCCCATGCCCATTAGACTATGTCAGACTAAACCTGACCCCTTTGCTCAATTGCTGTTGCGATAGGGTTAAGATATGGACTAGGCTCAAACTGTCTTCGGTGGGAAGGATAAATCTCATAAAAAATGATTTTAATGCCAAAGTTGCTCTATGTGCGGCATAATTCCCCTATGGTGATTCTGTAAAAAAAGTGCAGAATTAATAATCCCTAATCTGGCACTCTAATGCCCCGTACACACGGTCGGACTTTGTTCGGACATTCCGACAACAAAATCCTCGGATTTTTTCCTATGGATGTTGGCTCAAACTTGTTTTGCCTACACACGGTCGCACAAAGTTGTCGGAATTTCCGATCGCCAAGAACGCGGTGACGTCAAGCACGTACGACAAGACTAGAAAAGGCCGGTTCAGAACCAAGCGCAGCACCCTTTGGGCTCCTTTTGCTAATCTCGTGTTAGTAAAAGTTTTGTGAGAGACGATTCGCGCTTTTTCAGACTCGTGGCTTTCAGATCGTTTTCTGCCGTTCAGTTTGTGCTTGTGGGTTTGTATCTACTCTTCAGTGCGTGCAGTCAGTTCGTATTGGAGTTTTCTGTGCGATCTTGTCCGCTCGTTGCTGTTTTTCAGGTCGCTCTTCACAGGCCTTGCTGTTCTTCAGTGCGTTGTTACTTCGTTCTGAGCAGCCGACCGTTTTCTAGCCATGTTTCGTATGCGTACTCCTCGTAGAGTTCGTGCTGTGCGGGGGCTTGGTGTTGGGGTCCTGACCTTGACACAAGTCCAGTCCATGAACAGGGTGGGGAGGAGTTCATGGACCAAGAATTGGTTGCTTCAGCGTGACCAGTTCTGTCATATGCCTTTGCTCCGTGAGATTCGTGAGAATAATCCTGATGATTTCAGGAACTTTCTCAGGATGACGGACCCCGTATTTCACCGTTTGTTGGCTTCGCTGACCCCCTATATCAGCAGGCAGGATACCTGCATGAGGCAAGCCATCACTCCGGAGCAGAGGTTGGTCGCTACCTTGCGGTATTTGGCCACAGGGAGAAGCCTGCAGGACCTCAAGTTCTCGACAGGCATCTCCCCCCAGGCTCTGGGGATCATTATCCCAGAGACCTGTTCTGCCATCATACAGGTCCTGCAGAAGGACTATATGAAGGTAAGATTTTTATCCTTTAATATCACATTTTATTGTATTGAATGTTTGCTAATATATTGTATTTCTTTCCTCATTCCCTAATTACCATGATTGTATTATGCTGTGAATGTCCCCTTTGTCCTCATGCATGCTGGATTTTTATGTAATTATTATTTTAGGTCCTTCATACATATTTGCCCTTCAATAACCTCTCCAGCATGGTGTCTCCTGCCCTATATTCACCTCATGTAGTCACTTAACAATGTATTTTATCAGCTCCATAGTAGTGCTTTACCCCAAACACCCCATAAAATGTTTTGAAATGTTATTTTTGATTTAAATTCAGGCAGAGGGCCAGAGGCTTTTTTTTGTGGTGTCCCCAAATTTTTTGTAACCCTCCCTTCCCCAACTGCTAAGTCAGCTGATCCCAATTCTCTATCCTCAATCATCTATCTGCTGACTTTGCCAAACCCATACACACTATACCCACCTCTTTAGTGCTAAGATTTATGGATGAATTCCCCAAAGCATATAGTGAAAGGGCCTGCCTGTATACTTTCCAATGGTACTGTTTAAAGTTCTTGTATCCTATTATGATCTTGCTAGGTAATAGCAGAATGTCCAAATGTGCTCAAATGTGTACAGTGTGTATTTATATCTTTGTATTATGACACTTCTTACCTGTCCAGTGGGCTGCCAATAGTGTAACTAAGGAGGGGCTGTTCCAAGTAATACCCTGTATTTAGGCATTCATCTCTCAATGAAGTGAAGAGGGTTACCTGTCCAAGAGTTCCCCCCCCCTATAATGTTAGAAATGGCCCATGAGAGGGGGGGGGGGGAATATGATAGGTGTACCCTATACTTTGTTGTTGTTAAATTCCCCTTAATAAATGCTATCTGGAGGTTGACCCATAATGTTTGTGTCTAATCTGCTTGCCAGGTTTCTGTGAAAAAATAGTAATGTTTATTGTTTTTTCCTCAACAGTTTCCTTCCACGCCACAGGAATGGCAGACTGTGGCCTCCCACTTTGCCCAGCGGTGGGACTTTCCTAACTGCGGAGGGGCAATTGATGGGAAACACGTCCACATCGTCCCACCACACAACTCGGGGTCGTACTATTATAATTACAAGGGGTTTAATAGTATAGTGATGTTGGCGGTGGTGTCGGCTAATTACGACTTCTTGTATGTGGACGTGGGGAAGAATGGCCGGATGTCCGATGGTGGAGTGATCGCCCAGACGGAGTTCTACAGGCGTCTCCAGAATGGCAGCTTGGACTTGCCACCTCCAGAGGACAATGTTGAAGGTCTCCCATTTGTGTTCGCTGCTGATGAAGCATTTGCGCTGGGGGACCACCTGATGCGGCCATTCCCGATGAGGACCCTCACCCCGGAACAGAGGGTTTTTAATTACCGGCTGGCCAGAGCCCGAAGAGTGGTGGAGAACACATTTGGAATCCTGGCCAGCCGGTTCCGATTATTTATGACACCCATCCATATGGCGGAGTATAAACTGAACCATATAATACTTGCCTGCTGTGTTCTCCATAATTTTCTACGAAAACATTCAGCCAACAATGCTGGCTCAGTTGGGCCTGAGGCCGGAATCCCAAATACTTCAACAATGATGGCACTTGAAAGCGGCCGTCCTGGCTTGCCCTCCCTGAATGCCCGTGATGTCCGGTTACGATACCTGGAGTTCTTTGCGGGTAGGGGGGCTATCAATATGCCAGACAATCTGTGACACCTTTTTCAAATAAAAAACAACCAAAGGAAATTCTTGGTGGACATTTACTGCTTGTGTTTGTTTTAGCTGACCCTGACAGAAATGTGTTGAGTGCAGAAAATGTCGTGATTGGGTAACCTTATAAAAAACAGTGTTGGCTGGTACTTCCTAAATGCAAAAACACATTTCACTACAAGTGCACTTGCAACTGCACTGAACCTGCACTTGTAGTGCAAAGAGGATTTGCCCTTAGGAAATAACCCCCATTTGTGCATAAAACAACAATTACATCACCCCAAAAGTGTTGTAGTGTTGAGACAATAATCCACACATTCTTGAGTAAGGCACTTTTTTATACCTGCACAATCACATGCGCATTTACCAAAGGTTTTTAAAACAAACCAACATGTTTGTTGTATAAAATGTTTGCAGTAGCTGTATGAAAAATCGAAATATCCATTTCAGATAAAACAGGCCTGTGTAAAATCAAAAAACTAGAACTTACAAAGTTCACATTAGGTAAAACCTGAAGGCTATATCAGACATCAGTATTTAGGAACTGGGTTTGATATAGCGTTCAGATGGGGGGAAATCACCCCTGGAAAAGCCAAATTTGGAAGATGCACACCAATTTACAAATGTCCACATGTGCTATCTGCCATCAGGGGGGATCAAGGGACGTGTTTTGGGGGAGCAAGCCCTTCCTCAACGCTACTTTATAATTGAGGAAGGGGTTGCCCCCCCAAAACGCGTCCATTGATCTCCCGTGATGGCAGATAGCACATGTTGGCACACTGTGTGCATCCTCCAAATTTGGCTTTTCTAAACATTGAAAAAAGTTTGGTACCATAAAACAGGTGATTTTGTGGGGTTTAAATTCGCCCCAAAACATCAATGATGTTATTATTTTTTTTAATAACATCAGTGATTTGTTGCTGGATGTTTTGCAATTGGAGATTACACCCCATGATCTCCCCTATCAGTATCTGGGCACTTTCAGATGTAAATCGTTCTGGATCCCTCACATCACGATCACCTAAAAAGAGATAAAGAACAAAAAAAAAGGTCTCAAAAATCTGCCACCAGCCATCTCTTTTACCTGAGTCTGTGGTCGCAGACACTCACCTGTTGTGGTGCCAATCTCCACCACATCTTCTTCTTCCTCCTGCTCAGCTTCTTGGGTTGGTGGTATTTCAACTTCTTCCAGAGGTGGGGGGTCTGTGTTCTCCTGGGATGAGGGGTGTCCCCCGAGTCTTTTCTCCCCTATGTAAAACAAAAATGGTATACTTAGCACACAGATATTTGATGGCATATAGAAATAGGAAACATTGCTTGGAAGTGGGGTACAATTGTCTATTTTAGCCGAGTTCCAAGATGTATATTTTTTATTGCCCTTTGTCAAGCTGCAATACTTTACCTGTTTGGTACAAGCTTCACAGATGGAGACCCCCCTATAGTATACACTGGAGCACTTGTGTGGCCCCCTAATAAAAATGGTGTTCTTGTGTCCCACACTAGTGCTCCAGTGTTCAGATGTGAAAACAGCTGCTCAGTATCCTCTCCTTATACACAATCTAGTTTGCATTTCATTCTAGTAACAAACCCATCTACACAAACAAATATTTGGCATCCAAGAAGGCCCCCAAAAATGTGTGAAAATGCATATGGCCCAAACAATGGTGTTCTAGAGGCCGAAAGAAAAATGTTTGATACGAACGAATAATGTGCCTATGAACATTAAAGTTGACCTTTGGAAACGTTACAACTAATCAAAGCATATGGAGCAGAACGAACGTAATAAAGACAGAAAGAATAGGAACACAGCACAACTACTTACTTTTTTGCAGCACTCTCCGGATCTTTCGGTACTGCTCTGGCTGTCTCAACTTCAGGTCCGACCACCGCTTCCTGAGCTGATCTTTAGACCTTCGTACCCCGAAATTCCGCTCGAGACTCCTGACCACTTTCGCCATGATTTTGGCCTTTCGGATGTTGGGGTGGGGGTAAGGCCCATATTTTCCGTCATAGTCGGACTTCCTCATGATGTCGACCATCTCCAACATCTCCCCAAACGACATATTTGTGGCCTTAAAACGTCTCCTTCTGGATCGGGACGTGCCTGGATCCGCCCTTTCCTCCTCCTCCTCCTCCTCCTCCTCGTTGCTACAATTAGCCCGCACCTGCTGTATGTCCGCCATCATGCTCTTCCCCCACTGCGCCGAACGAAAAGGGGCGGGAAATACACTAGAAAGAACAGGGGGGGGCGGAGTTACACGCATGCGCAGTGTATATAAAGCGTAACACGCGTGCGTATTACGTTTGATCTGTGAGCGGAGGAAGGAGCATTGAACGCGGCGATCGTAAGAACGAAGGTAAGAGACAAACTTGGGCCTATACTGCTTCTATAGATTGAGGCCTATATTGTAACAAGATTAGGAGAGTTTGGTGTGACATTAGGCTTTGTCTTGTGTTGTGTCTTGCAGTGAACATGGATATGGTACTGGAAGATCAGGACTTCATTTCAGTCTTCATAGAGATGCTAAGGGAGCTGCCCTGTCTGTGGGAGATTAAACACCCCCATTACAAGAACCAAGCAAAGAGGAAGGCAGCACTGGAGCAATTGTGTGAAATTGTGAAGCAGGTGATCCCCACGGCAGACATCACTTATTTAAAGATCTTCATTGGTGGCCTGAGGAGCACATATCTGAGGGAGCGCACTAAAGTCCTTGATTCACAGAGATCCGGAGCAGCAGGTGACATCTATGTCCCCAGGATGTTGTACTACGACAGGCTGCACTTTCTGGCAGGCCAGACTGAACCCAGGCCATCCCTCTCCAGTCTTCCTTCCACACTTCCTTCCCTCCTGGCTGAGGCTTCTGACGCCCAACCTGGGCCTTCCAGGCCACATGTGGAGGAGCCCAGATTGAGCCAGGTATAGCATTCCTCTAAATATTTCTGCTTGTCCAATCAATGATGTTAACTAGATGTTAGTTGGGAGTACTAATTTATGATTGTGATTGATGATGCAAAAACTAAAAACCATGTCCCTTTTTCATACACAGGGAAGTCTCAGCCAGGAGGTGGCTGATCTGCAGGTCCCTCCACCCCCCCTGGAAACAGAAAGTGGCAGGAGGAGGAGTACCCTAGAGGAGGCGGCTATCAGATTTTTTTGTAGGGCTACAGAGGTCCTGGGAGCACCACACACCAGGCAGGAGAACCTTGCGGCATTCATAGCCTATAAAATGCAGAGGATGGAGGAGGGCCAAAAAGCCATGTGTGAGGCCCTCATATCAGAGGCTCTGGCGAAAGGTGTGAGGGGCCAACTTACACCTCACACACAGCTTTGGGATGGTCCTCCTCCTCCTCCTGCAGGTCCTACTCCTCCTCCAGGTCCTACTCCTCCTCCTGCCACATCTCCAACTGCACAGCCACAGCCCGGAAGGAAGTGTGAAAGGAAGACCAGAGAGTGAGGACCCTGGATCCAGTCTGGTCGGCCAAAAGATGCAGCCTCTTGTGGTACCACAGCCTGGGGACACTGATGTCATCTGTTGCTATCCAAGTCTCTGTGAATCCCGGACCAGACTGCCCTCCCTTATATATGGACTCCTCAGGCCACCAATTTTGAAGTTTAAGAATTGATGTCTGCCGTGGGGGTCACAGGCTTCACTAATTTCTCCTGTTGATCCAGTGTTGCCTTCCTGTTTGTTTGGTTCTGAGCCCTTAATAAAGGATTTTTGTTTTGAATTATACTCTCCTATGTGTTTTACTTCTTCAAAAATGATGGTTTGTTTGTGAGGATTCAGGTACATTTCAAATATACAATGTGAAATGAACAAGGGACACCAACAACAAAAAATCTCATGGAGATTAAATAATAAAAGATATCAATGGTGTTGGGGTAACTTGCCACACAAAACACACACAAAAATATTCTGGAGTAAAAATAAAAATAACATTAAACAAAGATCAGCCTTGGAAAAAATCCAAACATTAAAGAAAAAAAAAGGCTTAAAAACAAAAAAAAAAAAAAAACATAAAAAATATAAAACTGTCAGATGTGACAACTAATAACAATATATTGAGGGAATCCCACTAAAAAAACACAAATAAAACTTTGTGAGAAGTGTGTGTGAATATGAGCAGCAAAACTACTTAATTCTTGTCACATTATAAAGAAGAAGAGAGTGCGCTGTATTAAACCATTTTTTACATTGCAGCGTGACGAAAGTGCTGTATCCATTGCGAACGCTAAGTTTACCAGAACGAGCTGTCCCGTGTCGGAATTTCTTCTGAGCATGCGTGGCACTTTGTGCGTCGGAACAGGCCACACACGGTCGGAATTGACGCGATCGGATTTTGTTGTCGGAAAATTTTATCTCCTGCTGTCCAACTTTGTGTGTCGGAAAATCCGATGGAAAATGTCCGATGGAGCCCACACACGGTCGGAATTTCCGACAACACGCTCCGATCAGACATTTTCCATCGGAAAATCCGACCGTGTGTACGGGGCATAAGCCTGCTAGAATAAAAGTGGAGTACCTGCAGCGTCCAAAAGAAGCTGGAGGATTGGCATTGCCCAATTCATGGCTCTATTAGCCCCACAACTGCAACACATAGTGAGAGTCGTACGCTCACCGCAGGACTTGGAGCTGAACTTACTAGACTCCTCCTCTAAGCTACTTAGTTTTATGACTGGCAGGGGGGTGGCAGATGGATTGGAAGCCTTAAATTTCAGCAAATCTAACAAACTCTACCCTACATACGCCCTTATGCAGAAGATTTGGAACAAGGTTAGGATGATGCAAGGTGTCAATGGGTTTACTAGATATTGCTCCATCTGGGAAAATAACTATTTTCAGGAAATAGTGAAACTGCAATATGGCACAAAGTGGAAACAGTTTGGCATCTCCTATATGTCCCACATTTTTCGAGATGGAAAATTAAGGTCTTTCTCGGAACTTCAAGAGAACTTTAGACTCCCTTCATCTATGGACTTCTATTACTTGCAACTCCAACATGCAATCAGCGCCTAGGGGGAGTGGATCAATGGTCTTTAGATTATACTTCTGTCTTCAATTACCTGTTTGAGATCACCACCTACTGTATAAAAGGGTTTTTTATCTTGCCGTTATGCTGTGATACTTAATTTTTTTCCTACAGAACTCGCCTTTCAATGCGGAGTCTCAATGGGAGCAAGAGGTTGGAGCATTTGAAGAGGAGCAACAGGGCCATTTTAAGAGCATTATAGGCCCCTGGGCAATACAGTGCACTTGGGCCCTGTCTACACAATCACGCACGAGAATAAAAATGCAAATTATCAATAAGGCTATATTTATTGGTACTTCCAACAAAATCAGTGTTTAAACATTAACACAACGTTTGGACAATATAACACGAGCTTGAAAAGCAAGAAATTGAAAAACAAGAAATTACAGATTGAAATGGGACAGTACAAAAGCACTAATTATTTATTAAATTTGCGATACTTCTTTGTAGAGAATTCTTTTATAATTGGCTTGAAGTCAGTGGTTTTTAGGATGTCATTTTCTATACACATGAGTGAAAGCCAGTTCAAACGCTGCTGCCCCATTGTGCTTTTGATGGGCACAGTGGCAGTGTTTGAAGGGCACAGTGGCTGCCTTTAATGGCACAGTGGCTGCGTTTAATGGGCACAGTGGCTGCGTTTGATGGGCACAGTGGCTGCGTTTGATGGGCACAGTGGCTGTGTTTTATGGGCACAATGGCTGTGTTTGATGGGCACAGTGGCAGCTTTTGATGGGCACAGTGGCTGCGTTTAATGGCACAGTGGCTGTGTTTGATGGGCACAGTGGCAGCTTTTGATTGGCACAGTTGCAGCTTTGATGGGCACAGTGGCTGCGTTTAATGGCACAGTGGCTGCGTTTGATGGGCACAGTGGCAGCATTTGATGGGCACAGTGGCTGCGTTTAATGGCACAGTGGCTGCGTTTAATGGCACAGTGGCTGCGTTTGATGGGCACAGTGGCAGCTTTTGATGGGCACAGTTGCTGCGTTTGATGGGCACAGTGGCTGTGTTTGATGGGCACAGTGGCGTGTTTGATGGGCACAGTGGCTGTGTTTGATTGGCACAGTGGAAGCTTTGATGGGCACAGTGGCTGTGTTTTATGGGCACAATGGCTGTGTTTGATGGGCACAGTGGCAGCTTTTGATGGGCACAGTGGCAGCTTTTGATGGGCACAGTGGCTGTGTTTAATGGCACAGTGGCTGTGTTTGATGGGCACAGTGGCAGCTTTTGATGGGCACAGTGGCAGCTTTGATGGGCACAGTGGCTGCGTTTAATGGCACAGTGGCTGCGTTTGATGGGCACAGTGACAGCATTTGATGGGCACAATGGCTGCGTTTAAAGGCACAGTGGCTGCGTTTGATGGGCACAGTGGCTGCGTTTGATGGGCACAGTGGCAGCTTTTGATGGGCACAGTTGCTGCGTTTGATGGGCACAGTGGCTGTGTTTGATGGGCACAGTGGCTGTGTTTGATTGGCACAGTGGAAGCTTTGATGGGTACAGTGGCTGTGTTTGATGGGCACATTGGCAGCTTTTGATGGGCACAGTGGCTGTGTTTGATGGGCACAGTCAATGGTTGCTTTTAATGGGCATAACTTGAACTTGCTTAAGTCTTAGACAGTTGGACCTACCTGAGGCCGCGGGCCTGGTGCAGTGCAGTGAGTCACAGCAAGGCAGCTATCAATCTCAGGGCTGTCCGTCTAGATCCATCTCTTTAGAAACCAAAAGTTATGCTCCGCTCCACTCCCTCTGAGCCACGCTGTCTGAATGGCAGAGGTGGGCGGAGCTTGTTCTGCACCGTGAATGCTGGGGTGGCTGCGGCCTCAGACTGAGTCTGATGTCACTGGTTGCTAGCTAGACGCCGGGCGGCTGGTGATTCTAGCAAGTGACAAGCAACCAGTGTAGTGCAGTCAGTCAAATTCAAGTCTTCTGCAGTAGATTGCAGCGCTAAAGATAGGCCCTGGGTGGGGCCCTCCAGTTAAGTGGGGCCCCCGGGCAACTGCCCAGCGTGCTCAGTCAAAAAAAATGGCCCTGAGGAGCAATGGGAGGAAGCCCTCCAGGCGGTTCCCCAGTGCTCTTTGAACCTGGCTCAGCACCTATCCCAGCTCTAAATAATCCTGAGTTCATTATACACCGGCCAGGTTGGCCAGCATGGAGGTGAGATCTGATTCCACCTGTACTAGATGCTGTAGAGATCATGGGGATTTGATACACCTTTTTTTGAGATGCCCAAAGCTCCACTTATATTGGAAGAGGGTTTTTTTTCCAGGTCCAGATTCCACTGGACCCTAAACATTGCTTACTGGGTGTCCTAGACATCCTCTCAATAAAGGATTTTCCTAGACAGGCTATTGCTCGATCTCTCTTTCAGGCCCGTAAAATGATTTTGAGGCATTGGAAATCCACAGAACGTCTCAAGGTGCAAGAATGGATTACTCAAATGGGTGAGACCCTCCGCTTAGAGAAGATTATTTATCAACACAGTGGTAAAAGGGGAAAATTTGACAAATTATGGTCCCCCTAGTTAGATGTCCCAGGCTTAGCCCCTGTGGACCCGGTTTATGACCGTATATTCTAGCGTTTGTTTTGCTTGCGTCTATCTAGCAAGGTTACTCTGTGGTATAAGCAAGGAAGCTGAGATTTCTGCAGTGTGTAAATGTGCTTTTTTACTATACAAAGATGCTGTACATACAAAACTATTACAATATTAGGGATACAATACAAGACTGACAGATATCTATAACAAGCAAAATGCCTAGCAAATGGTCTATACCAGTACAAATACACTTAAAGGTTACTTATCTTCTGTTACTGTATATTTGTGATCTCCATTGGCAACGATTCTCCTGGAGCATCAGGCACCTTTCTTCTATCATGAGTGGCTTCTGATCTTACAAAGCATGATGATGTGTCTGTGTGTCCCTAGCTTATGTCTGCATTCCCCTTTTATGTGTCAGGCTGTTTACCATAGTTACCAAACAACAGAAAACATACCTGTTTACTGTAGCTGTAGAAACAATGGACTGTTGAAAACTGTCAATTGAATACAACAAAGGTATCTATGTACCCATTGTCTACTCAAGCCAACACCTGAAAGTAATCTAACAGTCATTCTTTCAGTTTGAGAGCTGAAAGAACCTCAAACAAGTAAGTTCCTTACATGTTTACTGTAGCTATAGAGACAATAGCCTGTTGAAAACTGTCATTTGAATACAACAATGATATCTACGTACACATTGTATGAAACAGCATTTGTTTGAGAAATCTACTCAAGCCAAAAAACTAACAGTAATCTGACCAACTCACTATTGTAATTTTTTCCCATGTATCTTATGTCTGATTAACCACTTCAGCCCCGGAAGGATTTACCCCCTTCCTGACCAGAGCACTTTTTACAATTTGGCACTGCGTCGCTTTAACTGCTAATTGCGCGGTCATGCAATGCTGTACCCAAACGAAATTTGCGTCCTTTTCTTCCCACAAATAGAGCTTTCTTTTGATGGTATTTGATCACCTCTGCCGTTTTTCATTTTTTGTGCTATAAGCGGAAAAAGACTGAAAATTTTGAAAAGAAATTATATTTTCTACTTTTTGTTATAAAAAAATCCAATAAACTCAATTTTAGTCATATATTTAGGCCAAAATGTATTCGGCCACATGTCTTTGGTAAAAAAAATGTCAATAAGCAAATATTTATTGGTTTGCGCAAAAGTTATAGCGTCTACAAACTAGGGTACATTTTCTGGAATTTACACAGCTTTTAGTTTATGACTGCCTATCTCATTTCTTGAGGTGCTAAAATGGCAGGGCAGTACAACCCCCCCCCCAAATGACCCCATTTTGGAAAGTAGACACCCCAAGGAAATTGCTGAGATGCATGTTGAGCCCATTGAATATTCATTTTTTTTGTCCCAAGTGATTGAATAATGACAAAAAAAAAATTTACAAAAAGTTGTCACTAAATGATCTATTGCTCACACAGGTCATGGGCATATGTGGAATTGCACCCCAAAATACATTCTGCTGATTCTCCTGAGTATGGGAATACCACACGTGTGGGACTTTTTGGGAGCCTAGCCGCGTACGGGGCCCCGAAAACCAAGCACCGCCTTCAGGATTTCTAAGGGCGTAAAGTTTTGATTTCACTCCTCACTACCTATCACAGTTTTGAAGGCCATAAAATTCCCAGATGGCACAACCCCCTTCCCTCAAATGACCCAATTTTGTAAAGTAGACACCCCAAACTATTTGCTGAGAGGCATGTTGAGTCCATGGAATATTTTATATTTTGACACAAGTTGCGGGAAAGTGACAATTTTGTTTTTTTGCACAAAGTTGTCACTAAATGATATATTGCTCAAACTTGCCATGGGCATATGTGGAATTACACCCCAAAATACATTCTGCTGCTTCTCCTGAGTACGGGGATACCACATGTGTGGGACTTTTTGGGAGCCTAGCTTCATACGGGGCCCCTAAAACCAATCACTGCCTTCAGGATTTCTAAGGGCGTAAATTTTTGATTCACTCCTCACTACCTATCACAGTTTCGAAGGCCATAAAAGGCCAAGATAGCACAAACAACCCCCAAATGACCCCATTTTGGAAAGTGGACACCCCAAGCTATTTGCTGAGAGGCATGGTGAGTATTATGCAGCTCTCATTTGTTTTTGAAAATGAAGAAAGACAAGAAAAAAATGTTTTTTTTCTTTTTTCAATTTTCAAAACTTTGTAAAAAAAAGTGAGGTCTGCAAAATACTCACTATACCTCTCAGCAAATAGCTTGGGGTGTCTACTTTCCAAAATAGGGTCATTTGGGGAGGTTTGTGCCACCTGGGCATTCCATGGCCTCCGAAACTGTGATAGGCAGTAAAGAGTGAAATCAAAATTTTATGCCCTTAGAAAGCCTGAAGGCGGTGCTTGATTTTCGGGGTCCCGTATGCGGCTAGGCTCCCAAAAAGTCTCACACATGTGGTATCCCCGTACTCAGGAGAAGCAACAGAATATATTTTGGGGTGTAATTTCACATATTCCCATGGCATGTTTGAGCAATATATCATTTAGTGACAACTTTGTGCAAAAAAAAAAAAAATTTGTCTTTTTCCCGCAACTTGTGTCACAATATAAAATATACCATGGACTCGACATGCCTCTCAGCAAATAGCTTGGGGTATCTACTTTCCAAAATGGGGTCATTTGGGGGGGTTTGAACTGTCCTGGCATTTTATGCACAACGTTTAGAAGCTTATGTCACACATCACCCACTCTTCTAACCACTTGAAGACAAAGCCCTTTCTGACACTTTTTGTTTACATGAAAAAATTATTTTTTTTTGCAAGAAAATTACTTTGAACCCCCAAACATTATATATATTTTTTAAAGCAAATGCCCTACAGATTAGCGGGGAGCATTGATAGCTTCAAGAAACGGGGAGCATTGATAGCTTCAAGAAACTATTAGATAATCACCTGAATGACCGCAACATACAGGGATATGTAAGGTAATACTGACACATAATCACACACATAGGTTGGACTTGATGGACGTGTGTCTTTTTTCAACCTCACCTACTATGTAACTATGTAACAATTAAAATGGTGGGTGTTTCATTTTTTTTTTCACACAGTATTTGCGCAGCGATTTTTCAAATGCATTTTTTTCAGGAAAAAACACACTTTTTTGAATTTTAATGCACTAAAACACACTATATTGTCCAAATATTTGATGAAATAAAAAAGATGATCCTAGGCCGAGTACATGGATACCAAACATGACATGCTTTAAAATTGCGCACAAACTTATAAAAAAATAGTACGAAAACCCCCTAAACGGGGCTTTAAAGCAGCCAATAAATGCAAAGTGGATGGTCAAAAAAGTAATAATTTTATTAGTACAAAAAGTAATATAAAACAGATGGGTTCTGACCTACAAAGTCAGGACATGAACTGGAATACAATGTTAAAATTACAAGGGACAGTGCCCGTAATTGGGATCAGTGAACATTACAATGTATTTGGGACAACAAGATCATAAGTGTTAAAATCCTGATGCATTTCGACCCTCACTGGGTCTTCTTCAGAGGATAGTTGTCAGCTGTGGGGATGTAAACATATATCAAACACTACATAAAACTCAACAGTAATAGACCTATGTGTATACAACATAGCATATCTGCATAAACTGCATAGTTACCCGTCACAGAGTTCCCGATAATTCAAGATGTTTGTGATGAGAGAATGTGGTCCCTCCTATGTACTTAGTCTCCCCAAAAACCGGCCAGCTTCCCAGAGAGCGGGTGTTGCGCCAGATACGCCTTGCAAGGGATCACACACATATTACCCCCCACAGGGGGAAAAGGTGAGAACAGGCAGCGAATGGCACACAATGCACCCAAGATGGAGTGACGGTGATGCTGGAATAAGATTAAAAGCAAGGAACATTAGTTCCCCCAGAAAGAGGATAATTCCCCTAATTGAGAGCTTAACATACTGCTTTTAAAAAAATTATTAAGCGTCACTGGAGCATCCTTACGGATGACCCCAAATTGCGCGAGTTTGTTCAAAAACAACCCACTATAACATACAAAAGAGCTATGTCACTATGCGACAAGCTCATCAGGAGTGAATACACCAATGAGAATAGGAGACTAAAACACTACCCTATAACGGGCTCCTTCCCTTGTGGACATTGTTCCTACCGCTCATTTATCAAAAAAGATAAAACCTTTGTCCTTCCTAACGGCAATACTTTTACACCCACACAATTTGTGAATTGCCACACACGTGGAATAGTATACCTCATGGAATGCGAATGCGGTGCCTATTACGTGTGAAAAAACAGGCAGGAATTTTGGAAACGCATTTCTCAACATATATACAGCATGCAGGTGGGGAACCCATATCTCCCCATTGGGAGACATATAATCTTTACACACAACTACAGGGTTCCAAGAGTCACTTTTGTGGCCCTTTGTAGGATGCAGATTCCCACTAGAGGTGGCGATTGGAATAAGTCTGCTACAAAAAGAACAGAGATGGATATTCCAATTACATGCCACCTCCCCACCGGGCCTGAATGAATCTATCTCGTTCGCTCCCTTCCTGCAGGGGTTTTCCTCCGGCAGGACACAGTGAGCGTATTGGAGAAGATTCTTAACCCTGCATTTTTTTGTAACTCCTGCAGGGGTTTTCCTCCGGCAGGACATAGTGAGCGTATTGGTTAAGATTCTTAACCCTACATTTTTTGTAACACTCCCCGGAGGTGCGCCAGGGACTACATTACCTTCATTTTTTCCCCCCACTTTTCTGGCCCGGGGGACATCCTTTAAACTAGTCAAATTACAATCTCCATCTGATGGCCCACTCCTGCCTGGTGTTTCCCAATGTTTAGCAATCCGATTATGACCATCTGCAACACCCATAAGTGGGTGATCTAGTTTTTCGCCCAGAGCGCAAGGTATAGAAGAAGGTTGCTTGAAATCTCCTAACCTCAGAGGCACATAGCCTTGGAAAAGCAGTTCACAGCTTCTTGGACATTATGTATATTCTGTTATTATGTAATTTTCATTTTGTATATTTTGTATGATTTGTTATTTTCTTAACAGTATAACGGATGATGCCATTACAACCATCTGTAAGGTGACAGTGATATTGTACAGTATGATGTACACATCTTGGTCAACAAAGGATCCCTTATACCCAATGCACAATGCCCAGTCAGTGCCTGACAACGGCAAGTGTAATTGCATTTTCCTTACATCACTACAATGTGTACCATCTTCTTGTGGCCTTTTCCTGTGTCTCTGGTTGTCTCCCCCTGACCGGCTGTGCTCTCCACTTGGGGGGCGGGACTGCGCAATCTATGCCTTCCTGGCAGGACAAGAGGGGTGACTCTTGGGCCCTGCGTCTCCTTAATGCACCCACCAGGTGGCAGCACCCGGGTTTGGGCGCTTCCTGTCTGCCAGCGGCGTCCTGGATCCCTTCCGGATGCCGTGCTCACGCGCGTGCAACCTTGTGCGCGTGACGTCACGGCGCCTGCGCAGTTGCGGCGGAAGCAACGAGGTACCCGAGAGCGCAATCTCCTCCGGAACGCCAGGGGGTCACACAACGGGCGCACTGCTGTGCCGCTCGTTCCCCCAGTGAGGGAGGAGGAGGGAGGGGAGTGAAGGAGCACCCGCACCGGATGGGGTTTAGCTACTTAATGTTTTCTTTTTAACTGCACCAAGATCTAGGGGAGGCTCATTGACTCTCTCCTGACTTGGTGATACCTTGTATGTTGCTACCGGTCTGAGCGATTGGTGAGTACACTTAAAACGTCCTAACTGTTTCCACCTATGTGTGGGTTATACCATGGCTCCTTATTATTCTTCCTTATTACTCCTTCCATCCAGTGATGTCTGATTATAATACTTTCAATCTCCCTAGTACCCTGGCAATCTGATTCAAGCCATTCCGGTCCCTGGCATTGGGTAATTAGCACTGCCGTTACCATATGCACTTTTATTTTCTGCATCCTTGCATCATGCACTGTTTGGTCTTTTTATTGTGGATTGCTGTGTTATTGCTGGGCCTTTTTCACCCACACAAGTCTCTCCCCCCCTTTTTCTTTCCCTCATTCCTAGTCACTCCTTCCCACTTTTCCACATTTGCACTATCCCCATTCCCCTCCTCTCCTCCAGCTTCGGCTGGTCTTCCCCAATTTGCACTTTGTTCCCTACACTTATGTACGGCTAGTGCTATCACCCCATTACTTCTATTGCTGTATAGTCCTAAATGGGCAGCAGGGTGTTTGTTGTCTGTTGTTCGCTCTTGGCACTCACCTCTTTCACCTTTTGGGTTTCACCGCTTTCTTTGTGTCCGTTTCCCTCACTCCAAGTAGGAACTGCAAGGCTTACTCACAAATGTTTAGTGACATTTATGGCAGAGGTTACAACAATCTTTAACGCCAGACCTTTGACATCCATTTCAAGTGACTCTGAAGATCCAGTATTCCTCACACCTGTCATATTACTCATGCAAAAGACTAGTCTTGCTGGTGCTCCAGCTGGGGAGTTTTGTGAGAAGGACCTTTACAAACGTCAATGGAGACAAGTACAAACCCTCGCCAATACCTTCTGGAACCGGTGGAGAGAACAATATATATCTACTCTACAAACAAGGAGAAAGTGTCACACTGAAAAGCCTAATCTTAAACCTGGTGATGTTGTGCTCATGAAAGATTGCCAGACACTAAGGAATATGTGGCCTTTAGGTTTGATCACCAAAGTACTGCCAAGCAAGGATAATTGTGTCCAGTAGGGATGAGCTTCGAGTTCGAGTCGAACTCATGTTCGACTCGAACATTGGTTGTTCGCAAGTTCGCCGAACAGTGAACAATTTAGGGTGTTCGCGGCAAATTCGAATGCCGCAGAACACCCTTTAAAAGTCTATGGGAGAAATCAAAAGTGCTAATTTTAAAGGCTTATATGCAAGTTATTGTCATAAAAAGTGTTTGGGGACCTGGGTCCTGCCCCAGGGAACATGGATCAATGCAAAAAAAAGTTTTAAAAAGGGCTGTTTTTTCAGGAGCAGTGATTTTAATAATGCTTAAAGTCAAACAATAAAAGTGTAATATCCCTTTAAATTTCATACCTGGGGGGTGTCTATAGTATGCCAGTAAAGGGGCGCATGTTTCCCGTGTTTAGAACAGTCTGACAGCAAAATGACGTTTCGAAGGAAAAATTTCATTTAAAACTACCCACGGCTATTGCATTGCCGACAATACATATAGAAGTTCATTGATAAAAACGGCATGGGAATTCAACACAGGGAAACCCCGAACCAAAATTAAAAAAAAAAAAATGATGTGGGAGTCCCCCTAAATTCCATACCAGGCCCTTCAGGTCTGGTATGGATATTAAGGGGAACCCCGGCCAAAATTAAAAAAAAAAATGATGTGGGGTTCCCCCTAAATTCCATACCAGACCCTTCAGGTCTGGTATGGATTTTAAGGGGAACCCCGTGCCAAAAAAAAAAAAAAACGGCGTGGGGTCCCCCCAAGAATCCATACCAGACCCTTATCCGAGCACGCAACCTGGCAGGCCACAGGAAAAGAGGGGGGGACGAGAGTGCGCCCCCCCTCCTGAACCGTACCAGGCCACATGCCCTCAACATTGGGAGGGTGCTTTGGGGTAGCCCCCCAAAACACCTTGTCCCCATGTTGATGAGGACAAGGGCCTCATCCCCACAACCCTGGCCGGTGGTTGTGGGGGTCTGCGGATGGGGGGCTTATTGAAATCTGGAAGCCCCCTTTAACAAGGGAACCCCCAGATCCCGCCCCCCCCCTGTGTGAAATGGTAAGGGGGTACTTACCCCTACCATTTCACTAAAAAACTGTCAAAAATGTTAAAAATGACAAGAGACAGTTTTTGACAATTCCTTTATTTAAATGCTTCTTCTTTCTTCTATCTTCCTTCATCTTCTTCTGGTTCTTCTGGCTCTGCCTCCAGCGTTCTCGTCCAGCATCTCCTCCGCGCCATCCTCTATCTTCTTCTCCTCGGGCCGCTCCGCACCCATGGCATGGGGGGAAGCTCCCGCTCTTCTCTTCATCTTCTTCTTCATCCTCTCTGTCTTCATCCAACTCTGTCTCTTGTCATTTTTAACATTTTTGACAGTTTTTTAGTGAAATGGTAGGGGTAAGTACCCCCTTACCATTTCACACAGGGGGGGGCCAGGATCTGGGGGTTCCCTTGTTAAAGGGGGCTTCCAGATTCTGATAAGCCCCCCACCCGCAGAACCCCACAACCACCGGCCAGAGAGAGAGTGAATGAGTAGCTTGTGATTTCAATAGTTAAAAAGGGGCTGATTTTAGAGATGTTGTGGAGACGAAGTGTACAAGCTTTTAGCGACTTGGAAAGGACAGGTCAGAGTCCAGGATTACACCTAGTACCCTGAGAAAAGACTGATAGTTGTATTATTGATCTAGATGGAAAAGTCAGGGAGGAGAGTACGAGCAAGGGGTAATATTACCTAACTAAGTTTTATAAAGATTTTGTTTGAGGAAGTGGTGCGACATCCATGTTGATATGTCAGTTAGTAAGTTAGTAACGTGAGAGGAGACTGAAGGAGTGAGGTGAGGAGTAGAGCGGTAGATTTGGGTGTCATCTGTGTGTAGATGGTTAGGGAAGCCATGGGAGGTTATCAAGTGACCAAAAGAGAAGGTATAGATAGAGCATAGAAGGGATCCAAGAACAGGGACCTGGGGAACCCCTACAGAAAGGGGAAGTGGAAAGGAGGAGACAGAGTAGTAGGCAACACTGAAGGTGTGCATTGATAAATAGGAGGAGAACCAGGAAAGAACAGACTATTTGGGGGCCAAGGGAATGGAGTTTATTGAGAAGGAGCAGGTGGTTAACAGTATCAAAGGCCACAGAGTGGTCTCGTAGTAAGAGTATGGGGTAATGGCCATTGGTTTTAGCAGTTAGTAAATCATTAGTGAGTTTTTGTAGGGCAGTTTCTGTGGAGTGCTGCGAGTGAAAGTCAGACTGTAAAGAGTCAAGAAAGTT
This sequence comes from Lithobates clamitans, assembly GCA_037952925.1. Lineage (NCBI taxonomy): Eukaryota > Metazoa > Chordata > Amphibia > Anura > Ranidae > Lithobates > Lithobates clamitans. Next base: position 3,860,794 of record JBBGZY010000407.1, on the reverse strand, counting down.
GTTTTCAAAAAGTTAGTCAGACAGTTGTATACTAACCGTTCTAAAAGTTTAGAGGTGAATTAAAGCAAGGAGATAGGTCTGAAGTTTTTCAAGGTGGTGGGTTCCAGTAAGGACTTTTTTTAGTATGGGGGTGATCTGTGCATGCTTTAGAGCAGTGTTTCTCAACTCCAGTCCTCAAGGCGCCCCAACATGTCATGTTTTCAGGCTTTCCTTATTTTGCACAGGTGATTTGATCAGTTTCACTGCCTTAGTAATTACCATAGCCATTTCATCTGAGGGAAATCCTGAAAACATGACCTGTTGGGGCGCCTTGAGGACTGGAGTTGAGAAACACTGCTTTAGAGGAGAATGGAAGGTGTCAGTAGAGAGGGAGAGATTGAAGATGTGAGAGAGCGCATAGGATAAATGAAGAGGGTGACTGTAGTAGTTGCAAAGGAACAGGATCCAATGGACAATAGGTTAAGTGGGCATGTGAGATACGTTTGGCAACCTCTTCAGTAGTAGTCAGTTCACAAGAGGAAAGTATTGAATGTGCTGTTAGACAGGGTATGCTAAGTGGGTAAGATATCTGTACAGTGGAGGTGTCCTCACAAACGGCATCAATATTGTTTTTGAAGTGATTGGCAATCTTTTGGGCAGTGAATGAGTTAGTGGGTGGAGGGGGTGGTGTACAAATAGAGAGTTAAAAGTAGAGAAGATCTGATGAGGACTGGATGACAAGGTATTAATAAGAGTGATAAAGTATGTGTTTTTGGCAGCATGGAGGCAGGAATTGTATTTTAGGAAGGATTTTATAGGTTATAGTCCTGCATTGATTTGGTTCTATGCTACAGTGGTTCAATCGCCAATCGTGTACAGTTGCCAATCACCACAGAGCATGGCTATGTCTCTTGAGATTTCTAGTGTGATAAGTTTGCCAAGGTTGTAACGGTAGGGGTCTGATTCTGCGTGTAATTAGAGGAGTGTGCTGTCCCAACGGGTCATAGAATTTATATAGATTGTTTTCCTAACCATTTTCTACCCTGTTTCCCTGAAAATAAGACCTAGCGTGATTGTCGGTGATGGCTGCAATATAAGCCCTACCCCCCAAATAAGCCCTAGTTAAAGTCCTTGTAGGTCTTATTTTCAGGGTAGGGCTTATTTTCAGGGAAACAGGGTAGGGCTTATTTGGGGGATAGGGCTTATATTGCAGCCATCACTGACAATCACGCTAGGTCTTATTTTCGGGGAAACAGGGTATGGACGTTTATATTTAGTTCACATGCTGCCATCTAGTGACCTTTTGTGGTAATGCACTTGTTTTCTCAAGTTTATTTTGCCTTATGTTATGACACACTTCCTTTTTATGTAATGCTCCACCCTTATACTACATACCTATTCTGCAATCAAGCTCAGTGCCATCCGCCATCTTGTGAAGCACATGGTCGCACGAGTTTACTGCACATCATGTGAATGTTAAAAACTGTTTCTCTACATTGAATTGTGTCTCCCCACCTGTCTAAGCTACTGTTCGTCTTCTTAAAGAGACAGTACCATTCCTTGCAAAAACCTGAAAAATGTCTAGACAAGACTCTGAGCAACCTTTTGTGGCTGAACCAACGCATATTCATCATGCCTCTGAACCCACAGATGTACAGGGAGCAGATTCTGCAGATATTGCTGAACAGAGTGTAAGACCCAAATGTACAATAAAACCTACACAAAAACTCAGAGAAAACTATAAAACCACTAGAGATGAGTTCTCCAGCAATCTGTCAGACTTATGGGACAGAACTTCACACTGCATGTCAGTTTTGTCACACTTTAATGATTGACCAGCTGAACTAAGAGACTCTCTAGATCGCTTATCTGCCGTGTACGAACGCTACCAGCGGTTGTTTGCAAAATACACAGCTTTCTTGCAGGACTGTAATATGGAGGACTCCTTAGCAGAACTGACCAGGGCTGATGCACTAAACCAACAAAGGCATCTCTTAGTGCAAAAAGCCCAGTGTAAGGCAGAACTCTGCATTGCTCAACTGCAGGAGACCAGATCTCACAGATCCACATCAACCAAGCACACTGCACGTTCTTCTAGATCCTCTCGCTCCAGAAGTTCAGCATTAAGCGATAAAATAATAGAGGCCCGTGCTGATGCAGAATCAAAAAGAGTACAAAGCTTCTTTACCAGAAAGGAAGCAGAAGTAGAAACGCAAAAGGCAGCTTTGAACTCTGCCAAAACAGACATTTGTACCACACTTCCAAGCAATGTTTCATATTCCTTTTTCTGGACTCAAATATCTATGTGCTAAGTATTCCTTTTGTTTCATTCTCATAGGGGAGCAAAGACTCGGAAAATATGAGGACAGCAGGGACCCCCCCACCTCCTGAAGAAAAATCACAACCTGAGGATGTGGAGGAAGGCGATGTGGTGGAGATTGTCACCACAACAAGTCAGTGTCAGACGCCACAGATTCAGGTAATAGATGTATGCCTGCATATTTATAATACATGGTGTGTATTTTTATTTTAGGTGATGTTCAGGTTGTGGTACCAAAATCGAGTCATTTCACCAGTGACAGTGCACAACTGATGATCCAGGAGATCATGTTTTGTAGATGTGATTTGGATATTATCAAAGAAAAAACCAAGGAGATTGAACAAAGACAGAAGAACATGATTGATGTACTAGGAAGAATTTAAATCCTAAAAAGATCCCTGGAATTTTTTTTTATTTTTTATATTAATTTTATCTAAAGTTTCAATACAGTTTAAAAGCCAAATTTGGAAGATGCACACAGTGTGTCAACATGTGCTATCTGCTATCAGGGGATTTCAATGTACGCATTTTGTTTGTGCAACCCCTTCCTCTCAACTCTAGTAGGTGAGAGGAAGTGGTTGCACCCCCAAAACATGTCCATTGATCCCCCACGATGGGAGATAGCACATGTTGACATTAGGTATGGGATCAGAAAGGAAATCCCCATTTTGACTCACAATTTGTGTGCATCTTCTAAATTTGGCTTTTACAGGGGTGACTTCACCCCATCTCATGAAGGCAAGATCAAGACCTTTTTCACACTATAAAATGTCTGATATTGCCTTCTTTTTTGTAAGTTCCAGAGTTATGTATGTTATGTATGTACACATGCCTGTTTCTATATTTTTACAGAAATTTCAAGGTAAAACTTTGAAAAAAAAAAGTGTTTTTTTTTTTACCGCAAATGTTTTAGAAAATGCACATGTGAATGTGCACGGAGTAAAAGATTTTATACTCAACAATGTGTGGCTTCTTCTTTTAATGATCAATACTATTTTTTGTGTTAAGTTGGTGTTTACAGTGACAATGGGTGTTATTTAATAATGGAAAAACCACTTCGCACTACAAGTGCACTAGGAGAACCTAGGAGACAGCTAAAAGAAACCCAAGCAGTAAAGGAAAATCAAGATTTGATCTGATAAGAGAAAATTTATTCAAAATGTGCTGGCATAGCAATGGCCCCCCTACCCGTAAAATATTCTACATATTTTTCTTGCACTTCATGGGCTCTTTGGGGGGGGGCAAGCCAGGACGGCCAGCTTCCAGGGCTGTCACTGGAGTTTCTGAAAGTCTGGCCTCAGGCCCAACTGAGGCAACATAGTTAGGATTATTACACCAAGCCCCTGCACAGCACGAACTCTACGATGAGCACGTACCCACAACATGGCTTCAAAACGGTCGACGAACTAAACAGAACGGACTGAAGAGCGAGCTGAAAATCAGTAACGAGCGGACAAGAACGCACTGAAAAACAGATACGAACTGACTTCATGCACTGAAAACCAGATACAAACCCACAAGCACAAACAAATGCAGCCCATGCCCCAACAAATGCAGCCTGTGCCCCAACAAATGCAGCCCCTGCCCCTTGAGATGCAGCCCGTGCCCCATGAGATGCAGCCCGTGCCCCATGAGATGCAGCCCGTCTCCCATCAAATGCAGCCCGTCTCCCATCAAACGAAGCCTGTGCCCCATCAAACTCCCCTCCCCCCTTCTCCGCGGGAGGTCCAGACTGGGAGAGCGGCACTTACCTTGCTGTGTGGTGTCCTCTCCTGCTGTGTAGGCACTGGCAGCGGCGATGGAGGAGTCCGCTCCTCTTACTTCCGGTTTTCTCTCTCGGCGCAATGGGAGAGAGAAAACAGGAAGTGACATCTAACATGGATGTCAATTAATGTAATAGATACTGCGAGGGCCAGTTTTGATTTTTTTTTTTGACTGCCTGGGGGGGGGGGGGGGGGGGGGGCGCTCGTGCGCCACATATGGACGGACCACCACTGCATACATGTCATAGGGATTGTACACATTGATATTCCAAGCGGCAGTTATTTAACTCTGAAGGAGCAGACCTCCACTCAGGTCTATTTAAACAGAACAGGAGACTTGTTCCATTTAAAAAGGGGCCTGAATGGATGCAGATGTAAACATCATCCGTTTACATTTGTTTGCCTATAGAAATCATCACAGGACTTTTTATGCCCCATGTAATGCAAAAAAAGTTAAGTAAAATTTTTTTTTTTAATTGTAAAAAATTAAAGTTGCACACAAGCACATAAAATCTCCCCCCAAAATGTTTTTGAAAACCCCCACATACAAGCACACATATTTGCGGACAATACTAAGCTAAACAGGGCAATAACTTCTCCGCAGGATGTGGAAAGTGTGACAGCGCTGCAATACTAATATATAAGGATACAACTTTCCAGTGATAACACCAATAAAGAAGATGAAAAAATAACGATGCAAAAAAGTCCCAAAAAAGTCCCAAAAAAACAGTATGGGAACTAAAAGTGGGAGAGCGCTAAATTGATAATACTGCAATAATAAATATTATACCAAAATACAAACTTTCCAGTGATAATGCAATATGTGAATAAATCTAAAAATATATTAATGCAAAAAAAGTCCAATAATCAATAATGAGAAATCCTCCACAGTGATAGTTCTTCTAACAAAATTTTATCCTACTTTCCTATGGACACTGAAACTGCCCCGGCTGGCACAATCTACACTGAGATTACCCAAACTTAGGGGTGGCATGACCTTCCCGGACGTTAACCTCTACCATATGGCATGCCATCTGACAGGGGTCCTAGACTGGTGTCGCCACGGTGAGCTCAAACAGTGGGTTAAGGTGGAACGTGTCCTATTGGGGCTGCCACTCGAGTCCCTAACATGGTGCCAAGGGGATTTACCCCGGCAGACAATAGACCATCCCACGATAGGAGAGACTAGGAGGATCAGCCGGAAGGCAATTTGGGGCTTTTACCCTTGGACTCCAAAGATCCCAGATTCCAGGACTTGAAAAGAGCGGAGCGTTAACAAGCTCGGCATTTCATCACCAGCGGACGCTGGATGACGAGACAACAAATTATGGCCGACTCTGGCCTGTCAGGATTATCCTTCTGGCAAAAGGTCCAGCTGGCACACTTTCTTGGATCCCTATCTCCCTCAGCGCTGTTTCAGAGGTCTCTCACCACTAGGGATGAGCTTCGTGTTCGAGTCGAACCCATGTTCGACTCGAACATCGGCTGTTCGGACGTTCGCCGAATTGCGAACGATATGGGCCATTCGCACCAAATTCGTGTGGCGCGTCACAGCCCATAATTCACTGCGGCATCGCAGTGCATTGCTTGCTGATGATTGGCCAAGCATGCACTATGACCCGCATGCTTGGCCAATCACAGCGCCGCCTGAACAGAGAGCCGTAATTGGCCAAAGCCAAAAAGGGGGTTTTGGCCAACTATGGCTCAGGGGATTTAGTACACGCCCCACACTATATAAGGCCGCCTGCACGGCGGCCCTGTGCAGTGTGTTCCGGTGTGCTTAGAGAGAGAGAGAGAGACAGTGTCATTTCATTTGAGTTAGCTAGATTAGACAGGACAGTCAGTCAGTTAGCTGCACTTAAAGTGTATTGTGTATATATATGCATCCCAGGTGTTGCATATATATATATACACTGTATTCAGTTTAGCTAGATCCGTTCCTGTTATCTTCTAGACTATTTACATTTAGTGCAGTGCGTCCTGCTCACAGTGTTCAGCTAGATCCGTTCCTGTTATCTTCCTACTGACAGGCAGGCTTGTCTTGTTACAGTATATAAAGCTACCTGAAGAAAATTACTGGTGTTCTTTTGATCCTATTAGTACCACGGTCAGGCAGCTAGACTATTTACATTTAGTGCAGTGCGTCCTGCTCACAGTGTTCAGCTAGATCCGTTCCTGTTATCTTCCTACTGACAGGCAGGCTTGTCTTGTTAAAGTATGTACAGCTACCTAAAGAAAATTACTGGTGTTCTTTTGATCCTATTAGTACCACGGTAAGGCAGCTAGACTATTTACATTTAGTGCAGTGCGTCCTGCTCACAGTGTTCAGCTAGATCCGTTCCTGTTATCTTCCTACTGACAGGCAGGCTTGTCTTGTTACAGTATATAAAGCTACCTGAAGAAAATTACTGGTGTTCTTTTGATCCTATTAGTACCACGGTCAGGCAGCTAGACTATTTACAGTTAGTGCAGTGCGTCCTGCTCACAGTGTTCAGCTAAACCTACAAGTTAGTGGGGTGCGTTCACCTCACAGTGTTCAGCTAAAGCTACCTGTAGAAGGTTGGTGGTGTTCTCATACTACAGGCAGGCAGTTGATTTTGCTAGCTGCAGTATATATATATATATATATATATATATATATATATATATATATATCCCAGCTTAGTGCAGCTACAGGCCATTAGTATGTCTGGAAGGCCAAGAAGGAGAGGCAGACAGTCACAAGCCAATAAGAGAGGGCAAGCAGGCTCTGTGTCTAGTGCTGGTCGTGGAGACGGTGCATCCTCATCAGCATGTGGCCATAGGACACGCTTGGCCTTTTTTTCGGCAGCTGGCCGTGTTGAGCCGCAACATGCGGAAGACTTGGTCGAGTGGATGACCAAGTCGTCCTCATCCTCCTCATCCTCTCTATATAGGGCAGGACCCTACTTTCAAACATCTAACTTACAAACGACTCCTACTTGCAAACGGAAGGAGACAACAGGAAGTGAGATGAAATCTACCCCTAGGAAGGGAAATTCTCTCCTGTAAGAGTTAATATGGGAAAAAAAATTCTCCTTTCCACTGATGCTTTCCAATCCTTGTTCCACAAAAAAACCCAAATTTTCAAAAAACATTTTTCATTGGGACAAAAAGTGAGGTGAAATCTTCTGAAGAGGAGGAAAGACAGCAAAACAAATGTCACAGGGGTGATGACCCTTCCCTATGTTTTCCAAAAAGCTTAAAAAAGATTTTTTGGCTGGAGCTAAACACGTTAAAAATGTACCCGTTCAAAATTACAAACAGATTCTACTTAACAACAAACCTACAGTCCCTGTCTTGTTTGCACCGCCTGTATACTGCTGTTCAGAGTATATAGGGCCTGGTGGCCCCACACCTTTCCTTATTTTAATTTGGGTGCGGGGTTCCCCTTAATATCCATACAAGACCCAAAGGGCCTGGTAATGGACTGGGGGGTACCCATGCCGTTTGTCTCACTGATTTTCATCCATATTGCCATGACCCGACATTACATTAAACCCGCAAGCAGTTTTAAATGAGATTTTTTCCTTTAAAAATGACATTTGGTGCAGGGACTGTTCTAAACACGGGAAACACGCGTCACTTTACAGGCATACTATAGACACCCCCCAGGTACGATATTTAAAGGAATATTTCACTTTTTTTTTTTTTACTTTAAGCATCATTAAAATCACTGCTCCCGAAAAAACGGCCGTTTTTAAAAGTTTTTTTTTGCATTGATACATATCCCCTGGGGTAGGACCCGGGTCCCCAAACCCTTTTTAGGACAATACCATGCAAATTAGCCTTTAAAATGAGCACTTTTGATTTCGAACGTTCGAGTCCCATAGACGTCAATGGGGTTCTAACGTTCGTGCGAACTTTCGGTCCGTTCGCAGGTTCTGGTGCGAACCGAACCGGGGGGTGTTCGGCTCATCCCTACTCACCACCTTCAAACAGCTTTTCCTGGAACAATCCACACTCCCCCATGTGGTCTCTCTAACATACCGACTGCTGACAACACCGTCAGCAGATCACAAGCCTCCATATATAGCCGGGTGGGGAGAGAGATCTGGGGGTTGAATTGACCAAGAAACAGGTAGATAGACTCTCTATTTTCTTACAAGACTTCGATCTGCACTAAACACCAAGAGACAGGCTTCAAGATACTAACTCGGTGGTACCACATCCCTGTAAAGATCCATAAAATGTTTCCCCAATGCTCGGACTTGTGCTGAAGATGTGGAGAGGAGATTGGCTCTCTTCTCCACATCTTTTGGTCCTGCCGGCTCTTGCAACCCTACTGGACAGAAGTCCATCGTGTCGTCCAAAAATTTACTGACAGAGACATTCCAAAAGACCCGGCCTTTTTCCTCCTGCATCACCACAACATTCCCAGTATCCCAAATCATATAGGAAGTCTATCTTGCCCCTTCTGATCATGGCCGCCAAGGGATGCATCCCATTGTTCTGGAAACAGACACAGCCTCCGACGATCGCCACTTGGTTGAAAAAGGTTGCTGATATAAGTGCGATGGAAGACCTGGTAGCCACTGAAAAAGGCCTCTATGAAAAATATACTAAAAAATTGTACTACTGGCATGAATTTGTATACTCTAAGGAGTATGCAGGACTAGTTCTAAATCCCCCATAAAGGAGGACACATTTGGAGAGCTCTCTCGCCTACATAGGGTTTTAGACTGCTGTATTTCTCCCCCCCCCCCATCCCTTTTTTAAAAATTTTTTTTTTTTATTTTACCCCTCCAGTCACCTTTCCGCCTCCTCCATCTCTTCTTCTTCTCTTTTGGGTCCCCTCGGGCCAACTCTGACTCTTTGAACTTTGCAACACGGTTCTTCCGTGGAAAATTGACACACAGGGTACAGAGACTCCTCGTTCTGGATGATAATCGTCCACATCTATGTGAACAGTTAAGACTACAAGCGCATTAATTCAGCTGTATAGGTATCCTTTTCTGTACTGTTTTGTAAAACCTTTTGAATCCAACAACTGCAGTTGGTCTCTGTATTATACCGTGTGTCACCTTTTTCTATTATGCAAAAATAAAGTATTGGAAAAAAAAAAACTTTATCCTGAGTGCTCCCACCACCACATGCAAGACTGTGGGGGATTTCTCATTATTGATTATTGGACTTTTTTGCATTAATTTATTTTATATTTCTTCACATATTGCATTATCACTGGAAAGTTTGTATTTTGGTATAATATTTATTTTTGCATTATCATTTTAGCGATATCCCACTTTTAGTTCCCATACTGTTTTTTTGGGACTTTTTTGCATCATTATTTTTTCATATTCTTTATTGGTATTATCACTGGAAAGTTGTATCCTGTTATATTAGTATTGCAACGCTGTCACACTTATATATTTTTACATGGCAAATGAGGTTTAATGTTGAAAAATGTAAAATAATGCATTTGGGTGGCAAAAACATGAATGCAATCTATACATAGGGGGAGAACATCTAGGGGAATCTAGGATGGAAAAGGACCTGGGGGTCCTAGTATATGATAGGCTCAGCAATGGCATGCAATGCCAAGCTGCTGCTAACAAAGCAAACAGAATATTGGCATGCATTAAAAAGGGGATTAACTCAAAAGATAAAGCGATAATTCTCCCCCTCTACAAGACTCTGATCCGGCCACACCTAGAGTATGCTGTCCAGTTCTGGGCACCAGTACTCAGGAAGAATGTACTGGAAATGGAGCGAGTAAGAAGGGCAACAAAGCTAATAAAGGGTCTGGAGGATATTAGTTATGAGGAAAGGTTGCGAGCTCTGAACTTATTCTCTCTGGAGAAGAGACACTTGAGAGGGGATATGATTTCAATTTATAAATACCGTACTGGTGACCCCACAATAGGGATAAAACTTTTTTGCGGAAGTGAGTTTAACAAGACTTGTGGCCACTCATTAAAATTAGAAGAAAAGAGGTTTAACCTTAAACTACGTAGAGGGTTCTTTACTCTAAGAGCGGCAAGGATGTGGAATTCCCTTCCACAGGCGGCGGTCTCAGCGGGGAGCATCGATAGTTTCAAAAAACTATAAGATAAGCACCTGAACGACTGCAACATACAGGGATATACAATGTAATATTGACATATAATCACACACATAGGTTGGACTTGATGGACTTGTGTCTTTTTTCAACCTCACCTACTATGTAACTATGTTGGGTATCTATTTACTCAATGCAATCTCATCTTTTATATGTTACCAAAAAAATGGGTAATTTATTGTTTGTGTGCCCTAAAATTAACTTTAGTGTAATTTTTACTGAAATTTTACCTTTGCGGCAATGTCTTTTAGCATAAAAAATTGGAACTACCATAATTGTATTATCTATGGTGTCTACTTTCAGAAAATATATAATGTTTTAGGGGTTTATGCAATCTTCAGGCCTAAAATGATTTTTTAAGCATGTATGCAAAATATACAAAAATGGCTCTAGCAGCAAAAGGGTTAAAGTGGAATTAAACACAAAGACTTTTATAAACCGCTGACAGTAGAGTTTTTATGGACAGAAAAAGACCCGGTCTCTTCTGTTATAAACTCTTCTGCTTGCCTGCCAGCGGTAATCTATACTGAGCCGCACATGTGCAGTTCAGTGTACATATACAGCACCGCTCTGTGCTGTGAAGATGTGACCCCCATGCGCAGGAGTGACGATGCAGTGCTGGAGGGCTACTTTTGACAGATTAGTCTGCCATAATGTACTATTATGCTGTGTTTTCTAGCACATTATGGCATAAAGTTCCTGGGGGCCCATGTATTTAAATAAAGTATAGCTGAGTTTATTTCCAATGTAACTATCCACAGCATAAGGAATACCAGCTAATACCCCCGTACACACGATTGGACTTTCCGACAACAAAACCGCGTATTTTTGTTCGAAGGATGTTGGCTCCAACTTGTCTTGCATACACACAGTCACACAAATGTTGGCCAACAATTACGAACGTAGTGACATACAAGACGTACGTGATATCTCCATTACGAACGCTAGTTATATCTCTGGCTCGTACTTGATTCCAAGCATGTGTGGACTTTTGTCCGACAGACTTGTGTACACACGATCAGAAAGTCCGACAACAAACATTTGTTGGCAGAAATTTTGAGAACCTGCTAGCCAACATTTGTTGGCGGAAAGTCCGACAACAAATGTTCAATGGAGCATACCCGCTCCATTGGAGCAGCCAACAAGCTCACATCCAACATTTGTTGTCAGAAAATACGAACGTGTGTACAGGGCATAAGAGTACAAGAAATCTACAGCTCGTTAGTTACAATTAATTTCCTTTCTCTTTAGACAAAAAAAGAAGCAGCGCTCTATGGGTAAAAGCCTAGATACTTATAGACCATTGGCTAAGTAAAAAGTTAATTTATTGCACTTGAGAAAGGTGAACAACAACTGTCAATTATAAAAACTTGCGGAGGTTGCAAAAAACAGTCATAGGAGCATATAGCCAGTATAGATACTAGTATAAAAATGTAAAATAAACGGTATCACAACGGTACCCTCCGTGACTTTAAAAAAGGGCATGCGCACGAAACATGTAAGCCATGGCAACCCAGAGCTTGGGGTTCACCACTACAGAAACAGCTAACTGTTTCCCCATGTTTCTGGCGCGGCCCTGATGTCATCCAGTGCGCCCAGTTCCATCTCCCAGCGGTGGATGTTATACCACACTGTCTGTGGCTCGGTGTGGCTCACTCCCGCAGCCAGCTTCAGCATCTTGCAGCTTCCTGCAAGTGTCCTTCGGCATTGCTTTCTCCATCCTGGACACCAGCAGAGCTTGACCACCAGCTTGAGGCAGAGGGCTGTCACACAACCCCCTTTCCACCGGGCTTCTATCGTTATCTCACATGGTTTATTACATCTCTTTCCATGCTTAACCAAGCCGACTGGATGATGTTTACCCTTCCTTACCCAGATGTCATTGTGGTACCATTTATTTAACAGTTCTATACTAGTAGCTATACTGGCTATATGCTCCTATGACAGTTTTTTGCAACCTCCGAAAGTTTTTATAATTGACAGTTGTTGTTCACCTTTCTCAAGTGCAATAAACTAACTTTTTACTTAGCCAATGGTCTATAAGTATCTATGCTTTTACCCATAGAGTGCTGCTTCTTTGTTTTTTGTCCATTGTTATCCAATTTCCAGTGGTTGGCAGCTGCACTGGGTTCTAGTCTATTCCACATCTCTCCGGGCATTTACATCTATATATATGGCTGACAGCTCCTAGCGCTCAAGGAACTTTGTGTTCCTTTCTCTTTAGCACTGATCAATGAATATAAATTCATACCAGCTCTCTTCTTCTTGCAGTTACATAGTAATCAGGTTGGAAAAAGAGTCCATTTAGTTCAACCAAAAAAAAAAGCATACAATCTCATATACACAATCCTTCACCCACAGTTGATCCAGAGGAAGGCAGAAGAGGAAGACAGATCAGCCTTCCGGCAAATGCCACGATTGTCCGTCAGTCCAGTCCTGAACTTAGCAACTAAATTTATAAGGCATAGTGTAAAGATGTGAAAAAAGCGTGCACATCTAAAGGGATACCAGGGATGCAGCGTCTCCTCTATCTCTGGTACCGAGGCCATGAGCCCAGATATCAGCCACCACGTGAGGACAGACGTTGCATCCAATCACAGTCTGCAAATCTCCGCATCTAGTTAATAAGTCAATCAGTTAAGAGGTGGAGAAGCTCAAACCAGGCCCCCTGGCCTTTTATACCCAATAACAAAGGAGCAAGGGAGGGTTCTTTAACATAGGCTCTTCCTTTTTGACTGTATAAACCAGCAGCAACGAGTTTGATCCAGTGAACCCTGGATGTTTCAGAAGATGTGGCGTTAACCGTTACCAAAGTCTGTTTACCAGTGATATAAAGAAATGTCATCAGAAACTGAAGCTTCATCAGAAACTGAAGCTTCACACAAGAATAATGATCTTTATTTTCAGCCATGTGCCTGTCATTTCCGAATCTCTCTGAACTCAGCTCGAAATAAGAATCCCTATCCTGACATTTATGAAAAAAGCAAAAACAGATAGAAATGGTACTGTGTGTCCAGCGTTTATATAAGAAAAATGAAATCGAAGAGTAGGCTTAGGATCTTTCTCAAATTGTGCAAATACAAGTCCCAGGGAACATACTAAATAATATGTTGGGTATATTTTAGACAAAAGTCACAACCATAAGCAGAGTGTAAGGCAGGCCATTCATTATGCAATTTTCTTTTCTTCAACCACGGGTTGAAGGGAAGAAAACTGCTTGATTCCCCCATCAATACAGTCAGTCAGTGGCGGCCAGAGGTATTTTTTTATTTTTTTTGGGGGGGGGGGGGCAGCAAACAGTTACAACCCCCCCTCCCGTCGGTCAGTCGGTTGGTCTGTGGGCGGGTTCGGTGCACTCACCCCATCTATGCAGCGCTTCACCGGCAGCTTCCCTTGCTCCGCACCAGTGACAGCTTTCCCTTCCTCTGCTCTCCACGGGCATCAGCGGCTTCCATTTCCTCCCTCCTCCTCAGCGGCCAATCGGGAGCCTTCTCTTTTTGGCCAATCGGAAAACGGGTCTCAGACCTGCTTCTGATTGGCTGGATAGAGGATCAGTGTTACAACAGTGAATATTAATTCATTGTAACACCTGGGTGGGCTCATGGCACAATGCTCTGTGCTCCAAGCCCACCCTAATTTGAAGCCTATTAGAGCCTATGGCTCAAATCAGGTGCTTCAAAAAACATTCATGCACCTGGTGTCTTGAAAGCAGTGGCGTAGCGTGGGGGGGGCCAGGGGGGCGGTTCCCCCGGGCGCAACATTTGGAAGGGCGCAGTGACAGGTGGCAGATTACCAGTAGCTCTTCTCCTGCACTGTGCAGTCTAGGAGACTGTGAGCTCTTCGCTATGATGAAGAAGAAGTTGCAGTGCGGCTTAGGCTCCAGTGGTAACACTGACACCGCAGCGAGTGAGTGACTGAACAGTGAAGACAGTGATGATGCCAGGGATTGTGACCATGCGGCGTGCGGAGAGTGGGGGGAACTTAGGGCAGACGACGATCTCCATTACACGTCACTCCCAACACACCGGTCCAGGATCCCCACTCGCTGTGCCCGTTCTCTTAACCCGCCTCACAGCCCGGACTTCCGCCGCTCTCCTGAGTCTGACTCCTGCTTGCCACGGCACTCTGACCCTGCACCGACCACCCCAGGACTGTCTGGAGAAAACCCAGGCCAGGAGGAAGAGGATGCGGCATCCACATAGACAGAAGCCCTGGCCCCCTCCACGCAGCCTGCACGGACACTGTGAGTACTCGCTCTGTATTGCATGGTGGCAGCCGAGCCAAGGAGGGGGGCTGAGCTGAGGGGAAGAGAGCTTTGTATTTGAGGGGGGAGATGTACACAGATGTAACTCCTCAACCCTCGCACACAGCGCACCCACTCAACTCTGCACGCCACGAACAGTGCACCCCCTCAACCCTGCACGCCACACACAGTGCACTCTCCTCAACCCTGCACGCTGTACAGAGTGCACCCCGCTCAACCCTGCACGCCACACACAGTGCACCCCCTCAACCCTGCACGCCACAAACAGTGCACCCCCTCAACCCGGCACGCCACAAACAGTGCACCCCCTCAACCCTGCACGCCACAAACAGTGCACCCCCTCAACCCTGCACGCCACACACAGTGCACTCTCCTCAACCCTGCACGCCACACACATTGCACTCTCCTCAACCCTACACGCTGTACAGAGTGCACCCTGCTCAATTCTGCACGCCACACACAGCGTACCCCCTCCTCAACCCTGCATGCTGTACACAGAGCACCCCCTCAACCCCGCACGCCACACACAGTGCACCCCCCTCAACCCTACAAGCTGCACACAGCGCACCCCCTCAACCCTGCACGCTGCACAGTGCACCCGCCTCAACCCTGCACGCCGCACACAGCGCACCCCCTCAACTCTGCGCACAGCACACTCTCCTCAACCCTGCACACTGTACACAGCGCATCCCCCTCAACCCTGCATGCTGTACACAGAGCACCCCCTCAACCCCGCACGCCGCACACAGCGCACCCCCTCAACCCTGCACGCCACACACAGTGCACCCCCCTCAAAGCTGCAAGCCGCACACAGCGCACCCCCCTGCATGATGCACACAGCGCACCCCCTCAACCCTACATGCCACACACACCGCACTCTCCTCAACACTGCACGCTGTACATAGCGCACCCCCCTCAACCCTGCATGCCACACACAGTGCATCCCCCTCAACCCTGCATGCTGTACACAGAGCACCCCCTCAACCATGCACTCCATACACAGAACACCTCTGAACCCTGCACTCTGTCACCTCCACAGTCTGTGGTGTGCAGGCAGTGAGATGATATGCTGTAACCTTAAGCAACCAATCAGTGGGTTGTAATGATGTGCTGTAACCTCTAGCAACCAATCAGTGAGCTTTGATGATGTGCTGTAACCATTAGCAACCAGTTAGGGAGCAATAATATTGTGCAGTAGCCTTCAGCAACCAATCAGTGAACAGTAATGATCTGCTGCAATCTCTAGCAAGCAATCAGTGAGCAATAATTATTTGCAGTAACCTCTAGCAACCAGTTAGTAGTAATGTGCAGTAACCTCTAGCAACCAATGGGTAAGCGGTAATTATGTGCAGTATCATCTAGCAACCAATCAGTGAGCAATAATGATGTGTGTAGTGGGCAGTGTAGGAATCAGGTAGTGTAGTGGTCAGTATAGGAATCAGGTGGGTCAGTGTAGTGGTCAGGTAGGTTAGTGTAGAGGTCAGTGCATAAATCAGGTAGGTCAGTGTAGGAATCAGGTAGGTTAGTGGTCAGATTAGTCAGTATAGGAATCGGATAGGTTAGTGTAGTGGTCAGGTAGGTCGGTGTAGAAATTAGGTTGGTCAGTACTACTGTACTAGTGGAAGGGACTCAGGGAGTGTTAAAAGTCTGCGGGTTAGGGGGCACAAATTTCTTACCTTGCCCCGGGCGCTGACAACCCACGCTACGCCACTGCTTGAAAGTTATGCATGAATCTAACCATGATTCATATAGGGCAGTGGTTCTCAACCTGGGGGTTGGGACCCCCTCGGAGGTCAAATGATGATTTGCCAGGGGTCACCGAATCCTGGGCTGTTCCTGAAGCCAAACTGCTCCCCCAGCCTTTTCGCGGCCGCCCAGCTGAGCTGTCCCTGGAGCCCGCGGCCGCCCACTCAGCCTCTTTGCAGCTGCCTATTCACAGCATGGCTGGGGGACAGAGACTAGAGGTCAGCTGACTGGTGAGGAATGAAGTGGGTGTGGCTGGAGGAGACCCTATCTCCGGCATAGGTGTCACTGCTGCGAGACACCACAAAGTCGGAAACACAGTGAAGCCGGAGACACAGTGAGTAACAGTACCTGTGATTAGAGTTGCCAGGGCCGGATTAACATAGGGGCTGATGGAGCTGCAGCTCCAGGCCCCTGCCTTAAAATCGGCCCTCCCAGTCAGCAGTAAAAGGCCGATTTTCTCCTGTCCATAAACTTCTATGGGACAGGAGAAGCTGTGTGTAAATGTAGGGGTGTCTGGCTGCATCTGTGTTTGCTCACTGTGTTTATTACATTGTCACAGTGCACAGTTCCCCCCTACACAAATGGGAGAGGCTGAGTCGGCTCTGCCCCTCCCCTCCCCTCTCTCGCTCTGCGAAGTCTGTGGCTGTGTAGTGAAGAAGGAGCCGTGTGGGTGGGAAATTATGAACAGAACAGCGGCAGATATCTGAGTGATGAGCCTCCAGGGACCATCCAAATGTGAGCTCAGTGACTCTTATCTCCCTTCCCCTCCTTTTTAACTTATTCCTCCAGCAGTAGCTCTTATAACTGCAGCCAAAGTGTTAAGAATTGTGTCCTCAGCCTGTGGTAGTGCTCGGTCCCTTGTGCTTTTAGGAAGGGTTCACACTGGTTTGCTATGTTTTGGCCCATTGCTGGTGTATCCACAGTTTTCCTGCGTTTTACTCACAGTCCTATTGATTTCTATTAGGTTGTGTGTTTTTTTTCTGAAAGTGCACCAAAATTCCTGCATGCTGCATCTTATCTTTGGCGCACTGTCAGAAAATGCAGCAAAACCTGCAACCTGATGTATATCAATAGGACTGCAGATACACAAGCAGTGCGGCCGACTGCAGCACACCAGTGTGAGCCCAAAGGCTTGTACACACAACCCCCTGTAGAACTTGGTCTAATCAATACTCCTGGCATACACACACACGGCCATACCATCCCAGCTCAGGAGGGGTGGGGGCTCCAGGGATTTGATTGACTATACAGGCCCTGTCCCTCCTATCTGTCTGGGCAGAGTTCTGGAGGCAGTGGCAGGCTGTTGGTGGCAAGTGGCACACTCTATCTGGTTGCATGCTGCTGGTGGCAAGTGGCACACTGTGTCTGGTGGCAGGCTGCTGACTGTATCCGGTGGCAGGTGGCACACTGTATCTGGTGACAGGCTGCTTGTGGCAAGTGGCACACTGTATCTGGTGGCAAGTGGCACACTGTATCTGGTGGCAGGCTGCTGGTGGCAAGTGGCACACTATCTGGTGGCAAGTGGCACACCATATCTGGTGGCATGCTGCTGGTGGCAAGTGGCACACCATATCTGGTGGCATGCTGCTGGTGGCAAGTGGCACACTGTATCTGGTGGCAGGCTGCTGGTGGCAAGTGGCACACTGTATCTGGTGGCAGGCTGCTGGTGGCAAGTGGCACACTGTGTCTGGTAGCAGGCTGTGGGTGGCAAGTGGCACACCATATCTGGTGGCAGGCTGCTGGTGGCAAGTGGCACACCGTATCTGGTGGCATGCTGCTGGTGGAAAGTGACACACTGTATCTGGTGGCAGGCTGCTGGTGGCAAGTGGCACACTGTATCTGGTGGTAAGTGGCACACTGTATCTGGTGGCAGGCTTCTGGTGGCAAGTGGCACACCGTCACTGGTGGCAGGCTGCTGGTGGCAAGTGGCACACTGTATCTGGTGGCAGGTTGCCGGTGGCAAGTGGCACACTGTATCTGGTGGCAGGTTGCAGGTGTTAAGTGGCACACTGTATCTGATAGCAGGCTATGGGTGGCATCTGGCGGCAGGCGATGGTGGCAAGTGACAAGCTCAGGTTCCCACTGATTCTGCATCATGATGAGTTGAACTATTTCACTATATATTACAATGTAGTAATAGAAATAATGGAATTTGATCATCCTGACGCCATATCAAGCATAGTGTCAGGATGATTTTAAGTACTAACACCAGCCATTTGCCCGAAAAATCACCCCCGCCACCTATTTCCCCATCAAACCCAAGACTACATCCCCCCTCATCTTTTTTTTGGGAAGGGGGGGATGTCCCTGAATGGCAGTTTGGAAATGTGGTCGCCCTATGTTGCTGTTAGTGAGAGACTGCATAGCAGGTGGTATTGGTGGTGTTGCTGCTGCTCAGAGGCTGCACGGCTGATATTACTGGTGAGAGTAGATTTAATTTGTTTTAGCAAAAAATGTTTGCACTTTCATATTGTTTCCATAAAAAGGCCCACCAAAATCCTCAGCACCAGGCCCATGATGCTCTTAATCTGGCCCTGAGAGTTGCCATTAAAAGTTCCCACTACAGTTCTCAGATCAGAAGATGACCTTGATCAAGAGCACCTAAGTTGACTGATCAGAACTCCCCCCAGCATTGCCACTCATCCCACCCCCCACCAGCACTGCCACTCATCCCAACTCCCTGACAGCACTGCCACTCATCCCATTCCCCCCCCCACCAAGGAGTAAGAGAGGGAATAAAAATAGAGAATACATGGAAGGGAGAGGAAAAGAGGGGAAGGACCAGAAAAAGGGAGAGAAAGAATAAGAGAACAAGAAAGACGTCTAGAGAGAGGGATTGGGGGGACGACAAGAAATGAGCATAGAGGGAGATAAAAGGGAAAGAAAGGAGAACAGAGAGAAAGATGTAACCATCTTTCTCTTTGTTCTCCTTTATGTATCATAAGGGGTTTTAATACTGTACGAGTGAAAGGGACTCAGGGAGCGCTAAATCTCCCTGGGTTAGGGGCGCAAATTACTTGTCTTGCTTTGGGTGTTGACAACCCATGCTACCAAAATAAGTTTACTGTTAGGGGTCCCCACTAGGTAGGTTGAGAGTCACTGATATAGGGGGTGGCGTGGATAGTGGGGGTGGCGCCCAGTCACCTGTTCACATCAAACCAACCTGGCGTTGTGCGATTTTTGAAAAGGTGCAGAATAGTGAGTTATAGAACAAATACAAAATGCTTTTGTTTGTTCCAAGATTCCCAGTCTGGAAGAAGCAGCAAAGCCTTGAACACTGTATATTGTAATAACAACTTTTACTGAGAACATATTCCTAAATTTCCCTTCAGCAAGATTGTATCATATAGTTACATAGTAGGTGAGGTTGAAAAAAGACACTCGTCCATCAAGTCCAACCTATGTGTGTGATTATGTGTCAGTATTACATTACATATCCCTGTATGTTGCGGTCATTCAGGTGATTATCTAATAGTTTCTTGAAGCTATCAATGCTCCCCGCTGAGACCACCGTCTGTGGAAGGGAATTCCACATCCTTGTCGCTCTTACAGTAAAGAACCCTCTACGTAGTTTAAGGTTAAACCTCTTTTCTTCTAATTGTATTGAGTGGCCCCGAGTCTTATTAAACTCTCTTCTGCGAAAAAGTTTTATCCCTATTGTGGGGTCACCAGTACAGTATTTGTAAATTGAAATCATATCCCCTCTCAAGCGTCTCTTCTCCAGAGAGAATAAGTTCAGCGCTGGCAACCTTTCCTCATAACTAAGATCCTCCAGACCCTTTATTAGCTTTGTTGCCCTTCTTTGTACTCGCTCCATTTCCAGTACATCCTTCCTGAATACTGGTGCCCAGAACTGGACAGCATACTCCAGGTGCGGCCGGACCAGAGTCTTGTAGAGCGGGAGAATTATCGTTTTATCTCTGGAGTTGATCCCCCTTTTAATGCATGCCAATATTCTGTTTGCTTTATTAGCAGCAGCTTGGCATTGCATGCCATTGCTGAGCCTATCATCTACTAGGACCCCCAGGTCCTTTTCCATCCTAGATTCCCCCAGAGGTTCTCCCCCCAGTGTATAGATTGCATTCATATTTTTGCCACCCAAATGCATTATTTTACATTTTTCTACATTGAACCTCATTTGCCATGTAGTCGCCCACCCCATTTATTTGTTCAGGTCTTTTTGCAAGGTTTCCACATCCTGCAGAGAAGTTATTGCCCTGCTTAGCTTAGTATCGTCTGCAAATACAGAGATTGAACTTTTTATCCCATCCTCCAGGTCATTTATAAACAAATTAAATAGGATTGGTCCCAGCACAGAACCCTGGGGAACCCCACTACCCACCCCTGACCATTCTGAGTATTCCCCATTTATCACCACCCTCTGAACACGCCCTTGTAGCCAGTTTTCAATCCATGTACTCACCCTATGGTCCATGCCAACGGACCTTATTTTGTACAGTAAACGTTTATGGGGAACTGTGTCAAATGCTTTTGCAAAATCCAGATACACCACGTCTACGGGCCTTCCTTTATCTAGATGGCAACTCACCTCCTCATAGAAGGTTAATAGATTGGTTTGGCAAGAACGATTCTTCATGAATCCATGCTGATTACTGCTAATGATATTGTTCTTATTACTAAAATCTTGTATATAGTCCCTTATCATCCCCTCCAAGAGTTTACATACTATTGATGTTAGGCTAACTGGTCTGTAATTCCCAGGGATGTTTTTTGGGCCCTTTTTAAATATTGGTGCTACATTGAAGAGGAGAAGAATAAATTCAATACCTTTGCCATCTCCCCATCCTTTGTAACCAGATGTCCTTCCTCATTCTTTATGGGGCCAATATGGTCTGTCCTCCCTTTTTTACTGTTTACATACATAAAGAATTTCTTGGGATATTTTTTGCTCTCCTCCGCTATGTGTCTTTCATGTTCTATCTTAGCCGTGCTAATTGCACCCTTACATTTCTTATTGCATTCTTTATAAAGTCTGAATGCTGAGGATGATCCCTCAACCTTGTATTTTTTGAAGGCCTTCTCCTTTGCTTTTATATGCATTTTTACATTGGAGTTAAGCCATTCAGGATTTTTGTTCGCTCTTTTAAATTTATTACCCAATGGGATACATTGGCTAATGCCCTTATTTAATATGCTCTTAAAGCAAACCCATCTCTCCTCCGTATTCTTTGTTCCTAATATTTTATCCCAATTTATGCCTTTTAGCAAGGTTTGTAGTTTAGGGAAGTTGGCTCTTCTGAAATTCAGTGTCTTTATGTTCCCTTCATGTTTCCTATTTGTGTGATTTATACTTAAACTAATTGACCTGTGATCGCTGTTACCTAAATTGCCCCGTATTTCCACATCTGTGATCAGGTCTGTATTGTTGGTAATCAGTAGATCCAGTAATGTTTTATTTCTAGTTGGTGCGTCTACCATCTGACCCATAAAATTGTCCTGCAAGACATTAAGGAACTGGCGAGCCTTAAATGAATGCGCGGTTTCCTTCCGCCCAGTCTATGTCTGGATAATTAAAATCTCCCATTATGATAACACTTCCCATCCTTGCTGCTAATCCAATTTGTGATAGGAGATCCGTCTCCACTTCCTCCCTCAGGTTAGGGGGCCTATAGCATACTCCCAGTATTATTTTCCCCTTAGCTTCATCCCTTTGGAGCTCTACCCATAAGGATTCCACCTCCTCTCTAGCTCCCTCAGTGATGTCATCTCTCACATTCGCTTGTACATTATTCTTGATATATAGGCATACCCTTCCCCCTTTTTTACCCTCTCTATCCTTGCGGTATAGGGTATACCCTTGAATGTTTGCCAGCCAATCATGAGAGCTGTTTGAACCAGGTCTCTAAAATTCCCACAAAATCCAAATCCTCCTTGTACAACAGTATCTCTAGTTCACCCATCTTGTCCGCCATGCTCCTGGCATTGGTGAACATGCCACATAGTTTAGACCGGTCGCATATTGTCCTCGTATTGGGTGTTTCAAGATTGCAATATTGCAGTATCCTTTTATCCACTTGAGCACTGACTGTTTGTATTTTCTAGCTGCATAGTGCATTTTGCATAGACTTCAGTAGGAGCATATGGAAAACGTGGGAACATGCATTTTTGGTTTTGTGCTTAACTGCTTCCAGACCACCCCATGTACATTTACTGCAGCAGGGCGGCCCTTCGATGTGAAATCACTTACCTGTGATTGGATACAGTGGGAGCCAATCAGCAGGTCCGATGGACCCAATGTCTGTCGGGACCCGCCAATCGTTCCCGAAACAGACAGAACGGCGGTCTGCCTATGTAAACAAGGCAGATCGCCATTCTGTCAGAGGGGAAGATGGAGATCTTGTGTTTCTGCTAAGCAGGAACACAGATCTCTGTCTTCCCCCAGTCAAAGCACCCTCCACACAGTTAGTAAGCACTCCCAGGGAACACATTTAACCCTTTAAATTGCCCCTGATGGTAACCCCTTCCCTGCCAGTGTCATTAGTACAGTGACAGTGCATTTTTTTTTAGCACTGATCACTGTATTGGTGTCACTGGTCCACAGAAAGTGTCCCTTAGTGTCAAATTTGTCCGCCGCAATGTTGCAGTCCCGCTAAAAATTGCTAATCACCGCTATTACTAGTAAAAAAAAAAAATGTAAAAAATGTAAATTCCATAAATATATCCTACAGTTTGTAGATGCTATAAACCAATCAATATATGCTTATTGGGATTTCTTTACCAAGAACATGTAGCAGAATACATATTGGCCTAAATTGATGAAGAAATTTGATTTTTTACATTTTTTTATGGACGTGTTTTATAGCAGAATGTTAACAATTAAAAGCAGGAGTTTAGCTTTAAAGTTGAATTCCAGGTATGATATAATTTTACATAGTTACATTGGTCCAGCTTGTACCAATGTAACTGAGTATACTGTATAGCATACCTGACCGATGCCCCTGTAAGCTGGAAATCACAGAAAAAGAAATCGCTACTCCAGTGATCTCAACTTGCTTAAATGTCCCATGCTGAGTGGTTGACCTGATGCATTCTGAACACAGGAGCAGGGGCGGACTGACCATTCGGGCTCTCGGGCACTGCCTGAGGGCCCCATGCCACTAAGGGGCCCCATCAGGGTTGCCAGCCTCAATAAAACCAGAGACAGTATGTAAAAATCTGTGTTTTTAAAAAAATCCCAAGATTATAGCTGCCCTGCCTCTCCAGTACCTTTTCAGTGTGTGTATACTGTGTGTGTATATATTGTGTGTCTGTGTGTGTATACTGTATGTGTGTGTGTATACAGTGTGGCCCCATAATCTATTGCCCGGGGGGCCCCATGAGTTCTCAGTCCGCCCCTGCACAGGAGGTTGGCTGCTTAGCATGAGTGTCAGAAAATAATTTGCACTTTCTCAGTGAATGTAAAGTGTTCTCTGATTGGATAAGGGGGGGGGGTCTGACATCCTTGTCTCTCCACTTCAAGTCAGTAAAATCTTTACATTCATTCAGAAAGCCCAAAGCATTTTCTGAATTGTGCCTGTGCTGGGCAGCCAACCTCCTGTTCCTGTGCCCACAACTCTATGAACTGTTCAGCACACTCTGACATACCTGGCTAGGCTGGAAATATTAATAGAAGATACCTGTGTGGGCAGGATCATCTTATTGCAGGGACCCAGCAAAGGTGAATCGCATGTGTACACTGGACAGGGCGGGTGATCAGTGCACGGGTGGAGGAAACAACTGAAAATCAGTCCCTTTCTCTGGCTCAAAAGTGAAACTTTAGGGGTCTATTTAGACTCCCGATATCTCATCAAAGACTCACCAACAGTGTTGTGAAAAAAAAAGTAAAACATTATTTAAAAAATCATAAAAAAATTAGACCAAAATGTCTAATTAGATTATAAAGCCACGCCCGAAATGTAGAATACTTAGCTACACTCACCATATCCTTGGAAGAGGCCCCACTGCATTACTTTGCACAGGGGCCCATGATGCTGATAAGATGGCACTGTGTGCTGGGATATGTAAATGCACCCCCAAACTCAATACAAATGTATACACGGCATGGGCGTGCGCACTGGGCATGCTGGATGTGCCTGGGCACAAGCTAATCATCCCACATTAGTGTATCCGCCCTCCTTCTCCTGTGTGCAACTTCCCCCTAAAGTGCTTCCGACTTCCCTCCTCTCCTGCAGGCTGCTGCAGACAAACAGGGAGATCTTCAGGATTGAGAGAGTGGAGAAGGGGTCAGTAAATATGTAATTTACCGTCCCTTTCATTTTTTGAATAAACACAGTGAATGATCGGTACTGATCACTCCCTGTGTTCATTCGTATTGAAGCATAGTAAACTATGTGTAGCAAAGTGCTGACTATGTTATCACTCCATTCAACAGATACTTTCCAGTGGGATTATACAGTCAGTGAGCTTTTTTCCCCCCTAGTGCCCAGCATTGGGACAGCTATATCATATCCTGTTTGCAGAGCAAAGCCCATTTTTATATCTGCCAGCAGAGGATCTTGGGAGCTGTAGTCCCTCTATAAGTAAACAACATGTCCCTGAGTGCTGAGCAGACTACACCTACCAGAAGACTGGTGAATAAGAGAGGATGCATGGAGAGCAGATATATTGGACTGCGAGCGGCAGGTTCGCTCTCTTGGGATGCAGGACTCTGAGCTGAATGACAGGAGTCTATTGCCCATTTTCCTGAGAGCAAGGTTTGCAGGCAACACAGGAAACACAAGGGATGATTAGAGAGCTGAATGAATGGCTAAATACCTGGTGTAAGAAGGAGGGATTTGGGTTTCTGCAGCACTGGGCTGACTTCTCATTGGGGTGCATGGTATATGCTAAAAATGGTTTGCACCTAAATGAAAGTGGGTCTGCTGTGCTGGGGGAGAGGTTTATTAGAAGAGTGGAGGAGTATTTCAACTAGGATTGTGGGGTGAGGGTGAATTAGATTATAGGAGTCAGCCCCTATTTGTGGGTGGAATGGGGAAAGATGAGGGAAGGGCTATGGCAGGTGATATGAAGGTTCCCATGTTACAAACAACCATAACAAATGGTACTATTTGTACTAATATAAAAAATATGCAAAATAAGTGTACAAAATGTGACAATGAATTAAAGTGTTTGTTCACCAATGCCAGAAGACTGCCAAGCAAAATAGGTGAGTTGGAAGCTTTGGTGCATGAAGATAAGTATGATTAAATTGGTATTGCTGAATCTTGTCTTCATTCTTCACATGACTGGGCAAATAATATTCCTGGCTATGCTCTCTTTTGAAGAGACAGGGTAAAAAGCAAAGGTGGTAACTGTCTCTATGTGAGAAATGATCTCAAAGTGAGTATGAATGAGGAACTAGTTGATGGAGAGTGTGATGAGTCTGAAGCATTATGGGTGGAACTGCACACGGGTTTACTTACTACAAAACTAATCATTAGAGTTTGTTATAGGCCACCCAGTGTTAATGAGGAGGTGGAGACTCAGCTCCTTGCACAGATAGAAAGGGCTGCAAGGGCTGGGATGGTGTTAATAATGGGACATTTTTACTACCCAGAAATTGACAGGAGTAATGGCACTGCAGGAACAGTTAAAAGGCAAGAATGTATAAACCTATTACATCCAGTTCATTGAGGCCCCAACTAGGAATGATTGTTTGCTGGACCTGGTAATTTTTAAACCATGCAGAGCTGATTACTAATGTTCATATAAAATATCATCTGGGTAGCAGTGACCATAACATGATTTTATTTACTGGAAGCTGTAAGCAACAAGCACATACTGGAAATATAAAGACACTTAACTATAAGAGAGCAAATTTTCCAAGGATGAGGGCTGCTCTCCAAGACTAATGCCGTGTACACACAAGCGGGCTTTCGACGGACTAAACCCTGAGGACTTTTTGACGGAGTTCTGATTGAGTTCCGATGCAACGGACTTGCTTACACACGATCACACCAAAGTCCGACTGATTCGAAAGTCATGACGTATGACCAGACTAGAATGAGGAAGTTCATAGCCAGTAGCCAATAGCTGCCCTTGTGTCGTTCGTCCGTTGGACTAGCATACAGACGAACTGATTTTTCAATCGGACTCGAGTCCGTCGGAAAGATTTGAAACATGTTCTATTTCTAAAGTCCGCCTGATTTTTCGACAGCAAAGGTCCGATGAAGCCCACACACGACCGAATTGTCCGGCGGATTCGTTCCGTCGGACCTTTGCTGTCGAAAAGTCCGGTCATGTATACACAGACTGGGAGGGAATATTGGCATTGATGAACACAGAACAGAAATGGGAATTCTTCAAAAAGACTGTATGTGAATAAACTGCAAAATATATTCCCATGGGCAATAAGTTTAAAAGGCAAAAAATAAAACCTATGTGGCTCAGAGCAAAAGTTAAAAAGGTATAAATGATAAGAAAAGAGCTTTTAAAAAAATATAAAAAAAGGTAAAACCACGAAAGGAGCAAGTGCCAACACTGCTAACCCAACCAGGACAAGTGCAAGCCCGGGAACCATTAGAAAGTATATGGTACAGGATACTGGTAAGAATAGCCCAGGCAAACAAAAAGAGACCAAAATTAAAACACCTGAGTGCACCCCAAGGATAGGTACAAGAAGACAGACAGTCGAGGCCGATATCCACGTAGGAAGCAACGAAGCAGCTGAAGAGGCAACAATGGAACCCCAACAAAAAAAACTACTTCCTACTAAAAGCGAAATGGCAGAAATGTTTGCCAAATTGGAAGTAACTATAAAGGGGGAAATAGGCTCTCTCCGAGAAGAGATGAACCATATTCTGCAAAGAGTGGAAGAAGCAGAAACAAAGATGGATAAACAAGAAGAAGAGATAAAAGGACTTAAACCCCAGCTGGAAGAGCTACAAAGAGAGCAGAGGAATCTACGTTACAGAGCGGAAGACCAGGAAAATCGGAGTAGAAGGAAAAACTTACGGATCAGGGGTCTGCCAGAACCACAAGGGGGAAATGAAGACCTACAGGGAGTAATGGACGAAATATTTGGAAGAATGGTGTATACTTCGGAGAATGTAAAAAAGATAAAGTTTGAGAGAATACATAGGATCCGAAAACCGGCAGAAATAAGGGGTGAGGTCCCTAGAGATGTCATCGCAAGATTTCATAAGTACACTGACAAAGAGAAAATCAAGGAGAATCTGAAAAAGAATTATCCAGTGAAGTATGGCGAGACAAATCTGCAAATATTCCCAGATTTGGCAGCAGAGACACTAGCCAGGAGAAGGATTCTGAAACCACTCCTTGAACAGTTAAAAGTTCACGATGTCCATTATTCATGGGGTTTCCCAGCCTGCCTTATTGGACGTAAAAATGGCAGATCGGCCACCTTAAGATTCCCAGAAGAAACAGCTAAATTCTGTGACCGATTAGAGGTGCCTCTGGTGGAAATTCCGGGTTGGTGGGTTAAGACTGGGGATGTAGAAGCTTCTGGGGTGCAGCAAGCTTGGAGGCCAATATTTAAAATGAAAAAATCATAATGGAACAGGTATACGATATAGCCAAATAAGGTTGAGGTGGGATTTGGGGGGGTGCGGGGGGGTGGGGATGTGGGGGGGCGGGGGGTGAGGGGGGGGATCAACCAGTCTTGGGCACCCCTCAATATCAGGGGGAGCATTGGGAAAGGGGCGGCTCAGTCCGATCTCAACCTCAAGGGGGAGAACCGAAGGGGCGGGTGGAGTTGGAGGAGCCACGGTTTTTTCAGGTCATGAGATGGCCTAATACCCCCATGGGGGAAGGGGAGGGGAGGGGGAGTGGGGTGGGTAATGGGAGGGGTTGGAGGGAGGGGGAGGGTATGATTTGTGGGAATAGGCAGGAGTCGAAGTCCGGTAAAAAAGTACAACGAATAATCTTGAATAATGAATCCCATGGACACCACTCTGTTGCAGGGCCTAGGAAAGAACTTCTTAGAATAGATGAGCAATATTAAAATCATTTCATATAATGTACGAGGTCTGAACGCACGTACAAAATGTGCTAATATTTTGCAGGAACTGAAATTCCGGGGAGCTGATGTGGTATTTCTTCAGGAGACTCATTTTCTCCTGGAGAGGAACCAAAAAATTTTCTCCAAGGACTTCCTAGTCTGGTTGTACGGCGACTCACCCACACCGCGCGCAAAAGGAGTAGCCATTGGGTTTGCTAATGGAGTAAGGTTCGATCTTCACGAGAGAAGGACT
Organism: Lithobates clamitans; assembly: GCA_037952925.1. NCBI lineage: Eukaryota > Metazoa > Chordata > Amphibia > Anura > Ranidae > Lithobates > Lithobates clamitans. The sequence goes on along the minus strand of JBBGZY010000407.1, from coordinate 3,832,434 downwards.
GACCCGGAGGGACGGTTTCTGTTTTTAAAAGGGAAACTCAATGGTACTGAATGTTCACTGGCTAACTGTTATGGCCCAAATAAAAACCCACATAGCTTTATGATCAAGAGGTTGGCTGAATTTACCGAATTTAAGGAAGGCCTTGCTATAATGGCTGGTGACTTCAATTTGTGTTTAGAGCCAGGGAAGGATAAATCGTCCCATGTGCGGGGGGGAGTATGGCATGGAGCAATAGAGTGAGAAAGAAACTGTACCAGTGCCAAACGGTAGACGTATGGAGGACGCAGCATGTTGACAGCAGGGACTATACGTTCTACTCCCCCGTACATGGGACATATTCCAGACTGGATTTTTTTCTGATCGAACACTGCTGGTTGGATGAGATCGTCAGCTCAGATATAGGGGTAGTGACTTTCTCTGATCATGCGCCCATAAGCTTAACAGTGAATATGAGACAGTCCCATAACAAGAGCTTTAGCTGGAAGTTAAATGAAGAATTAATAAATGATAAAGAGATAAGGGACCTGGTGTCGAGGGAACTAGAGTTTTATTTTAAAACCAATGAAACAGCTGAAGTCTCAGAGTCAATAATATGGGAGGCACACAAAGCTTATATTAGGGGGATCCTGATTAAGGCAGGTGCGGAAAAAAAGAGAAAAAGAAGGGAAGATAAACTTGTAATCATGAATGAAATAGCGGAACTTGAACAGACGCATAAAAAAGATGGGGGGAAAGAGGTGCTCCTTAGACTTCACAACAAAAGAGAGGCCATGAGAACCTTAATTGAACAAGATACGCGAGAAACGTACAATTTATTAAAGAAAGAGAGATATGTGGGAGGTAATAAGCCGGGGAAGTTCCTAGCAAAGATCCTAAAAAAAAGGAAGTCCCATAACTATATTGAGAAAATCAAGACTATAGATGGGGAGGTAAAGCATAGAACTGGAGAAATCGCCAAAACCTTCCAAAAATACTTTGAGGGACTGTATTCGATCAATAATACTACCCCAAAAAGGGAGGCAGCTAAAAAAAAGGAGAGAACCAAAGTTTTTTTTCAGGAACTCGGTCTAAAGAAAATAGAAGAAAATAAATATAACTTACTTGAGGGTCCCATCACAGTAGAGGAAATTAAAAAAACATTGAGGGAGACGTCAGTAGGGAAAAGCCCAGGGCCGGACGGTTTCTCCGTATTATATTACAAAATATTCCAAGACATCCTAATCCCTAAACTCTGTGCATATATGAATGGGATTGGCACGAAGTGGGAGATGGGAAAAGAAGCGTCAGAAGCGATTATTGCCATTATTTTGAAGGAGGGCAAGGACAGTACACTCTGTTCTAGCTACAGACCAATAGCGCTCCTAAATGCAGACACGAAACTGTTCGCGAAAATACTGGCAGGGAGAGTGAAGAACATCCTAAATAATATGATACACCCAGATCAGGCGGGATTTACTCCGGGAAGGGAGGGACGGGAAAATGGGATCAGAACCCTTATGGTAATTCAAAAAATGAGGGACAGTGGAGCCCCAGGTCTACTCCTGTCAATAGATGCTGAGAAAGCTTTTGACAGGGTAGACTGGGGCTTTATGTTTAGTGTACTGAAGGAAATAGGATTTGGGCCAATTATGATCAGAAGGATAAAGGCACTGTATACATGTCCTTCAGCAAGGGTCAAAGTTAATGGAACGTTGTCTGAGTCGTTTAAAATGACCAACGGAACAAGACAGGGCTGTCCATTGTCCCCCCTTTTGTTCGTGTTGACGCTTGAGCCCTTGCTTGAATAGATAAGGCAAAACCCGGATATCTCGGGGGTTTCAGACGGTGAGGAAGAATATAAACTGGCTGCTTTTGCAGATGATATTTTGTTGTATATTACTAGACCTAGAATAACTCTTCCTAACCTGCTCAAAACCTTGAAAGACTACGGGGAAATTTCTAATTTCAAGATTAATCCAACTAAATCTAAAATATTAGAAATTAAGACTGATAAAAAAGATCATATGGTCCACAAAGAATTCCCATTTATATGGGGAAAAAAAGAGATAAACTATCTTGGGGTAAAAATAACAGGGAACGGAGAGTCACTGTTTCAAGCTAACTTCGTCCCTCTCCTTAATGAGGTTAAGAGGGAGTTGAATAGAATCACAAGAGGACAGCTGTCATGGGGGGGTAGAATTAATATTATTAAAATGGCAATCCTGCCAAAGATCCTATTTAAAATGCAGATGTTACCAATTCCGCTCCCACAGGCATATATTAAAAAATTACACTCACTTATTATTAAATTTATTTGGAGGGGGAAAAAGTCACGTATAAGGTATGACACTTTGGTAAGGGATAAAGAGAAAGGGGGGTGGGGAGCACCAGACAATAGATTATATCATGAAGCAATCACTTTATCAAGAATTATAGATTGGGTAAAAGGGAATAAAGAGAAGAGGTGGGTAAAAATGGAAAACACAACTAGTAAAGTAGAGTTAAGTAAAGTAATTTGGATACCTTCACATTATAGGAAACTTTGTTCTGAGGCACACAGTATCACCAGACACACTTTGAAAATATGGGATAATTTGCATAAGAGGGAGAAATGGGAGTATAACTCCCCTTTGATTCCTCTGAGGGACACTGAGTTTTTCGCACCAGGAATGGAGAATCTGTGTGGGAGATGGATACTGCAAGGAGGAGTCCATTTAAAGGATGTTATGCAGAAAGGTAAACTGTGCTCATTTCAGGATCTGAAAAATAAAAGTGACCTTATGATTCTCAACAGGTGGCGATATAGTCAGTTAAAAAATTTCGTTGAATCACTCCCCCAACCAATTAGAATGATGGACAACCTCAAACCGTTTGAGAAACTTTGTGTTGGTCAGGATGGGAAGAAGGGGATCTCAAAAACCTATAGGATACTAGTGGATCTGAAGGGAACAGACACCCCAGCATACATTAAAAAATGGGAGTCAGAAATAAAAACAAAGCTTAAAGAAGATGAGGTTACAACTTTATTGAAACGAGTTCACAATACTTCGGTAAATTACAAAATGTCTGAGCTAAATTACAAATGCTTATCAAGATGGTATATTACCCCAGATAGAGCTTCTAAGTTCCAGAATGAAACTTCACAATTTTGCTGGAGGGGTTGTATGGAATTGGGTACAATGTCACACATTTGGTGGCACTGTACAAAAATAAGGGAATTTTGGTATGATATTAGGAAAATCATTGGTGAGATAACCCAGATAGAAGTGCCGGACGATCCATGGGCATGTCTGTTTCACGGTTTTAGAATGCCAACCGAATTATATCTGAGAACACTAGTTCCACAAATGCTGAATGCAGCTAAAAGTTTGTTTGTAAGTCACTGGCAGGAGAAAAACGGTCCAACAATACAAGAATGGTACGACAAAATAAATGAAACCCAGAATTTAGAATATTTGAGATATGCGGAGGAAGCGGAACTAGATGAGTTTGAGGAAAAATGGGAAAAGTGGCAAAAATTTAAAAGCTCACTAAGGGTGGTAGAGGTATTGAGAACTTAACAGACCTTGCTAAGGTGAACCTATGAGAAGGTTGGATGGGGAATAGGCAACAGGAGTGGTGTCCATTAGGTAGGGGGGATTCAGTTAATATGAAGGTGCATGGAGGAAGGAATATAGGACTATGAGAAGGAGTAGATCGGGGGGAGGGCGGATGGGGAAGGGTAGGGGGTTTTGACTAAGTGGGGTCTAAGTGGGGTTTAAGTTACGACCTTACGATTAAACCTCAGGTAGGATAGCTAGCTGGTATAAATAAGTAGATAGAAATAAAAGAGATTTGTAACATGGAAAGAAAAATAATAAGAGACAATAGGTATCAAAGCCACTATGATGTGAGTAATGAATCGGGGAAGTATTGAACCTCAAGGGTGAAACTTTCGCCTCCGAAAATAGATACTGATGTGGCAAAAAAAAAAAAAAAATAAATAAAAATTAAGGAACATTATCATTTTTTAAATGTTACAAGACTATAACAGAATATGTAAAAAAGAAATCAAGGCTGCAAAAATTCAAAATGAACGACATTGCAAAAGATAGGACAAACCCCCAAAAATTCTTTATATATAATAATAGTAAAAAGATCAGGTCTGAGCACTTAGGCCCTTTATGAAATAATCTAGACTGACTGATAATCTATGTGACTGCGGACAAAGAGAAGGCAAATTTATTAAATACCTTCATCAGCTCTGTGTATACAAAGGAGCATGGGGGAGCTCATGTCCATAATGGGGATGGTATTGACACAGCCCCAAATTAACCAACATAGCTCGAAATTGATATGGTCCAGAAATATTTAGAGAGAAAAAGATGAACAAAGCACCTGGACCAGATGGCATACACCCACAGATCCTAAAAGAATTGAGCTCTGTCATTTCAAAGCCATTGTTTCTTTTTTTTAGGGACTCTTTAATGACTGGCATAGTACCACTGGATTGGCGTAATGTGGTGCCTATATTTAACCACTTGCTGCCCGCCGGCTGTCATATGACGGCCAGGCGGCGCGGCTCTCGTTCTGGGAGGGCCATATGATGCCCTTGCCTTCCCTGCCCACCAGTCACTGGGCACTCGATGCGTGTGCCCGGCACCTGCGATGTCCGCCGGGCACCCGCGATTGCCCGGTAACACGCCAGGACCATGGATCTGTGTATGTAAACACACAGATCTACATCCTGTCAGAGAGGAGAGGAGACCGATGGTGTGTTCTCAGTATAAAGCAACACAGATTGGTCTCCTCCCCTTGCAAGTTCCCTCCCCCTTCAGTTAGAAACACTCCCTAGCAACATATTTAACCCCTCGGTCACCCCCTAGTGTTAACCCCTTCCCTGACAGTCACATTTATACACTAATCAGTGTATTTCTTTAGCACGGATCGCTGTATAAATGTGAATGGCCCCAAAAATGTGTCAAAAGTCTCGGATATGTCCGCCACAATATCGCAGTCATGATAAAAATCGCAGATCGCCGCCATTACTAGTAAAAAAAAATAAACATGCTATAAATCTATCCCCTATTTTGTGGCTCAAACCAATCAATACACGCTTTATTATATATATATATATATATATATATATATATATATATATATATATATATATATATATATATATATATATATATATATATATAGTGGTAAAAATGGTGCATGGGAGAAATGAACCAGGCAGTTTAAATATCCTGAAGGGGCTGGCTGATGAGCAGGAAATAATCACCAGGTGAGGCACTGTGGAACGATGAGTGCTGGCAATTAACCGACAGCTGAGCACTGAGAAGGGAGGGCTGAGCCCAGCCCTGACAGTACCCCCTTCTTAACGACCCCTCCCCCTCGGAGGGCCACCAGGTTTGAGAGGAAACCCTCCATATAAAGCACAAGGGAGGACCGGAGGAGGTACGTCTGAGGATGATATCCAAGTGCGCTCCTCTGGACCGTACCCTTTCCAATGAACCAGGTACTGAATGCGCCTACAGAACCTACGGGAGTCAATGATTGATTGTGTCTCATACTCCTCATGATTCTCAACCTGAACCGGGCGAGGATGTGGTACCGAGGTGGTGAAGTGATTGCACTCCAAGGGTTTTAATAAAGAGACATGAAATACATTAAAAATACACGTTAGAAGGAAGGTCTAATGCGTAAGCCACTAGGTTGATCTTATGGAGAATAAGGAAAGGCCCAATAAACCGTGGTCAGCATGGAGAATATACCTATCACTGGCACGTTGCAAGGACTCTTGGACCTGTACCCAAGTGGAACAAAGACCGCGGAGATGCTCCTCTAATGCAGAAAATTCTTTAAGGAGCAAATGAGTCAGGCAACATGGATGGTTGGAAACCATAATTTGCCAAAAACTGAGACAATCGTTAAGCGTTATTGACGGCACTATTGTGAGCAAACTCCGCCCAAGGTAAGAGGTCTGACCAGTTGTTATAATGGTTAGAAATATAGCAGCATAGAAACTGCTCCAAAGCTTGGTAGGCTCGCTCTGCTGCCCCATTTGACTGCGGGTGATAGGCAAAGGAGAAGGAAAGCTTTCTCAACTGTGTGCAAAAGACTCGCCAAAATCTGGAGACAAAATGGCTACCCCTGTCCAAGGTCAAAACCTTGGGTACCCCATGTAATCAAATGATCTCCTGAGCAAAAATGGACGCCAGTTCTTTGGATGTGGGCAACTTCTTAAGTGGAATACAATGTGACATTTTCAAGAACCGGTAGATGTATAACAATGATTCCGCGCTTAGGAATAAGAGACAAAGTGAAGGGACTGCTGCCCCCCTGTAAATAAGGATCACCTAGGTGAAATCCAAAAATGGTTAGAATTCTACGCAGGGGAAATGGCGCTGTCCGGCTATATGCACATATAAGAATACTAAAGTAAAAATGGAGTGAAAAAAAAAAAAATATATTAGAATGGGTGGTGTGTGTGAACACAGCGTAACAAGCGCTAGGGTGTACAAATTAATAATACCCCTAGTGGGTAATACAATAAAGTGCAACGTGCTCCTAAAAGTGAAGGATGTGCCTAAATAATCAAATGCCCATTGTGTGTGTATCAAGTTCCATATGTGTATGAGGAAATGTGCCCACAAGAGCATGGACAATAGTGATAATCAAGACAGTGTTCTGTAATACAAGCAAACATTGGCAGCATTAAAAATAGAAAACATAAAAATATCTAAAAGTAAAGATAAAAAATATAGATGAAAAATATATATATATAAAATATATATGAAAAAAAATCCCCAACAGGTGTAATAAATATCAAGGATTATAAAATGTGTAAAGCATAAAAGTCCAAGATCAAAAATCCCAAAAAAGTGTCCTTTTGATAGAAAAAAGTGATCTCGGCTACAACAAATATAGTCCCAGTCATCCACTGCACCCCCACTCGTGCTTGCACTCACCGGACTACCTCACCCCTGCAGGGGTAAAAGGCATAAGTGAAAAGATCCCACTGGCGAATCCAGGGAGCGTTCCTCCGTCTAGGGGTGTTTTATCCTTGGTGGTATCCCCAATAACGAACATCCATGTAATATAAGGAAAAAGGAAGCCTCATAGCGTGAATCCACAAAAGATGCGATTTATTTAATAAAGGTCCATGACAATCGTAGTAAAAAACCAGTAAAAACAGTAAAAACAATGGAGAAGACACTGGAGCTGACAGTGCCCCAGAAGCCGGCTCTCAGCTGTTGAGTGGCGTGGTGCGGCGTGCGCTCCACCTTTAGGCTACGGCACCTGGTATTCCCAGTCGGTCTCCCATCCAGATACTAACCAGGCCCGACCCTGCTTAGCCTCTGAGATCAGACGAGATCGGGCGCTTTCAGGGTGATGTGGCCGTAGGCGAATTTTAGCCTATGGCACCTGGTATTCCCAGTCGGTCTCCCATCCAGATACTAACCAGGCCCGACCCTGCTTAGCCTCCGAGATCAGACGAGTTCGGGCGCTTTCAGGGTGATGTGGCCGTAGGCGCCACTCAACAGCTGAGAGCCGGCTTCTGGAGCACTGTCAGCTCCAGTGTCTTCTCCATTGTTTTTACTGATTTTACTGGTTTTTTACTACGATTGTCATGGACCTTTATTAAATAAATCGCATCTTTTGTGGATTCACGCTATGAGGCTTCCTTTTTCCTTACATTAACCTCTTGACATCCGGAGGCCGTCATATGACGGCCTCCACTTTCAGGGCTTATATCTGAATGATGTCTGAGGCTACAGACATCATTCAGATACCGGCATTTTCAGCCGGCGATTCCGTACACCATAAGAACGATCATAGCGGCTGTTCCGCCGCTTGATCGTTCTTACGGGCGGCGGGAGGGGACACCCCCCCCCTCCCGCCGCCCTCCGGTGCTACTACCGACTCACCTCAGCGATCGGTGAGTCGGATAGCGGATCCGCCGGCGCCGGATGTTCACCATAGAGATTTCCGGCGGACCAGATGGTCGCCGGAGTCTCTATGATCGTTCGGAGGCCGGGCGCGATGTTATGACGTCACGCCCGGCCTCTGCATTCAAAAAAACGGCGCCGCTTCGGTTGTGAAGCGGCAATCGTTTTATTTTTTTTTTTTATTTTAGGCTTCCCAGCCTAGAGGTGAGATGTGGGGTCTTATTGACCCCATATCTCACTGTAAAGAGGACTGATCGTGTCATATTCCTATTACAAGGGATGTTTACATTCCTTGTAATAGAAATAAAAGTGATCAAAAAAAAAAATATTTTTTTAAAGTGTCAAAATAAAAAATTTTAAGTAAAATTAACAATAAAAAAAAAAAAAAAAATTTTTAAAGCGCCCCTGTCCCCGTGAGCTGGCACGCAGAAGCGAACGCATACGTAAGTCCCGCCCACATATGAAAACGGTGTTCAAACCACACATGTGAGGTATCGCCGCGAACGTTAGAGCGAGAGCAATAATTTTGGCCCTAGACCTCCTCTGTAACTCAAAACATGTAACCAGTAAAAAATTTTAAAGCGTCGCCTATGGGCATTTTTAAGTACCAAAGTTTGGCGCCATTCCACGAGCGTGTGCAATTTTGAAGCGTGACATGTTAGGTATCTATTTACTCGGCGTAACTTCATCTTTCACACAATGCAAAAAAATTTGTCTAACTTTGCTGTTTTGTTTTTTTTTAAGCATGAAACTGTTTTTTTTCCAAAAAAAACGCGTTTGAAAAATTGCTGCGCAAATACCGTGCAAGATAAAAAGTTGCAATGACCGCCATTGTATTCTGTAGGGTCTCTGCTAAAAAAACATATATAATGTTTGGGGGTTCTATGTAATTTTATAGCAAAAAAATGATGATTTTTACATGTAGGAGCAAAGTGTCAGAAATGGCCCGGATATGAAGTGGTTAAATGGATGTTCGTTATTGGGGATACCACCAAGGATAAAACACCCCTAGACGGAGGAAGGCTCCCTGGATTCGCCAGTGGTATCTTTTTACTTATACCTTTTACCCCTGCAGGGGTGAGGTAGTCCGGTGAGTGCAAGCACAAGTGGGGGTGCAGTGGATGACTGGGACTATATTTGTTGTAGCCGAGATCACTTTTTTCTATCAAAAGGACACTTTTTTGGGATTTTTGATCTTGGACTTTTATGCTTTACGCATTTTATAATCCTTGATATTTATTACACCTGTTGGGGATTTTTTTCATATATATTTTATATATATATTTTTCATCTATATTTTTTATCTGTACTTTTAGATATTTTTATGTTTTCTATTTTTAATGCTGCCACTGTTTGCTTGTATTACAGAACACTGTCTTGATTATCACTATTGTCCATGCTCTTGTGGGCACATTTCCTCATACACATATGGAACTTGATACACACACAATGGGCATTTGATTATTTAGGCACATCCTTCACTTTTAGGAGCACGTTGCACTTTATTGTATTACCCACTAGGGGTATTATTAATTTGTACACCCTAGCGCTTGTTACGCTGTGTTCACACACACCACCCATTCTAATATATATTTTTTTTTTCACTCCATTTTTACTTTAGTATTCTTATATGTGCATATAGCCGGACAGCGCCATTTCCCCTGCGTAGAATTCTAACCATTTTCAAGAACCGGTCAACCACTATAAAAATAATTGTGTTGCCCTGGGAGTTTTGTAACTTCACAATAAAATCCATAGACAGGTGAATCCAAGGCCTCTTTCCATTGGGAATGGGTTGTGGGAGACCCACTGGAAGGTGTCAGGGTGTCCTACACCGAGCACACACGGAACAAGCGGCTATGAAGGCAGATACATCTGCGCAGGGACTAGGCCACCAGAATTGTTGGGAAATAGCCCAAATGAGTTGATTCTTCCCTGAGTGGCCAGCTGCCTTGGGAGAATGGTAATTCTGGAGCAAAACAGTGTGAAGACTCTCAGGGACAAAGCAGCGGTCACAAGATTTCTTGGGAGGAGAGTGGATCTGAGTGGCAAGATTTCTTTTACCCAAGGGTGAAGTAAGACTGGTACAAACAGTGGCCAAAATACGATCGGGAACAGGAATGGACTCCATTTTGGAAGCAGAGGACAACTGTCACAACAATGCATCAGTTCTTAAATTCTTGGTACTGGGTAAGAACGAGACTATGTAATTGAAGCTTCACAGAAAAAGTGCTCATCGCGCCCTTCTGGAAGATAAACGTTTTGCCTCAGACAAGAATGTGATATTCTTGTGGTCAGTCAAAATGAGAACTGGCACAGTGGTACCTTCGAGGAGATGCCTCCATTCTTTAAGAGCTAAAATGATTGCTAACAGCTCTCTGTCCTCAATGTCGTAATCACAATCCGCAGGACACAATTTCTTGGAAAAGTAGCAAAAGGATGCAAAGTGCTTTCTAGGGGTGGACATTGAGACAAAAGGGGCACCAACTCCAGTCTCAGATGCATCAACCTCAAGAATGAAGGGTAACGTGGGATCAGGATGTGCCAACAAAGGAGCTGAAACAAAGGCAGCCTTCAGGGACTCAAAGGCTTTAATGGAATTCGGAGACCAATTCTGTGGGTTACCCTCCTTTCTGGTCATTTCAGTCAGGGGTTTGACCAGAGAAAAGAAGTTACGAATAAACTTCCGATAATAATTGGCAAAGCCAAGAAAGCGGTGTAGCGGACGTAGACCTATGGCTCGAGGCCACTGTAGAACTGAAGATAGTTTCTCTGGGTTCATTGAAAAGCCAGCAGTAGAAATTACATAACCCAGAAATTGAACCTGTTCACAATGGAACCCGCACTTTTCCAAATTGCAATATTGTTATCTCTCAGCCTCTGTAGCACACGGGAGACATCTGTGTGGTGGCTCTCTAGGGAATTTTAATATATTAGAATGTCATCGAGATAAACCACCACACATTGCTGCAACATATCTCGGAGGACATTGTTTATGAATTCCTGAAAAACTGCAGGAGCGTTGCAAAGACCAAATGGCATTATGAGGTATTTGTAATGTCCTGTCCTAATTTTTTTTCTTTTTTTACAAAAAATACTGTTTATTGAAGAAAAGTATAAATGAGACACAGGCAAAGGAAAATGTTTATCCTCATGACACATCACAGGAAGCACCTCCATGGTTAACAGAGGACAGAATTAAAATTAGACTCTGGAAACTTAACATTAATAAATGATCCAGACCAGATGGCTTGAATCTGAGGGTACTTAGGGAACTCAGTCAAGTAATTGCCAGACCATTGTTTCTAATTTTTACTGACAGTCTACTGACTGGAATGGTATCAGCTGACTGGAGAAAAGCCAATGTAGCACCAATATTTAAAAAGGGCCCAAAATACATCCCTGGGAATTACAGACCAGTTAGCCTAACATCAATAGTATACAAGCTCTTGGAGGGGATGATAAGGGACTAATGGAATTGTTCTTGTCAAACCAATCTATTAACCTTCTATGAGGAGGTGAGTTACCATCTAGATAAAGGAAGGCCCGTAGACGTGGTATATCTGGATTTTGCTAAAGCATTTGACACAGTTCCCCATAAACGTTTACTGTACAAAATAAGGTCCGTTGGCATGGACCATAGGGTGAGTACATGGATTGAAAACTGGCTACAAGGGCGAGTTCAGAGGGTGGTGATAAATGTGGAGTACTTAGAATGGTCAGGGGTAGGTAGTGGGGTCCCCCAGGGTTCTGTGCTGGGACCAATCCTATTTAACTAGTTCATAAATGACCTGGAGGATGGGGATCCCTGTATTTGCGGATGATACTAAGCTAAGCAGGGCAATAATTTCTCCACAGGATGTGGAAACCTTGCAAAAAGATCTGAACAAATTAATGGGGTGGCAAATGAGGTTTAATATAGGAAAATGTAAAATAATGCATTTGGGTGGCAAAAATATGAATGCAATCTATACACTGGGGGGAGGACCTCTGGGGGAATCTAGGATGGAAAAGAACCTGGGGTCCTAGTAGATGACAGGCTCAGCAATGGCATGCAATGCCAAGCTGCTGCTAACAAAGCAAACAGAATATTGGCATGCATTAAAAAGGAAATCAACTCCAGAGATAAAACGATAATTCTACCGCTCTACAAGACTCTGGTCCAGCCGCACCTAGAGTATGCTGTCCAGTTCTTGGCACCAGTCCTCAGGAAGGATGTACTGGAAGTGGAGCGAGTACAAAGAAGGGCAACAAAGCTAATAAAGGGTCTGGAGGATATTAGTTATGAGGAAAGATTGCGAGCACTGAACTTATTCTCTCTGGAGAAGAGACGCTTGAGAGGGGATATGATTTCAATTTACAAATACCACACTGGTGACTAAGGATGAGCCGAACAGGTTTGGTTCACACCAGAACTTCCGAACAGGCAAAAAATTTGGACGAACACGATTAAAGTCTATATAACACGAACATGAAAAATCAAAAGTGCTTATTTTAACCACTTGACGACCGCCTCACGCCGATGTACGTCGGCAAAGTGGCACGGACAGGCAAAATCACGTACATGTACGTGATTTGCCTTCCGCGGGTGGGGGGTCCGATCGGACCCCCCCCGGTGCCCGAGGCGGTCGTCTTTTGTCCAGCGGCGATCGGTGATGAGGGGGAGACCATCCGTTCGTGGCCCCCCCCTCGCGATCGCCGCCGGCCAATGGAATCATTCCTTTGCTGCTGTATGCTAAACAGCAGCAAAGGAAATGATGTCATCTCTCCTCGGCTCGGTAATTTCCGTTCCGGCCCGAGGAGAGAAGACTTCACTGTGAGTGCACCAAACACTACACACACAGTAGAACATGCCAGGCACACAAATCACCCCGATCCCCCCCCCGATCGCCCCCCGATCCCCCCCCAATCACCCCCCCCCCCCCTGTCACAAACTGACACCAGCAGTTTTTTTTTTTTTTTTTTTCTGATTACTGCATAGTGTCAGTTTGTGACAGTGACAGTGTTGGGACAGTTAGTATTACCCCCCTTTAGGTCTAGGATTCCCCCCTAACCCCCCCTAATAAAGTTTTAACCCCTTGATCACCCCCTGTCACCAGTGTCGCTAAGCGATCATTTTTCTGATCGCTGTATTAGTGTCGCTGGTGACGCTAGTTAGTGAGGTAAATATTTAGGTTCGCCGTCAGCGTTTTATAGCGTCAGGGACCCCCATATACTACCTAATAAATGTTTTAACCCCTTGATTGCCCCCTAGTTAACCCTTTCACCACTGATCACCGTATAACCGTTACGGTTGACGCTGGTTAGTTTGTTTATTTTTTATAGTGTCAGGGCACCCGCTGTTTATTACCGAATAAAGGTTTAGCCCCCCGATCGCCCGGCGGTGATATGCGTCGCCCCAGGAAGCGTCAGATTAGCGCCAGTACCGCTAACACCCACGCACGCAGCATGCGCCTCCCTTAGTGGTATAGTATCTGTACGGATCAATATCTGATCCAATCAGATCTATACTAGCGTCCCCAGCAGTTTAGGGTTCCTGAAAACGCAGTGTTAGCGGGATCAGCCCAGATACCCGCTAGCACCTGCGTTTTGTGCCTCCGCCCAGCCCACCCAAGTGCAGTATCGATCGATCACTGTCACTTACAAAACACTAAACGCATAACTGCAGCGTTCGCAGAGTCAGGCCTGATCCCTGCGATCGCTAACAGTTTTTTTGGTAGCATTTTGGTGAACTGGCAAGCACCAGCCCCAGGCGTCAGGTTAGCGCCAGTACCGCTAACACCCACGCACGCAGCATATGCCTCCCTTAGTGGTATAGTATCTGTACGGATCAATATCTGATCCGATCAGATCTATACTAGCGTCCCCAGCAGTTTAGGGTTCCCAAAAACGCAGTGTTAGCGGGATCAGCCCAGATACCTGCTAGCACCTGCGTTTTGCCCCTCCGCCCAGGCGAGCCCAGCCCACCCAAGTGCAGTATTGATCGATCACTGACACTTACAAAACACTAAACGCATAACTGCAGCGTTCACAGAGTCAGGCCTGATCCCTGCGATCGCTAACAGTTTTTTTGGTAGTATTTTGGTGAACTGGCAAGCACCAGCCCCAGGCAGCGTCAGATTAGCGCCAGTACCGCTAACACCCACGCACGCACCGTACACCTCCCTTAGTGGTATAGTATCTGATCGCATCAATATCTGATCCGATCAGATCTATACTAGCGTCACCAGCAGTTTAGGGTTCCCAAAAACGCAGTGTTAGCGGGATCAGCCCAGATACCTGCTAGCACCTGCGTTTTGCCCCTCCGCCCGGCCCAGCCCAGCCCACCCAAGTGCAGTATCGATCGATCACTGTCACTTACAAAACACTAAACGCATAACTGCAGCGTTCGCAGAGTCAGGCCTGATCCCTGCAATCGCTAACAGTTTTTTGGTAGCGTTTTGGTGAACTGGCAAGCGCCAGCGGCCTAGTACACCCCGGTCGTAGTCAAACCAGCACTGCAGTAACACGTGGTGACGTGGCGAGTCCCATAAGTGCAGTTCAAGCTGGTGAGGTGGCAAGCACAAGTAGTGTCCCGCCGCCACCAAAAAGACAAACACAGGCCCGTCGTGCCCATAGTGCCCTTCCTGCTGCATTCGCCAATCCTAATTGGGAACCCACCGCTTCTGCAGCGCCCGTACTTCCCCCATTCACATCCCCAACCAAATGCAGTCGGCTGCATGAGAGGCATTTTTATGTCCTCCCGAGTACCCCTACCCAACGAACCCCCCAAAAAAGATGTCGTGTCTGCAGCAAGCGCGGATATAGGCGTGACACCCGCTATTATTGTCCCTCCTGTCCTGACAATCCTGGTCTTTGCATTGGTGAATGTTTTGAACGCTACCATTCACTAGTTGAGTATTAGCGTAGGGTACAGCATTGCACAGACTAGGCGCCATTTCACAGGGTCTCCCAAGATGCCATCGCATTTTGAGAGACCCGAACCTGGAACCGGTTACCGTTATAAAAGTTAGTTACAAAAAAAGTGTAAAAAAAAAAAAAAAATATGAAATAAAAAAAAATAGTTGTTGTTTTATTGTTCTCTCTCTCTCTATTCCCTCTCTCTATTGTTCTGCTCTTTTTTACTGTATTCTATTCTGCAATGTTTTATTGTTATTGTTATTGTTATTGTTATTATGTTTTATCATGTTTGTTTTTCAGGTGTGTAATTATTTACACTTTACTGTGCTTTATTGTTAACCATTGTTAACCATTTTTTTGTCTTCAGGTACGCCATTCATGACTTTGAGTGGTTATACCAGAATGATGCCTGCAGGTTTAGGTATCATCTTGGTATCATTCTTTTCAGCCAGCGGTCGGCTTTCATGTAAAAGCAATCCTAGCGGCTAATTAGCCTCTAGACTGCTTTTACAAGCCGTGGGAGGGAATGCCCCCCCCCCCACTGTCTTCCGTGTTTTTCTCTGGCTCTCCTGTCTCAACAGGGAACCTGAGAATGCAGCCGGTGATTCAGCCAGCTGACCATAGAGCTGATCAGAGACCAGAGTGGCTCAAAACATCTCTATGGCCTAAGAAACCGGAAGCTACGAGTATTTCATGACTTAGATTTGGCCGGATGTAAATAGCGCCATTGGGAAATTGGGGAAGCATTTTATCACACCGATCTTGGTGTGGTCAGATGCTTTGAGGGCAGAGGAGAGATCTAGGGTCTAATAGACCACAATTTTTTCAAAAAAGAGTACCTGTCGCTACCTATTGCTATCATAGGGGATATTTACATTCCCCGAGATAACAATAAAAATGATTAAAAAAAAAAATATGAAAGGAACAGTTTAAAAGTAAGATTAAAAAAGCAAAAAAATAATAAAGAAAAAAAACAAAAAAACAAAAAACACCCCTGTCGCCCCCTGCTCTCGCGCTAAGGCGAACGCAAGCGGCGGTCTGTCGTCAAACGTAAACAGCAATTGCACCATGCATGTGAGGTATCACCGCGAAGGCCAGATCGAGTGCAGTAATTTTTCCAGTAGACCTCCTCTGTAAATCTAAAGTGGTAACCTGTAAAGGCTTTTGAAGGCTTTTAAACATGTATTTATTTTGTTGCCACTGCACGTTTGTGCGCAATTTTAAAGCATGTCATGTTTGGTATCCATGTACTCGGCCTAAGATCATCTTTTTTATTTCATCAAACATTTGGGCAATATAGCGTGTTTTAGTGCATTAAAATTAAAAAAAGTGTGTTTTTTCCCCAAAAAATGCGTTTGAAAAATCGCTGCGCAATTACTGTGTGAAAAAAAAAAATGAAACACCCACCATTTTAATCTGTAGGGCATTTGCTTTAAAAAAATATATAATGTTTGGGGGTTCAAAGTAATTTTTTTGCAAAAAAAAAAAAACTTTTTCATGTAAACAATAAGTGTCAGAAAGGGCTTTGTCTTCAAGTGGTTAGAAGAGTGGGTGATGTGTGACATAAGCTTCTAAATGTTGTGCATAAAATGCCAGGACAGTTCAAAACCCCCCCAAATGACCCCATTTTGGAAAGTAGACACCCCAAGCTATTTGCTGAGAGGCATGTCGAGTCCATGGAATATTTTATATTGCGACACAAGTTGCGGGAAAGAGACAAATTTTTTTTTTTTATTTATTTTTTTTTTTTTTTTTGCACAAAGTTGTCACTAAATGATATATTGCTCAAACATGCCATGGAAATATGTGAAATTACACCCCAAAATACATTCTGCTGCTTCTCCTGAGTACGGGGATACCACATGTGTGAGACTTTTTGGGAGCCTAGCCGCGTACGGGACCCCGAAAACCAAGCACCGCCTTCAGGCTTTCTAAGGGCGTGAATTTTTGATTTCACTCTTCACTGCCTATCACAGTTTCGGAGGCCATGGAATGCCCAGGTGGCACAAAACCCCCCCAAATGACCCCATTTTGGAAAGTAGACACCCCAAGCTATTTGCTGAGAGGTATAGTGAGTATTTTGCAGACCTCACTTTTTGTCACAAAGTTTTGAAAATTGAAAAAAGAAAAAAAAAATGTTTTTTCTTGTCTTTCTTCATTTTCAAAAACAAATGAGAGCTGCAAAATACTCACCATGCCTTTCAGCAAATAGCTTGGGGTGTCTACTTTCCAAAATGGGGTCATTTGGGGGGGTTTTGTGCCACCTGGGCATTCCATGGCCTCCGAAACTGTGATAGGCAGTAAAGAGTGAAATCAAAAATTTTCACCCTTAGAAATCCTGAAGGCAGTGATTGGTTTTCGGGGTCCAGTATGCGGCTAGGCTCCCAAAAAGTCCCACACATGTGGTATCCCCATACTCAGGAGAAGCAGCTAAATGTATTTTGGGGTGCAATTCCACATATGCCCATGGCCTGTGTGAGCAATATATCATTTAGTGACAACTTTATGGAAAAAAAAAAAAAAAAAAAAAAAAGTGTCACTTTCCCGCAACTTGTGTCAAAATATAAAATATTCCATGGACTCAATATGCCTCTCAGCAAATAGCTTGGGGTGTCTACTTTCCAAAATGGGGTCATTTTGGGGGGTTTTGTGCCACCTGGGCATTCCATGGCCTCCGAAACTGTGATAGGCAGTGAAGAGTGAAAGCAAAAATTTACACCCTTAGAAATCCTGAAGGCGGTGATTGGTTTTCAGGGCCCCGTACGGGGCTAGGCTCCCAAAAAGTCCCACACATGTGGTATCCCCATACTCAGGAGAAGCAGCTAAATGTATTTTGGGGTGCAATTCCACATAGGCCCATGGCCTGTGTGAGCAATATATCATTTAGTGACGACTTTTTGTAAATATTTTTTTTTTTTTTGTCATTTTTCAATCACTTGGGACAAAAAAAATGAATATTCAATGGGCTCAACATGCCTCTCAGCAATTTCCTTGGGGTGTCTACTTTCCAAAATGGGGTCATTTGGGGGGGTTTTGTACTGCCCTGCCATTTTAGCACCTCAAGAAATGACATAGGCAGTCATAAACTAAAAGCTGTGTAAATTCCAGAAAATGTACCCTAGTTTGTAGACGCTATAACTTTTGCGCAAACCAATAAATATACGCTTATTGACATTTTTTTTACCAAAGACATGTGGCCGAATACATTTTGGCCTAAATGTATGACTAAAATTTAGTTTATTGGATTTTTTTTATAACAAAAAGTAGAAAATATCATTTTTTTTCAAAATTTTCGGTCTTTTTCCGTTTATAGCGCAAAAAATAAAAACTGCAGAGGTGATCAAATACCATCAGAAAGCTCTATTTGTGGGAAGAAAAGGACGCAAATTTCGTTTGGGTACAGCATTGCATGACCGCGCAATTAGCAGTTAAAGCGACGCAGTGCCAAATTGGAAAAAGACCTCTGGTCCTTAGGCAGCATAATGGTCCGGGGCTCAAGTGGTTAAAGGCTTATATGCAAGTTATTGTCATAAAAAGTGTTTGGGGACCTGGGTCCTGTCCCAGGGGACATGTATCAATGCAAAAAAAAGTTTTAAAAAGAGACATTTTTTCAGGAGCAGTGATTTTAATAATGCTTAAGTGAAACAATAAAAATGAAATATTCCTTTAAATATCCTGCCTGGGGGTGTCTATGGTATGCCTGTAAAGCGGCGCAGTTTTCCAGTGTTTAGAACAGTACCACAGCAAAATGATATTTCTAAAGGAGAAAAGTAATTTAAAACTGATCGCGGCTATAATGAATTGTCGGGTCTCGGGAATATAGGTAAAACTCACTGAAAAAAAAGGCATGGGTACACCCCCCAGTCCATTACCAGACCCTTTGGGTATGGTATGGATATTAAGGGGAACCCTGCGCCAAAAATTTTTAAAAAAATTGCGTGGGGGTCCCCCCAAAATCCGTACCAGGCCCTTCAGGTCTGGTATGGACTTTAAGGGGAACCCTGCGCCATATTTAAAAAAAAATGGCGTAGGGATCCCCCAAAATCCATACCAGACCCTTATCCAAGGACACAACCTGGCAGGCCACAGGAAAAGAAGGGGGACGAGAGAGTGCCCCCCCTCCTGAACCGTACCAGGACACATGCCCTCAACATGGGGAGGGTGCTTTGGAGTAGCCTCCCCAAGCATCTTGTCCCCATGTTGATGGGGACAAGAGCCTCATCCCCACAACCCTTGCTCGGTGATTGTGGGGGTCTGTGTCGGGGGGCTTATCGGTATCTGGAAGCCTCCTTTAACAAGGGGACCCCCAGACAGAGGCAGCTCTCTAATTAGGCAAATTAGGTGGTTGCCTTAGGCCTCACCTTCCCAGGGGCCTTGCTGCCGCCTAGTTTACCAGAGTGGGAAGGAATGTCCCCCAGTCGGTGTCCCCAGGGCCGTCCCTCTGACCGCTACTACTTTTACCCCTGCCAGGGGTGGAATGTTCACTTCAGCACAGCATTGCTGCAGGTGACGTCCCAGGGTCAGTGAGTAGATCCATGTACTCCCCTCCCCCGACTCATCCTCTTCTGCTGGGCTCTGCGGATCTCCTGCCATGTGCAGAGCCCAGATAATACCAGACGCGGCCGAGCAGCACTTACTCTGCTCCACTCCACTCTGCTCTTAATGTTACTGCCAGACCAGGCGCCTGGTGATCATCGGGGAGACTGTCTGCCACCGGAGCTTCAAGGTACAGAATGGTCCTGCTGATACTGACACATCCCGATACTGACACATCCCGTGATGTCACCCCCTGATCGAGGGCGCTCCGATAATCACTGCTGCCAGCCACCCCACACACAGCTGATGATATGTACCATATGTATGCCATCTGGCATATGATGGCACCTACTGACCCCCAGTCTTAATGCCAAATCCGGGAGGGGGGCTAGCATTCCACGTGGGGCAAGTTCGCCACATGTGTCTCCATCCCACTCCAATGCTCCCAATGATCCCCCCTCTTCTCTCAGAGGGAACCATGGGTACCCCTCTAATGGGGTCAGGGGTGATATCCGGGGGGCATAATCTCCCAGTTGATTTAATTTCATCCCAGGTTGCCAAGGTACTCTGAGTTAAAGCTGATGTCCATTTTGAAAGACCTCTATCTACACTCGGGATCCAAGAAATTCCCACCAACTTCCTACCTGACACTATCTGTTCTAAACAGACCCATATTTTATTCGAGGAGTCATGGCACCAGTTCAAAATCGTCACCAAAGATATTGCCCTATAACATAAAGCTACGTCTGGTAGTCCCATTCCTCCTTCAGATTTACCTCTGCATAGAATGTCATGGGCCAATCTGGGCCATTTCTCATTCTATAAAAAATGATATAAACGCCTTCCGTATATTTTTGAAAAAACTCTGTGGGAGTATAATTGGCACTGTGTGTAGAGTGTAAATTATTTTAGGCAGTATACTCATCTTTATAGCACTCACCCTTCCAAACCCTGTTAAAAACTGGCCCTTCCATTTCTGCAAGTCCCCTGTTATACCTGTCACTAAAAAGCCATAGTTTAATTCATACAAAAGTTTGGGATCTGATGTAATATCTATTCCCAAGTATACCAATGAATTTTTATTCCAGATGAACGTATAAGAGCCCTGCAAGTAGTCGCCATTGCTGGAGGTACATGGCTGGCTTTGAAATTGGATAAAATTCCAAATTTATATACTTCTGTGATCAGGGCCGGTAATGATGTCTGAGGGGAAGAGAGGTAAAATAATAAGTCATCGTCATACGCCGAAACTTTATGTTCAACAGGTCCAATTTGTATCCCCAAGATTTCAGTATTTTTCCTCACTCTACAAAGAAAGGGCTCCAGTGTTATAACAAACAGCAACGGAGACAATGGACACCCTTGTCTCCTACCATTGCGTATTTGAAAATAGTCCGATAATGTGCCATTCACCTTCACCCACGCTCTCGGTGTCACATATAATGCCGATATCCAACCCATTATGCAATCACCCAGACCCATCCCCCTCAACACTTCAATCATAAATGCCCAGTTTACCCTGTCAAAAGCCTTTTTCGGCATCCATTGACAATGTCACTCTCGGGGCTTTATCAGGGCCATGTTGCATCCAATGAAGGATGTGTAAGGCCCGTATGGTGTTATCCCTAGTCTCATGGCCCTTCATAAAGCCTGTTTGATCAGGGTAAACAAGCTTCACTATATGGTCCTGTAATCTAAGAGCCAAAATTTTGGCTAACAACTTAGTGTCGGAATTTAACAGGGAGATGGGTCTGTAGTTGGTACAGTGTTGAGGGTCTTTCCCTGGTTTAGGGAGTATCGTGATATATGCCAATAGAGCTTCTGGGGGTAATGGATTTGAGGCATTGATCGAATTGAAATAACTACATATTGGGACCCCTAATCTAGAAATAAATTTCTTATAATATAAGGTCGTAAACCCATCAGGCCCTGGGCTTTTACCTATTAACAGGTTTGATATTGCCTCGTTTATTTCATTAATGGAAATTGGTCTATTTCCTCAATTACCATGGATGGCAGCGAGGGCAGCACTGAGTCTTCTATGTATTCTCTAATCTCCAATTTCCGCTGTTCCTCTCTGCCATTCAAGGAACCAGCCTGAATGTTGTATAGAGCCCCATAGAATTTATGGAACTCTGCCGCTATTGCCTGAGTTTCCATTATCTTTTTATTATGAACTATTAGATTATGAACATGTCTGGAGTCTTGTTGTTTTTCAGCTGTCTGGCTAATAACCGACCACTTTTATTCCCTTGTTCGTAGGGCCGATGATCATAAAATCTATACTTATTTTTGGTTTTCTGATCCATACACTGCGCCAACTTGTACCACAGGATCTCCAGTTGCTGAACATCTGCTGGATCTAAGTGTCTTTTATGTTTAATCTCCAACTCATTAATCTCTTCCAGCAGATCTACTATCTCTTTTTGTTTTTCTTTTTTTTCAGTTCGCCCCTAATCACTGATTTATGATGGGCTTCCCATACAGCCTGCTCAGATACTTCTCCCGGCACATTCATTTCAAAATATGTTTTCATCTTATGAGACAATGCCTCCACTACTCTGTTATCATCCAGTAATGATTCATTTAGCCGCCAAGTCCTTTCTAGGTTGCCTGTAGAAACTGGTGAAAAGGTCACAGTTATAGGGGCATGGTCTGAAATTGTTATTGATTCTATAGTGAATGAGCGAATCCTTTCCAGGTAAAACTGGTCCACTAGGGAAAGGTCTAGACGAAAATAGGTGCCATGTACTTTAGAATAATAGCTATAGTCCTTATTCCCATTATGTGTCGCACGCCATCCATCCACCAGATGCAAGGAGCGCAAAAGTTGTTTTAGATGTTTTAACGCTTTAAAAAATATAGGGGTTTTACCCATTGACGTATCTTTA
The DNA here is from genome assembly GCA_037952925.1 of Lithobates clamitans. Classification (NCBI taxonomy): domain Eukaryota; kingdom Metazoa; phylum Chordata; class Amphibia; order Anura; family Ranidae; genus Lithobates; species Lithobates clamitans. The sequence continues at coordinate 3,810,191 of JBBGZY010000407.1, read as the reverse complement.
CTTGGGTCTAAGGTAAGATTAAAATCCCCTCCCAGAATCAAAAATCCCTCTCTGAACTTCTCCAAAAGCGTCAGACTTCTTACAAGGAAATTGACCGTTCTTGTATTTGGCGTGTAAATTGAGGCAAATGTATAACAATAACCATGCAACCTTCCCTTTACAAAAAGAAAACGGCCTTCTGGGTCCGTTTGTGAGATTAAAACCACCGAGTATGTCCTTCTAAAGGTTATTGTCACCCCCTTGCGCTTGCAATGGGGGATGGTGCATGGTACCATTGATTAAACAAATTTAATGGCATATTTGGAACTGACCCCTTTACAAAATGCGTCTCTTGCAGGAAAGCCACATCCACCCTATGATGGCGCAGCTCCTGCCAGAGACGACCCCTTTTCTGGGGTGAACATAAACCTCTTAATTTGTACAATATCACTTTTATTGGGCCTGCCATTACTTGTAGACCTACTACCTACTCTATTCCTCTGGTAACCGCTGTCTCTCTTTGATCTCTGCAGATGCCCCTGTAGGAAGGGGAGGGAGAGGAAGAAAAAAAAAGGGAAATTGGGAAATCATGAAACCCTGCCCCCTCTCCCCACCCACCCCACCATCACCTCAGTATTCCACCCCAAGGAATACATACTAATCAGGAGACAAATCCGAGTGTGGGGGGCACCCTCACCCGTCAATCTCTCCATCTTCCTGCTATACTGCAGGATCTCAAGTCCATTATATCGGACCTGACCTAATGGGTAACCCAAACCGTTATCCCAATACCTTAACATGCATCCCTCTACCCCCAGGCAGCCTATTACATTCCCCCCCTTATTACTATTACTATCTTATCTATAGGAATCTCTTGTTACCCTATCCCACTGATATTAATTTAGAGTAGGGGGACCAGAGGTGTAGGGGGTACAAAAGGGACTCACCCCCTCAAAGGGGGGAAAAAAAAAGTAAAAGTAAAGGGGGGCGAGGGTGTAGGGGTATATAAAAAAAAACAAATGAAATAAAACATAGCCTGTGGGGGTGGAAGTACATAACTTCATAAACACCAACACACACACTTTGTATATAACCTTGTGTATAACCTTAACAATTTTAGCAGTCGCCTTTACAGTCACCTTCTAATAAAAAAAAATAATAAAAAGGAAAAGGGGTGAGATAAAACATTAAAGTGGAAATGGTGAGCCCTAAAAAAAAGGGGGTAAGCCCCCGAGAAACCCCCAACATCGTAGAAAAAAAATATATCTTATATATACACATATATCATATATATATGATATCTTGCTTCCCCCAAACTTCAACCAATCCCCTCCCGTCCCCCAACCCCCAGCCCTCCCTATAAAAAGGGGGGGTGGGTGGGGTGGAAGGATGTTAAAAAAAAAAAATGAATCTAGAGTCCCATTATCCTTTCCCTTTAATCACCCCTCACCCCTCCGTCCCAATCTCTAAATGGGCTCTGCCATGCCCATCATGTCTCTCTGTGCCCACTTGAACAATTTCTCCGTCGAATTCCAGTGGGCACCTGTTGCCATTGATCAGGGCACTGTAAGGGCTTCCCAAAATTGTAATTTCTCCAATCTTCAAAATCTGTAGGAGGCAAGTCTAATAATTCTAAAAACGACTGCAGGTCGTCCTTAGTGCGAAGGGTTGCTGTCTTACCATTTCGAGAGGTCGTAAGACTAAATGGAAACCCCCAACGGTATTTGACTTCTGCAGTACGCAAGACCTCCAGCAGTGGCCTAATATTCCGCCATTGCATTAATGTCCGGCATGACAAGTCAGGGCATATACTCCATCATAAATGATTTCAGCTTTGCTATTTTCATAATAGATTCTTTCACAGTAAATTTATATAGTTTGCATATAATATCTCTTGGTCTCTCCATATTTGGGAGAGTGTAAGATGGAATGTGGTGGACCCTGTCAACCTCGATATTCTCTGGTGCTGAGTCGCCCATTATCTGGCAAAATAACTGCTGAACATTCGTAAGCAACTCAGGCACCCTAACCGTTTCTGGTATTCCTTTTATACAAATATTTTGCCTGCGATCCCTGTTCTCATAATCGTCCAGTTGATCCCTACATAAATTTAGGGCTTCCTCATGATATTTCACTGTATCTTGAATATCTGTCCCTACCCTATGGCCTAATACACGAGTATCCTCTTTAAGGCCCTCCACTGCTTGTTGGCATGACTGCTCCACAGCCGCTAATTCCTGGATATCTGTTTTAGTAGGCAGGGCTTTAAGGAGCTCTCTAATGTCCATCTCTAGACCCTCAGCGTTCCCCTCCATCCTCGGGGATATGTTACCCTCACTCCACGCAGGGTTGGGGCATTGCACTGCCAATGAAGTTTGTCCTTCTCTGGGGGAACCTGACTCTATCACAGTCCACCCCCTTTCCTTCTCCACCTTCTCCTCCACATACACAGGGGGGTTCCATTATCTGTCCCTATACCCTCCCTCAGGGCAAATTCCACCCCTGCTGTGGCCGTTAAAGGGGTCATAATAACACAGTGTTTTACCTGAGGGTCTTTAGGTTCTTTCAGGGGTCCATCTCTGCCTCTACTCGCTTCAGACTCCAAATCCGACTCCCTTCTCAATGGTGAGCTATCATATACCACTACATTCAGACTGGCTCCCGTTCGCTCCCCTGGGGGACCCAGGCTGTGAACCAGGCTGCTGCTACTTCCAGGCGCTGTCCTCCATCTCCCCAGCACCGGGGATCTCCAGTCATCGGCCTGTACACTGCGTCCTGATAACTGTGAGCCATGGCCCGGTGTCAGGGGGCCACGATCATGTCTGGCTGTACTGCTGTTGCACCCGTTCACCGAGTTCCCGCTGAGGTCCATTTCTCCGCGCCTCCCCGCTGTCTGTCTCTCAGCTTGGCGTCCGCCTTCCATTGCACATGGTGAGAGATAAGCACGTATACCTCCCACTTGCTGCTGTGCTGTCTGTCTGCATGTCGGCATCTCCACTCTGACTGTTTGCTCTAGCTGCAGCCATCTGCTGATTGCCTCATAGCCTGGGGGGATGGGAAGTAGAGTAGAGAGTGGGGAGCGTCTACTCAGCACATCCACTCATCATAAAATCCTCCCTGTGTGTTAAATAGCTACAAAATTAAAGGTGTTTGTAAACCTCCAACATGAAATATGGACAAAGCATATCCCTCTATAGCAGGGATATGCAAATAGCAGACCTCCAGCTGTTGCAAAACTACAAGTCCCATCATGCCTCTGCCTCTGGGTGTGATGCTTGTGGCTGTCAGAGTCCTGCTATGCCTCATGGGACTTGTAGTTCTCCAACAGCTGGAGGTCCGCTTATTGCATATGCCTACTCTATAGTGTGTACTTGTCTCAATTAAGAGCACTTAGTATCATTTCTATCTGCTGCTTTGTTCCTCTGCTATCAGCACGAATCATTTCTGACAAGTTTTTCTGACAATGGTTTGTAGCAAGAGATGTACAAATAAACCGTCCCTGAATCTCTCTTACTCCACTGCGCCAAAGAAAAGTGCAAAGCTATATAAAAGATGTGTGAATGAATACAAAATGTGTGTACATACACAGTGTACAGTGAAAAAATCTGCCACTTAAATAAATACATAAACTGATCAGAATCCCAAAACTATACCTCTCACACGTGTACAGATAGAGATAGCGGCGCTAATATAAATTGTGTAAAATAATGGGTCAGAGCAGCATAATGCCTATGACCGTCTACTTATACATAAAAATAATAATAATAATAGTGTCATGAAAAATATTATTTTTATCATGAAAAGAAATTTCTTTAACACCCAGTAAAAAGTGTCACTATAAATAATAAATTACAGGAAATGAAGGATCAAGCTCAACAGTTGTTTTTCAATCTGCTTGTGTGAAAAATCTTCTACTCTTCCACCACACCACCGTGATAGTGACACCACTCCCTCTGAAGAGCGCACTAACCAGATTGTATAGCCTCCCACTCTCGTGTTCGGTAAAACAGCAATTGAACCACACCTGGGTTGCATGTGATGAACCGTGAATCCAATCAAGCCAGCTCCATATGTGAAAAAATGAATAAAGTGCTCCACATAGCGTGATACCATTTTGACAGATTTATTAAAATCACTTCAAACACACTTCAATGGTTACACTCACTTTTAAACTGGAACATAAAAGCCTTTAAAAAAATCCACAGCAAGCAAAAGGATCAGTGATCCAACGGTGCACCGCGGTCACAGCGGACCTGAAGTGTAAACTGGTGTATCTCTCACCCAACCTTCTAAGGCCCAGCCATCCGATCGGTGTAGTCCTCCTCAGACAGCGGCATCTAATGTCAGTGCGATGGAATGCCGTGTTACCATGCCCAAGACATGTTTCGTCGAAAAGACTTCTTCAAATGGGATTTCCCATTCCTGACACCAAGAGAAAAAATGTCACAGGGGAGGGATCTCCAGCTGATTGACCTCATTGTTTATGCTTTTATATACACATCTTTTATTTTTAATATATGTGTAATATTTATATTTATGTTTATTTGTTCATTTATTGCACTATTGTCACTTCCCACTGTTAGGAAAGAGGGTTTTTTTCACTATTGGAGGTTTTTTATATGTTTCTTTTTACACTGGTATAGTGTATGACTTTGGAAAGCGCAGCGTATATATTTATTTACCTACTGACCCCCTGTCATCACCATTATCCTCCCAATCATCTCCCTGTGCCTGACATCCCACCACCCCACCCCCTGTCATCTTCATCCCCCTGCACCCATCTTCCAGATTCCTACCTCCTGTCATCTTCATCTCCTGCACCCATCTGCCAGCTTCCCACCACCCCCTGTAATTTTTATCCCCCTGCACCCATCTGCCAGCTTCCCACCCCACCCCCTGTCATCTTCATCCCCCTGCACCCATCTGCCAGCTTCCCACCACCCCATCCCCTGTCATCTTCATCCCCCTGCACCGGTCTGCCAGCTTCCCACCCCACCCCCTGTCATCTTCATTCCCCTGCACCCGTCTGCCAGCTTCCCATTACCCCATCCCCTGTCATCTTCATCCCCCTGCACCCGTCTGCCAGCTTCCCACCCCACCCCCTGTCATCTTCATCCTCCTGCACCCATCTGCCAGCTTCCCACCCCACCCCCTTTTATCTTCATCCCCCTGCCAGCTTCCCACCCCACCCCCTGTCATTTTCATCCACCTGCCAGTTTCCCACCACCCCACCCCCTGTCATCGTTATCCCCTGCACCCATTTGACAGCTTCCCACCCCAACCCCTGTCATCTTCATCCCCCTGCCAGCTTCCCAACACCCCACCCCTGTCATCTTCATCCCCCTACACCCATCTGCCAGCTTCCAACCACCCCACCCCCTGTCATCTTCATCTCCCTGCACTCATCTGCCAGCTTCCCACCACCCCACTCCTTGTCATCTTCACCCCCCTGCACCCATCTGCCAACTTCCCACCACTCCCTGTCATCTTCATTCCCCTGCACCTATCTGCCAGCTTCTTACCCCGCCTGTCATCTTCATCCCCTTGCACCCATTTGCCAGCTTCCCACCACCCCACGCCCTGTCTTCTGCACCCCCTGCACCTGTCTGCCATTTTCCCAACACCCCACCGCCTGTCATCTTCATCCCCCTGCCAGCTTCCCACCACCCCACCCCCTGTCATCTTCATCCCCCTGCACCCGCCTGCCAGCTTCCCACCACCCCACGCCCTGTCATCTTCATCCCCCTGCACCCAGCTGCCAGCTTCCCACCACAGATTTGCCCAAGGCCTCACAAAGCCTAGAGCCGCCTCTGCCCCCAGATCCCGGCCTCCCCCCCCATGTGAATTAGTAATGGGTACATTGTACCCCTACCATTTCACAAAAAATGTCAAAAATAGTAAAAAAGAAAGGGGACACTGTGGGACAAGTCCTTTATTAAAAAATAAAAAAATAAAAATGTCCCACGATGTATATCCATCTCACGCTGCCCGACGGACCAAAAAAAGAAAAAAAAAGCCGCAACAGCTCTGCCTCCATGGGAGGCTCCCGCCGGGTGACGCTTCTTCTCGGTGACAGCTGTTATATAGCTGAGGGCGGGGCCACCTAGTGATGTACATGGGTGACCCCACCCCTCTCTGATGCCACGTGACGTCAGAGGAAGGCGGGGTCGCCCGTTTCCGTCACCGAGTGGCCCCGCCCACAGCTATATAACAGCTGTCATCGAGAGGAAGTGTCACTAGGCAGGAGCCTCCCATGGAGGCGTAGCTGTTGTGGCTTTTTTTTTCTTTTTTCGGTCCTTCAGGCAGCGTGAGATGGATATACATTGTGGGACATTTTTATTTTTTTATTTTTTAATAAATGTACCCGTTACCAATTCACATGGGGGGGCGGGATCTGGGGGTCCCCTTGTTAAAGGGTGCTTCCAGATTCCGATAAGCCCCCCCGCAGACCCCCACAACCACCGGGCAAGGGTTGTGGGGATGGGGCTCTTGTCCCCATCAACATGGGGACAAGATGCTTTGGGGGGCTACTCCAAAGCACCCTCTCCATGTTGGGGGCATGTCCCTGGCATGGTTCAGGAGGGGGGGCACTCTCTCATCCCCCCTCTTTTCCTATGGCCTGCCAGGTTGCCTGCTTGGATAGGGGTCTGGTATGGATTTTAGGGGGACCCCTACGCCTTTTTTGAAAAATGTTGGCGCAAGGTTACCCTTAAAATCCATACCAGACCTGAACTGAAGGGCCTGGTATGGATTTTGGGGCGACCCCCACACAAATGTAAACATTTTCGGTTCAGGGTTCCACTTAATATTCATACCAGACCAAAAGGGCCTGGTAATGGACTGGGGGGAGGGGGGACCCATGCCTTTTTTTTCAATGAGTTTTATCCATATTGCCGAGCCCCGACAATTCATTATAGCCGCCATCAGTTTTAAATGACTTTTTTTCCTTTAGAAATGTCATTTTGCTGTGGTACTGTGCTAAACAAGGGAAAACTGTGCCACTTTACAGGCATACTATAGACAACCCACAGGCACGATATTTAAAGGAATATTTAATTTTTATTGTTTCACTTTAAGCATTATTAAAATAACTGCTCCCGAAAAAACGGCCGTCTTTAAAACTTTTTTTTGCATTGATAAATGTCCCCTGGGGCAGGACCCAGGTTCCCAAACACTTTTTATGACCATAACTTGCATATAAGCCTTTAAAATGATCACTTTTGGTTTTTCATGTTAGTGTCCCATAGACTTTAACGGCGTTCCTCGGCTTTTGAATCTGCCGCAAACACCGCATAATGTTAATCGTTCGTGGAAAGGCCGAACATCCAAACAACCGTTCGCCCATCCCTACTGGTGACCCCACAATAGGGATAAAACTTTTTCATTGAAGGGACACGTGGCCACTATTTAAAATTAGAAGAAAAAAGGTTTAACCTTAAACTACGTAGAAGGTTCTTTACTGTAAAAGTGGCAAGGATGTGGAATTCCCTTCCATAGGCGGGGAGCATCGATAGTTTCAAAAACTATTAGATAAGCACCTGAATGATCACAACATACAGGGATATACAATCTAATACTGACATATAAACACACACATAGGTTGGACTTGATGGACTTGTGTCTTTTTTCAACCTCACCTACTATGTAACTATGTAACTATGTAACATAAATGAACCAAGTACAATTGGGAGATTGTAAGGGGGGGTCCATATATACCACAACAATGGAATTTAAGCATCTACGGTATCGACTCCTCTACAAGTGGAAGCAACATCTAACCAGTTGTTCCATATGTTATGGTATTTGACTGGGCACCCCCTGTGAGTCTAGAAGACTTTCGTGTATGGTAATGACATATTTACTACAATTTTCCTTTCTTTTAAAGTGGGGTTAATGCTCTCAACTACTTCCTCGCGATCAACAGTCTAGCTGTGAAGAGGGATTCTTGTAGAAAGATATGGAGGAATTTTTCTGCATCTGGGTCAGAGAATAGGCCTAATAGGCACTGCAGTCAGTTCGGTACTTGGGCAAGTGGAGAGGGGTCAGATATGATCTACAGTGCCTTGCAAAAGTGTTCACCCCCTTGGCATTTTTCTTGTTTTGTTGCCTCACAACCTGGAATTAACATGGATTGTTTGAGGATTTGCATCATTTAATTTACAGAACATGCCGACAACTTTGAAGATGTTTTTTTTTTTTATTGTGAAGCAAACAACAAATAGGACAAAATAACAGAAAAAGTCAATGTGCATAACTTTTCACCCCCCTAAAGTCAATACTTTGTAGAGCCACCTTTTGCGGCTATCACATCTCCAAGTTGCTTTGGATAAGTCTCTATGAGCTTGCCACATCTTACCACTGGGATTTTTGTCCATTCCTCCTTGCAAAATTACTCCAGCTCCTTCAAGTTGGGTGGTTGGCGCTTGTGAGCAGCAATCTTTAAGTCTGACCACAGATTTTCTATTGGAGTGAGGTCTGGGCTTTGACTAGGCCATTCCAACACATTTACATGTTTCCCCTTAAACCACTCAAGTGTTCCTTTAGCAGTGTGTTTGGGGTCATTGTCCTGCTGGAAGGTGAACCTCTGTCCTAGCCTCAAATCACACACAGAGTGGTACAGGTTTTGCTCAAGAATATCCCTGTATTTAGCACCATCCATCTTTCCCTCAACTCTGACCAGTTTCTCAGTCCCGACTGCTGAAAAACATCCCTGCAGCATGGTGCTGCCACCATCATGTTTCACTGTGGGGATGGTGTTCTTTGGGTGATGTGATGTGTTGAGTTTGCACCAGACATAGCGTTTTCTTTGATGGACAAAAAGTTCAATTTTAGTTTCATCAGACCAGAGCACCTTCCACCTTTTGGGAGTCTCCCACATGCCTTTTCACAAACTCAAAACGTGCCATTTTGTTTTTTTTGCTGAAAGTAATGGCTTTCTTCTGGCCACTCTGCCATAAAGCCCAACTCTATGGAGCATACGGCTTATTGTCGTGCTATGTACAGATACTCCAGTCTCTGCTGTGGAACTCTGCAGCTCCTCCAGGGTTACCTTAGGTCTCTGTGCCGCCTCTCTGATTAATGCCCTCCTTGCCCAGTCCATGAGTTTTGGTGTGCGGCCGTCTCTTGGCAGGTTGGCTGTTGTGCCATGGGAAGCTCCATCCTGGAAGCAGTTCTGTGTATGTAGACTGGGGAGTGTGGTATCTGTCCTGTGTGTGTTCTCTTTTGTATTTCCGGTTTTGATGGATTGTTAGAACCACTGATCCTGAATTGTACCCCTGGTTTTGGGAGACCATAATCCCTATGCTGGGCGAGACTGCCGTAATAGCAGTCATCGCCGTTCGGTAAGCAGATTCTACTCACACACGTTTTGGTGGATCATTTATAGGCACCTTTGTCACATTTCTTCCTGGATGGGTGTTCTTTATTTATTTGTCGATATATCAAGAACTTTTGGACTTCTTTTTATATTTTTTCACATGCACTTGTGATTTAGGTTTTTGTTCATCATTGATTGAATTGTTATGTTTGCTCACTGATTATTTTCATGTCACTTGCTGAGATCCATTTTTACTTTTATTTTTCATATAATATATTAGCGCTGCACTTTGCTGTTTATTATCATTTGCCCCTGTGGTCTCCTTTTTATGTTGGGCGCACAACAGGCCCTCTAAGAGTAAGATTCAGTGAACATAAATGCAGTATTATCAACATTAATGTGTATGATCATCATATGAAAAACAGGAAGAGATACAACTATTCAGTCCCTTACAAGTGTTTGGCATAGAAGCCATTAAAAAAGATGATGATACGGGAAGAAGATTCCAGAGACTCTGTGAACGAGAATCTTTCTGGATCTTCACACTTGGCTCCTTGGCTCCTGTTGGGATGAATGAAGACCTTGAGATCTATGGGGTAGCCATTACAAACAGCGTGCATACAAATTGTCTCTGGAACCTCCCCTCCTACTCAGTCTATCATTGGTCCAGCTATGTATGTTTCACTTACATTTACATCTATATGTATCATTGGATCATCGATCAATATACATCTATGCTTATTTCTGTAATCACATGCTCATACAGCCCGATACACCTCTTGCATCAATTTCATTTCAGTAATCACTATCATGTAATCACATCAGAGGTGGTGTGAATGATACCAAAACCACTTAAGGATACACATTAGAATAGCCTAGTATCAGATACCATATATGCTTGGTGTCATTTTACCACTCCTAAATCCATTTTGAGGATAGACCCACATTTCACCCCCTTTCTTTCATTCCTTATTAACAAACTCCCCATAGCCGTCAGCTGCTTTGGCACACTGCAGGCCATTGCTCCGGCAGGGAAGGCTCTGAATCGTGTGCCACAGACTAGGCTGGTCTTTGAACACAAGTACAGATGGTCCCCGGGTTACAAACAAGATAGGGACTGTAGGTTTGTTCTTAAGTCGAATCTGTTTGTAAGTCGGAACAGGTACATTTTTTAAGTGTAGCTCCAGCCAAAAAAACTATTTTTAAGCTTTTTGGATAGCATAGGGAAGGGTTATCACCTCTGTAACATTTGTTTTGCTGTGTGTGCCCCTGTTCAGAAGATTTCACCTCACTTTCTGTCCCAATGACAATTGGATTTTGAAAATTTTGGGTTGTTGTGCAAACAAGCCTTGCTGATAAAGCATCAGGTGAGGTACCTTTTCCCCATAATAGCTCTTACAGGAGTGAATTTCCCTTCCTAGGGGTAGATTTCCTCTCACTTCCTGTTGTCTCCCTCCGTTTGTAAGTAGGAGTCGTTTGTAAGTCGGATGTTTGTAACTAGGGGATCCCCTGTATCACCTCCGTTATATGTGGCCACGCCTATACCAATGATGGTGTGCGTTCCAGGGAACTACTAGGTTGCTTCCTGGTTCTCACACACCGATCACATGGTCCCCAAACCAATCATTTATTCTACGGTATGTAGGTAGGTGTCATTCAGACCCCCCCCCCATTCTTTACTAGTCTGGAATTCGAACTTGTCGCTTTAGGCTATAGCAGCTCACTGTATCACTCGGCCGCGTCATTGGATGTGATAGACAGCAGCGTGAGCCAATGGCTGCGCTGCTTTCAATCCATCCACTTTAGCCAACCCGTTATGTAACTGGGTGACCCCACCCCCTCTGACGCACGGGGACTTGACAGGGACTTCCCTGTGGCTTTTCCCGTGATGTCAGAGGGGGCGGGGTCACCTGGTTATTGTGGCCCTGCCCTCTATTATTTAAGAAGTGTCAGAAGAAGAGAAGTGTCACACAGCGGGAGCCTCCCATGGATGTGGAGCGGCCCAAGAAGGAAGCGGGGAAGAAGATGCAGCGGAGGAAGATGCCGGACGAGAACACCGGAGCAAGAAGCAGAGGATCGGAGGAAGAACCAGAGGAAGAAGAAGATGGAGGAAGAAAAGAAAGGAAGAAGGAAGGAAGAAGGAAGAAGACCCAAAGAAGATGGAAAGAAGAAGACTTTAAATAAAGGAATTGTCAAAAACTGTCTCTTGTCATTTTTAACATTTGACAGGCTTTTTGTAAAATGGCATTACCATTTCACACAGGGGGGGCCGGGATCTGGGGGTCCCCTTGTTAAAGGGGGCTTCCAGATTCCGATAAGCCCCCGCCCGCAGACCCCTACAACCACCGGCCAAGGGTTGTGGGGATGAGGCCCTTGTCCTCATCAACATGGGGACAAGGTGTTTTGGGGGGCCGCTACCCCAAAGCACCCTCCCAATGTTGAGGGAATGTGGCCTGGTACGGCTCAGGAGGGGGGGCACTCTTTCGTCCCCCCTCTTTTCCTGCGGCCTGCCAGGTTGCGTGCTCAAATAAGGGTCTGGTATGGATTTTTGGGGGGACCCCACGCCATTTTTTTTAAATTTTGGTGCGGGGTTCCCCTTAAAATCCATACCAGCCCTGAAGGATCTGGTATGGATTTTGAGGGGGACCCCCACGCCATTTTTAAAAAAATTTTGGCACGGGGTTCCCCTTAATATCCATACCAGACCTGAAGAGCCTGCCTGGTATGGAATTTTGGGGAGCCCCCATGCCATTTTTAAAAAAATTTTGGTTCGGGGTTCCCCTGTGGGGAAATCCCATGCCGTTTTTATTAATGAACTTTTATGTGTATTGTCGGACGGACAATTCATTAATAGCCGTGAGTAGTTTTAAATGACTTTTTTTCCTCTGAAGTGTCATTTTGCTGTCAGACTGTTCTAAACACGGGAAACATGCGGCCCTTTACAGGCATACTATAGACACCCCCAGGTATGAAATTTAAAGGAATATTACACTTTTTATTGTTTCACTTTAAGCATTATTAAAATCACTGCTCCCGAAAAAACGGCCGTTTTTAAAACTTTTTTTTGCATTGATACATGTCCCCTGGGGCAGGACCCAGGTCCCCAAACACTTTTTATGACAATACCATGCATATAAGCCTTTAAAATTAGCACTTTTGATTTCTCCTTTTAAAGGGTGTTCCGCGGCTTTCGAATTTGCCGCGAACACCCCAAATTGTTCGCTGATCGGCGAACTGGTGAACAGCCGATGTTCGAGTCGAACATGAGTTTGACTCGAACTCGAAGCTCATCCCTAGTCAACAGTGTTGTCTTTGACAACATCGACTTTACGCCAAACCCGAGAAATGCGAGTTTGAACGCCAAAGCATCCAATTTCTGGGCCTGATCATATCCACCGAAGGTATCAAGATGGATCCCCAAAAAGTCACGGCCATCTTGGAATGGTGGACTCCCAGCGATAAAAAAGGTATCCAACGCTTTGTGGGATTCATAAATTTTTATCGAAAATTCATCAGGAGATTCTCAGCAATCATCTCCCCCATCACACAACTAACCAAACAAAGCACTAGATTTCGTTGGTCCCCGGAAGCTCAGTGTCAGAAACCATGAAATCAGACCGAGACAGAAGTACAGTTAAATAACACTTGTTTAATAATAAAAGTAAAAAGAACAAACGTAGTCAAAACATAGCCAAAGTTCAGTACCTGGAACGGATAGTCAGCCAAGCCAGAAGTCAGAGATCAATGTAGTGGAACAGCAAGCAGGATCTGGAGTCAGAAGAGATGTCAGCAAAGCAAGTCTTTAAACAGGAACGCAGGAGATTGTTTCTTGTGATGTTGACCAAGGCAGAGCTCCTCTTGACTGGACGGCTTAAGTAGGCAGGACTAACGAACAGGATCATCAACAGCTGTGTAACTGTGGAGAGATAGGAGCTGGCAGTTAGCCGACAGCTGAGCAGCCAGCTCAGAGAAGGAAGGGCTGAGCCCAACCCTGACAGTACCTCCTCCTCAATGACCCCTCCCCCTAGGAGGATCACCAGGGTTGAGGGGAAAAGTCTACGGAAATCAAGGAGGAGGACAGGGGCATGTACGTCCCAAAATGAGATCCAAGAGCGTTTCTCAGGACCGTACCCTTTCCAATGCACCAGGTACTGTATGCGCACATGGGGAACCTACAGGAGTCAACAATGGACCGTACTTCATACTCCTCATGGTTCTCAACCTATACAGGGTGAGGACGTGGCACCAAGGTGGTAAAGCAGTTGCAGACCAAAGGTTTAATAAGAAGACATGAAATACATTCGAAACATGCATATTAGAAGGAAGGTTTAATGCGTAAGCCACTGGGTTAATCCTGCAAAGAATACGGAAAGGCCCAATAAACCGAGGTGCGAACTTCAGTGAGGAAACACAAAGTTGGAGGTTGCGAGATGACAGCCAGACCCTGTCTCCAACCTGGTTGGAAGGCACAGGCAGGCGTCTGCAGTCAGCATGCAGTCTGTACCTATCATTAGCATGTCACAAAGCCTCCTGGACTTGGGCCCAGGTGGAACGAAGACCACGGAGATGCTCCTCTAATGCAGGAATATTCTGCGGAACAAATGAGTCAGCAACATGGAAGGTTGGAAACCATAATTCGCCATAAACGGGGACAATCGGGAAGCAGAAATCAAGGCACTGTTGTTAGCAAACTCTGCCCACGGTAATAGGTCTGACCAGTTGTTATGATGGTCAGAAATATAGCAAAGTAGGAATTGCTCCAAGGACTGCATGGCTCGTTCTGCGGCCCCATTAGACTGCGGGTGATATGCAGAGGAGAAAGCAGGCTGAATTCCCAACTGTGCACAACAGGCTCACCAGAACCGGGACACAAACTGACTACCCCTGTCCGAGACAATCATCTTGGGTAGCCCATGTAAGCGAAAGATCTCCCAAGCAAAAATGGAAGCCAGTTCCTTAGAAGTGGGCCACTTCTTAAGTGGAATACAATGACACATTTTTGAGAACCGGTCAACCACTATAAGGATAACTGTGTTGCCCTGGGAGTTGGGTAACTTCACAATGAAATCCATAGACAGGTGGGTCCAGGCCCTCTCTCTATTGGGTATGGGTTGTAAGAGGCCCACTGGAAGGTGTCGTGGAGTCTTACTCTGAGCACACACAGAACAGGCAGCTACGAAGGCAGTTACTTCAGCACATAGACTAGGTCACCAGAATTGTTGGCCCAAAAGAGTTGATTCCTCCCAGGGTGGCCAGCAGCCTTGGGAGAATGGTAAGTCTGGAGCACGGCAGTATGGAGACTCTCTGGGACAAAGCAGCGGTCACTTGGTTTCTCAGGAGGGGCATGGACCTGAACAGCAAGAATTTTGTCACCCAAAGGAGAAGTGAGACTGGTGCGAAATGTAGCCAGAATACGATCAGAAGGAATCAGAGGAACCGGAACTGACTCCAACTTGGAAGTGGAGAAAAATTTTCGTGACAAGGCGTCAGCCCTTACATTCTTAGTACCGGATAAGAATGAGACAATGTAATTGAAATTTGACAAGAAAAAAGCCCATCACGCCCTTCTGGGAGAGAGGCGTTTAGCCTCAGACAAGAATGTGGGATTCTTATGGTCAGTAAGAATGAGAACCGGCACAGTGGTGCCTTCGAGGAGATGTCTCCATTCTTTCAGGACTAAAATGATCGCCAACAGCTCTCTGTCACCAATCTCGTAATTGCACTCCGCAGGTGACAATTTCTTAGAAAAGTAGCCACAAGGATGCATAGTGTTCTCAGAGGTAGGACGTTGAGACAGAAGGGCGCCAACACCAGTCTCAGAAGCATCCACCTCAAGGCTAAAAAGGTAACGTAGGATCAGGATGTGCCAACACAGGAGCAGAAACAAAGGCAGGCTTGAGACTCTCAAAGGCCTTAATGGACTCCGGAGACCAACTCTGTTGGTGCCCATCCTTTCTGGTCATATCAGTCAGGGGATTGACCAGAGACGAGAAGTTACTAGTTAAACATCCGATAATAGTTGGCAAAGCCCCGGAAATGCTGCAAAGGACATAAACCCACTGGTCGGGGCCACTGTAGTACTGCTGAAAGTTTCTCTGGATCCATTGAAAAACCAGCAGTGGAAAGCACATGACAGACATCTGTGAGGTGGCTCTCCAGGGTCTTGGAAAATATGAGGATATCATCGGGATAAACCACCACACATAACTGCAACAAATCTCGGAGGACATTGTTAATAAATTCATGGAAAACTGCCGGGGAGTTACAAAGGCCAAAAGGCATTACGAGGTACTCATAATGGCCTGTTCTGGTATTAAAAGCAGTTTTCCACTCGTCACCCTCCTTAATCTTCACGAGAATGTATGCCCCTCTCAAATCAAGCTTTGTGAAAACCATTGCTCCCTTGAGGCGGTCAAATAATTCCGTAATCAACGGAATCAGATAGGCATTCTTAATCGTGAAATGATTGAGACCCCTATAATCAATACAAGGTCTCAGTTAACTAGTCTTCTTCTTCACAAAGAAGAAACCAGCCCCAGCAGGAGACGAGGATTTGAAACCTCGAGAAAGTGCGTCTGCAACATACTCCTCCATTGCCTTATCCTCTAAGACTAGCAAAGGGTAAACCCGGCCACGAGGGGGTATGGCACCAGGTTGAAGGTCAATTGCACAATCATATGGACGGTGTGGAGACAAACTACCAGCTTGGCCTTTGTCAAAGATATCGCTAAAATCGTGGTATTCCTCCGGCAGGGAGGAGAGTGAAGAGGTGCACAGGACCTTGGCTACCTTCTGGAAGTATGTTTCACTGCATTTTGATGACCAGGAGAGAACCTCAGCATGGAGTCAATCAAAAGAGGGGTTGTGCCTCTGAAACCAAGGATAACCAATAACCAGCGGAAACTTAGGTGAGGAAATAACTTGGAATTGAATTATCTCATGGTGAAGAGCCCTACGGCCATGGACAACAGAACCGTCTCATGAGTCATATGGGCAGGCTGTAGAGGTTCTCCGTCAAGAGCCTCAATGGCAAGTGGAGTGTAGCGCAGCTGCAGCAGAATCGAGTGCTTCGATACAAATGCAGCATCAATGAACAGGCCTGCAGCCCCAGAGTCGATTAGAGCCTGTATCTCGACGGACAACTCAGCCCAAGAAAGGGTGACCAAAACCAGGGGCTTATCCTTCTGGATAACCAGGGATGAAACAACGCCACCTAAGGTCTGTCTGCAACAGGACCTCAAGGTTCGGGCCTTCCCTGGACGGGTAGGACAAAACTTGAAAAAGTGACCTGCCTGGCCACAATAAAGGCACAATCTCTCCCTCCTCCTAAAGGCTCTCTCATCTGTAGAGAGACACGTGAAACCCAAGTGCAAGAGTTCACTTTCACTGACCGACTTGGTATCAGGAGGCATGGGAGGTGAGGGAGGCACGGGTGGGACTGCTAAGCTCGGAGACAAACATACAGGAGGCTTCCGCAAGCGCTCCTTAAAAGAGAGTCTTTCTCTGAGTCCGGAGTCAATGAGGTTGGCAAATGTGATCAACTTCTCCAGCACAGTGGGTATATCTTGGGCTGCTATCTCATCCTTGATGGTATCTGAGAGACCATGAGAAAAAGAAGTCACCAGGGCCTCATTGTTCCACGCAACCTCTGCTTCCAGAGTACGTAATTCAATGGCCTAGTCAGTAACAGTTCTGGTACTCTGTTCGATGGACATGAGGCACTTGGCAGCAGAAGCGGAGCGTGCGGGAACGTCAAATACCCTTTTAAACAAAGCCACAAACTCAGGGTAGCTCAAGGCAACAGGTTTTTGCATCTCCCATAGAGGGTTTGCCCATGCCAAGGCTCTCTCAGAAAGCAAAGATGTCACAAAACCTACTTTGATTCTGTCTGTGGGAAACGCCTGGGGCAGCATCTCAAAGTATATCTCAACTTGGTTGAGAAACCCTCTGCATTGGACTGGATTGCCCCCAAATCACTGGGGAAGTGGAGGTAAAACTCGAGGCGGGTGCCTGCACAGAGACTGGAGCAGCAACAGGGTTGGCCTGCAACATAGGTTATACCGGGGTAGCCACAGTGGAAATGAAGAAAAATGCGCTGCGCCTAGGTATATACCAATATGTACATTCACCTTATCAGTATAAAAGTGCCAAATGCTTGTGATTCCAATCCCAAAACAATCCGTATATCCAGAAAATTGTGCTATTATATGCCACATCCAAAATACGATGTGATAAATATTTAATAGGTTCTATATACTTCAATACACTGTGCTACTGGATATCACACTTAAAGTATATTGTGCTTAATGGTAAGTGATCTATTCATACATAGAATAAATTGTGCACATGCTTATCAATCAAATAAAAAACTAGCAAATGTGTCTAAAAATCGCATTAAAGTGCCATGCATATATGCCAATCCAAAGTGCAGTGTGCAAACAAAACCTTATTATGATCAATAATATATAATACCTGTAGGTGAAAAAACATGCACAATAAATATGCACTATAAATATAATATCTTATACATATAATCTGCGACAAATCATACAGGTGATAAGTGGTAAAAAAGCATATATAAATAATGTGCAATGCTTGAGGTAGTAATAGTCCTTTGGACGTAAAAGAAAATCTTCCAAAACCGTATCACACAGCAATGTGTAGTGGAAAAAGTTCCAAAGGTGAACTACAGTGCATAAAGGTGCTTCACATGAAAAACAAATCGTTGAACCACAGTGCCCAGATGTGCCTTGGTGACCCCCAAAGTAGTTGTGCTCATCTCAGAGCGTGTGACACAGGGTTTAGCTGTGTCCAAACACGCTTTGGAGCCACCCCTGGGCTCAGTATTAGGATCCCAGATGATCTCCCACCAGGCTCTTTAAGGCTCCATAGGCATCAAACCAAAAAAGAGAAGGGACTACATAGTGTAATATCGCCAAACATTTTATTGATAACCAAGTATAATCCAATCCCCACACTGGGGTACTCACATTGCATAGGTGCTTAATGCGCACCAAACAGTATAGGTAGGGTATAAGCCGAGTAGTGCTATCCGGCGTGCTGTGGGGTGTTAGAGATTCCCAGCCCAGCTCAGTGCTGCTCGCTCCATCCTGGCCCCTCCCCTACGCATCTTCGACACAGGGAGTCGCGTGTCTTCATCAGGGGGATATGATTGGACGGGCGCTCTGCAGTTTAAATATACTCACGGCGGCAATTTTCCCTGAGACCGCAGACTATTCTGTATTAGGCTCCGCTCCTCTATGTATAGCACAACCTTTACCACAGGCATTCTAACATTATAGCCATACTAATCAGGTTATTCATAAGGGGAATACATTGCACAGAATAACTATAACAATATCCAGGACAGAGTCACGGAGGGAACGGAACCAAGACACCACAGCACTCCCATAGCATATATTAAAAACAAATAACAAAATAAAGAAATAAACCCACATATATCTACCGTAGTGATCCTATCTTTAACTGAAAATGTAAAAACCCCACATAATCACTGGGAGATCCACATTGAATACACCGGCTCTAATAGCAAAATAATGCCAGTGCTCCATCTACCCTTATCCATCCTTAAAGTGAATATTAGTGTATATGGTAATCAAAACAGTTTAATAGTAAAAAATGCCTATATATAGAGCACCATGCAAGCTGTTATTTATCCTATATATTAAGTAAACAGCGCATACAGGCATATATATTAAAAATTACTTCTTATGCATATAGACCAGCTAATAACATAGAGCCCTATATATCTATATAGGCGCAAGGCTTACATAAAAAACAATCTTAAAAAACTGCTTATTAATATAAAATTACACCCTCAAACATGTATATTTAAAAATTATAAAATTTTTTTTTTTTACCTTAAAAAATAAAAAGTTAGAAGTACATAAACCAGTGGACACCTGAAAACTTAGTCATATGTATCTAATTAAAATCCTCAGAAGGGAGGGGAGAATTCTATTCATTTTAGTTAGAATTTATAGATTAGGAGAAAAGGGGGGTAAAAAATACCATCCTTCTTTGGGACCTCCAGAGCCTCTCCAATTACTTACAAGGTAACAGACATCAGCAATCTTGTTATAAAGTCACATATAAACTGCCTAAATTCCACAGAAATATAATAAGAATTAAATAATATTCAGACAAGGTGGGATACAGAGCGTTGCATATCAATCTCTCGGCTAATCTAAGCCAGGGTGGTATATATAGAAAATAAATGTATAATGTACAATATGAGACTAAAAATTGCTCAGGAAGCATGCGAGATCAAACTCTTTATTCAACCCACCTGGTGACAAAGAGCCAAGCTGGTAAATCCACCAGGATTCGCGCTTACTAATATCTCTGACATAGTTGGAGCCTCTCCAGTTTAGTTTCGGAGCCTCCAAACCCCAAAACCTCATGCCCTGCGTGCTTTGATTGTGCTCATTCTTAAAATGCACATACAGGAAATGGCTATCAGACCCTTTCCGTATGTTCCTTACATGCTCCTCCATACGGTCTTTCAGGGCCCTAATGGTGCGACCAATATATAACAAATTGCAAGGACACTGAATCGCATACACCACTCCAATGGTGTCGCATGAAACAAAATCCTCTATAGTATGTATTTGTTTTCTATAGGGGTTATAGAATTCTTTAACTTTCTTAATATTGGATGGTACTCTTACACAACTATAACACCTCCCACAACCGAAAAATCCCTTTAGATCCCAGAACATCCTAGGTTTCGGTGGAGGTGGTTCCACCACATTGTGCACCAGTCTATCGCGCAAACTCGGTGCCCTTTTGTAAACGATCTTAGGTCTATCAGGTATTAAATCTCTCAAATGACAATCCTGTTTAAGTACGTTCCAATACTTCTTAAAATCCTCTCTACTTCTTTACTTTGCAAACAATAGTCTAAAACTATACATGTACCATCATACTCGTCATTAACCACAGCATCATTTTTATCCTTTAACAAATCTTCCCTCTTAAAGTTCTTCACCAAATCTTTTTCTCTTTCTAAAAATTCTTTCTGGTAACCTTTATCTAAAAACATTTTCTCTAGTTTGTCTGATTGTGATTCAAAATCGCCCTCTCGCGTACAGTTTCTCCTCATTCTGGTAAATTGGCCCCTGGGGATATTGTTGAGCCATGGTTTGTGATGGCAGCTGGTTGTGGGAATGTAGGAGTTCCGATCAGTAACTTTAAAAAAGGACCTAGTAATAATACCACTAGTTGTAGCCAAGATTTCTAGATCCAAAAAATGTATACGGTCCCTACTGACATCCCAAGTTAAGGAGATATTCCGATCGTTGATATTCATAGACTCCAATAATTCCATTAACGATTCTAAATTCCCTTTCCACATAATCAGGAGATCGTCTATGAACCTCTTGTATAACAATATGTCTCCATACTGCTCAATCCGCACCGACTCTTCCTCCCATTTGGCCATATACAGGTTCGCCACACTGGGGGCGAATTTAGCGCCCATAGCGACACCCTTTGTCTGTAAGAAAAAACTATTATTGTACCAGAAAAAATTATGGTGCAAACAAAAATCCAGACTTTTCAAAATAAATCCACATAGGCCCCTATCAATTCCTTCTTCTTTATTTAGGGCCCATTCCACGGCCTCTAGAGCGCCCTCATGGTTAATATTTGTATATAATGACGACACGTCGCCTGTAGCCATGATGATGTTATTATCCGTAACATGTTCCTCTAACAATTGGAGAGCATGCTTAGTGTCCTTAAGAAAGGCTCGTGTTCTTCTTACCAGAGGTTGCAGATGGAGGTCAATGTATTCTCCCAATCTGGAAGTTAGGGACTCAATCCCACTTACTATGGGCCGTCCAGGTAGATTCAGACTGTCTTTATGAATCTTCGGCAGATAATATATTACTGGAATCCTGCTGACTGTGGGAATTAGATATTTAGCTTCTTGTTTATTTAAAAATTCATTTTCAACACCATACTTTATAATCCGATCCAGTTCATTCCTAAAACTCCTGGAAGGATCAGAATTTAATACCTGATATGTGCTCCTATCATTAAGGATCCTCTCCATCTCATCCTTATACTGTTGTAACGAAAGCACCACAATGCCCCCTCCTTTGTCCGCCGGTCTTATAACTTTATCCGTTCTCTTCTCCAATGAGTTTAATCCCTCTTTAAAATCCCTATGCTCGTGTACTCTTTTTATGGGTAATGATTCAAGCTCTGCATTGACTAACTTTTTGAAAAGGTCCACATATTTGTTATTGGCCACATATGGACTAAAAGTGGAATTAGTTCTTAAAGCCATAAATTTTTCGTTAACAACCGTTTTCTCAACTGGGTTCAAAGCATAGTATTTTTTGATGTTCAATTTCCTTATGAACTTTTGTACCCCTACATAAGTTTCAAATTTGTTGAGTCCCTTTTTGGGTGCAAATTTTATGCCCTTATCTAGTACCAAAATCTCTTCCCTTGATAAATCTTTACCACTCAAATTGTAGATCCCTTCACCTAATCTTCCCGCCTTCTTTTTTTGCTGTAACCTTCGTCCGGCTCTTCCTCCTCTCTTCCTAGGTATCTTACTTCGCGGGCGTGTCCATCCTGATTCTTCCCTAAAAAAGGCTCATATGCGTATCGATCTTCATTGTCCGTAAGCGGTTGATAGCTATTGTAAACAGGTACTCCATACTGGTCCTGTGTATGTTTATTGTACCTCACTCTTTGAGGCTTGGGTGGGTAATATACTCCACCTCCCTGGAAATCATCCCTATATCGAGGAGGCTGTCCATAACCCTGGTTTTGGGGTGGTGGGGGTACCGGAAAGGTCCCAGTACCGAGGACGCCGGTCATCCCTTCTTGGTGTCCCTTGTTGGTATCCATAATTCCCATTATGCTGTGATCCATAGGGACGCTGCTCTCTTGGTTGTCCTCCTCTACTGTTTGGTGTGTAGTTAGGGTTATATCCTCTTCCATACTGATTACTACCTTGGTGGGCCCTAAAATTGTTAGCCCTATTATACGGTGCCCCATAGCCCCAAAAAAAAAATTTTTATCTCCTGCTCTCCAACTTTGTGTGTCGGAAAATCCGATGGAAAATGTCCGATGGAGCCCACACACGGTCGGAATTTCCGACAACACGCTCCGATCGGACATTGTCCATCGGAAAATCCGACCGTGTGTACGGGGCATTACTACGCACGCCGGACGACCTGCAGATCTTTTGCGAGCAGCTAGATCTTCCGATTATCGATCTACCTGATGGGTATTCGCAGTTCTTCCCCACAGAGCCATGGCTCCCAGTATCCCTCAACCTGTCTCCAAAGGCTCAACGGTATAGAACATGCAGACGCAGAGGAGACCTGGACTCTCCAAGTAACCGTTCATCACGACGTGATCTGTCAACGCAGCCCTGGATTTCCTCCTTCACCTTCAGTGAGGAGAGGTCGCCTGGAAGCTTAAGGCTTCCCTTTACATGCTGGAACTGTTGCTGGTAAGCTAACCTAGGTGTACGTATTGGCTACATCACTACCCCTACCTGAGACTGTTACCTAGGCCCCTTCAGAGCACCATCCTGACAATTTCATGCGCCTCATCTATCCCCGCCTGGCTTACTCTTTAATGGGAACGTCCCTGGTTGTCGTGAAATCTCTGTAACTGACCTCCCCTAAGAAGATTTAAAGGGTCAGGCCACTATGCTTACGCTCTTATACATCCAAAGTATTAGCCATAATCTCCTTATAAGTGGAGGATAGTCGCTTATGACCTGCAGTCAAGGTGCGCACGATAGTGGACACAGCGTAGCTGGCTGACGGTAACCGACGGCAGAACCCACTTCTTTCAGCAGATATTGTCACCGCTTCCTTCAACGCAACTAAGTATGTACTGTGGTTAACCCTGAGAGGAGGCCACCGGATAACTTGGCACCCTGATAACGTGACTTTCCTGCCTTATCCGGGGGACTCTGCCTCGCTATACTTCTATCAACACCGAAGATGGCCACGAGACCAGTTTGTATCTTGCCGTGAACGAGGTTTGAGGTTCCATCTGTATTGGTTTGGACACCTGGGATGCTGCGGTTTTAATCGGACACCCCGAGTTTCCAAACAAGGGACCAAGCAATTTAACTTAGATAAGATGATAGGAGGTATATGTAGCTTATATGTTTATGTTCACCATGATACGAACACACCCAAGATGGTTATGACAAATCCAGATATTGTATGCTTATGGACGGAGGATTACGCAAGTAACCTTAACCTCCATTATATCATCTACGTGTACACCTCATCCACCCTCCCACCCTCCTATGCCACCCTCCCACCCTCCTATGCCACCCTCTGCTTATATCCTACGGACGTGTCCCTCCACCCTTCCGTCTAGTACCCTCCCTCTATTTCCTTTGGGTCTCCTTATCGTGCCATCTCCTCTCCCAACCATCTCCACCTTATTTGACCCAATTTTCCTTCCCTAATTCCTCTACCCCTTGGTTCAGTGGATGACTCAGATGGTACACACTGGGTTATATTGTAGGTTTACTACGTGAACACTTGCAACATACTATGGTTTCCAGCTTCAGGTTATTGACATCCTATACTCAGGTTTTTACAAAGTTCCTCATTACGTTTGTGTTTTTGTTGTATATGACAAGGTTGCAGTCATTTACTGTTTGTTGCTCTATGCGGGCTCCCCACCCTTTCACCTGTAGTGGAGTGCATGGATATGCACAACCACCAGATGCTTACCTTGGACCCTGATGGTACACATGCCCTGTGTTTCCCGTCCTGTCTCTCTACCCCACACAGCTGTCCTATTAGGATACAGGCTGACTCTCCAGACCTCTTTCTCCCTAGGTGGATTGGAATCTCTACATCCACCTCTGGTTAACTACATCTGTTCTTAATCCTTTCGCCTTCTTGCTTCCCTTTTTCTGTCGATTTCCCTCTTCCCCTCTACCCCCACTCCCTTCTTTCTCTATCTGGGCCCTATCTACCACCTACTAGGATATACCCCTCCTCCCATACCTCCCCCCTTCCCTGGTTGGCTCCGCTCTCGCCCTCCCGCCGGCGGTGTGCATATTAATAACTGATGCCAAACTCTTGCACGACTAATAAGAAGGTTCAAGACCCCTGCCTATCTGCGACGATGCAGCACAATAAAGAGACTAGAATGCCCCTGTCGTTGAAGTGCATTTCCTTGAATGTAAGGACAAAAGGACGAAAGACGAAAAGGCCTTAACCTGCCTGAAAAAAGATCACAAGTCCTCTCCTCACTGTTCAAACATAGAGCCCACTTTATATTTTTACAAGAGACACACGTTCGCTCGGATGCCGTCCCCAAATTGTCAAATCACATGTACCGCCAGGCATTTCATGCCACTAACGCCGAAGCCAAGACTAAAGGCGTCTCTATACTAATATCCAGACATGTAATTTCCTTCTTACAGACTTTCTTATTGACCCTGAGGGTAGGTTCATTTTTCTTATGGGTACGTACACCTCTAAACCACTGACGTTGGCTAACGTCTACAGTCCAAATGACCACCAGGTTTCCTTCTTTAAAAAAGTATGTGACCAATTAGCATCCTTCCAGAGGTGCCTGGTCCTAATGGGTGGGGACTTCAACGTACCCCTGAATCCCCTGCTGAACCTCCAACCTAACATATAAAGCACTGAGACAGATTAAACTAAACCTGCAAAACTTGACTTTACACGACGCATGCGCACTATGTTACCTTCGGTAAAGGACTACACCTTCTACTCTGCCCCACATCAAAAGTACTCGAGGATAGACTACTTTTTCCTCTCCCAGGCAGATCTACCATACTTACAACAAGCCACCATAGAACCTATGTTCTTATCAGACCACCATCCGACCATGGTAACCCTCTGCTTCCCGGAATCAAATGCCAGATCGAAGATGTGGCGTCTGAATCCCTTCCTACTTAAAGACATCACTACAATTGAACACATTCGCACGCACATCCACCAATATTTTCAGGAAAACACAGATCCAGACATATCTCCAATTACCCTATGGGAGGCACATAAGTGTGTGATCCGAGGTGAATTCCTGGCTCTAGCATCAAAATCCAAAAAACTGCACCAAGATACCATCAATGCCCTTCTCCAATCGATTAGATCCCTTGAAACGATCCACAAACAGACCCAAGCCCAATCTACCCTTTAGGACTTAATACGATCCCACTCCCTCCTTTTGGAGGAGCTGGATAAACACACTAAAAGACGTTACATTCTTGGCCAGAGGATCTTTAATGAACATGGAAACAAGTGGGGACGCCTTCTGGCTCGTTCAGTTAAAGCCTCTAAACTTTCCTCTAAGATCCACTCGTTGCGCAACAACAGGGGAGACCTACTGGTCAAGAATGGGGAGATCGCTAAAGAATTTGAGAGCTATTACTCCAAGCTTTATAACTTACAAACCGACCATATTTCCCAAACTACACCTGAATTGCGCTCGAAATTAATTAAGGACTTTACCTCTTTTAGTCCCCCCCTATAATGCCTCAACAAGCACTAGCCTTAGAAAGTAAAATTTCTATCAGGGAAAGAGAAACAGCTGCTAAACAAATGAAGATTGGAAAAAGCCCGGGCCCCCGATGGCTTTACCCTTCAATATTACAATTCATTCCCATAAATCCTGTTCTCCAGACTCCTGACTACCCTCAATAGCCTTTCAGACTCTCAAACCCGCCCGCATGAGATGCTTAGAGCGCATATCACCGTAATCCCCAAAGTGGACTAAGATCCATCTCTAGTGACAAATTATAGACCGATCTCCCTTCTAAATGTGGATATAAAAATTTACGCAAAGGTCCTGGCTAATCGATTACTGCCCCTCATTCCAGACCTCATCTCCCCAGACCAGGTGGGATTTGTCCCTGGTCGAGAAGCCAGGGGCAACACGATCCGTATCCTCAACTTACATCATTGGTTGGAATCAACTAAAACGCAAGGTTTCTTACTGTCACTCGACTCCGAGAAGGCGTTCGACAGGGTGGCCTGGGACTACATGCGGGAAGCTCTTCTAGCTATAGGCCTGGGAAGCCGTATGCTAATGCCTCCGCCACTGTGAAAGTCAACGGTTACCTGACGGACGCCTTCCCCATCAATAACGGCACACGTCGTGGGTGCCCACTCTCTCCCCTAATCTATAAACTAACCCTGGGGGGGAGGGGGGACGGAAGGGGAGGGGGAGGGGAGAAAAAAAATTCCCCCCCTCCTTTTTTCCCCCCCCTCCCCTTCCGTCCCCCCTCCCCCCCTTTTTCCCCTCCCCCCTTTTTCCCCTCCCCCCCTTTTCCCCCCTTCCCACTTCACTCTTACCTGATCATGCAGTCCATACCCCATATTTATTTTAACCCATGTTGTCATTACCAATTTTTCATTATGTTACATACGTCCCCACATTGTCTGTTTGTCGCCGGGACCCTGTAGGCTAGACACATCTCCTTGGGTCTAAGGGACAGCCTCTTTCATTATCTCATTACATGGTTTGTCTATTTAATCTTATTTAATTACATTACACCATGATGAATTATTTACCACAAATATATTGTTCATTACAGTATTCAATTCTGTGCTCCTGAAGAAGCGCATGTGGCGTGCAACATGTCGAGCCTATACAGAATTTGATTATCACCACTGCATAGCTCCTGGTTCAACGCAATGTAACTATACTGATCAAGATTTTTGACTCTAAACACTGCTCTAATTATTCAATTTAACCATTTAGCTATGTATGGAGTGCATAATTTGTAAAACTGTGTAACCATGAATTGAATTCTATTTGTTTCTTTGTTTTATGCTCTTTTTTTAAATATTTTCTAAATAAACTAGAATTTTAATCATATATCTAGTAATTACTGTGCCTAAAAAGTCTTGAGCCCACATTTTTTCTATGTTCTCTAATTTACATGCAAGTTAATTGCCATAAAAAGTGTATGTTGAACCGGGTACTTCCCTGGGGCACAGGAATCAATGATAAAAAAGGTTTTTCTGCATCACACAAAGTGAAACCCTAAAAATGAATAAGTAAATATTGTGCCTGGGTGAGTGCACTTAAACTGCATGTAAAGTAGCAAATCTGTACAACCTAGAGTATTACAGAACTAATGCGCACAACCAAGTTCTCACAGAATCAAGGGCACTAGAACAGAGATTTAGAGAAGCTGCCAACATATGAGGTGGCCTCACCCACCCTAATAAGTAACGTCATAAAGGTCAAAGTAATGTGGCGCTAGTCTAAGTGTACCGCTTGATGTACATCTCAAACTAAAAAAATCTCCATGCTTCCTTACTGCTTAATACTCAAAACACTCTTGGTAAACACTACTCACTTCTCCCATTAGGGGGCAATCAAGTCTACAAAAATATTGAATACTGATAAATAAACCAAAACTATATATCATCCAATCGATCAAGTGTTCCTCAATCAGACTTTGTGAAACTATGACTAAAGGTGCTAATTAAAACACAATCAAACACGATGAAAATAAACAATTCCTCAAAAATGTGTCATACATTGTGCATAATTTTCTTCAGCTTAATGAATAAAAAAATTGGTAGACAAAATAAATATTTCTGGTGACAGCTGTGATGCAATAATAATTGAAGAATGCAACTCTATATCACATAATATAAATACAAAGTGATCAAGTGCAAAAAAAGTGACATAAGTGCAGAGCCGTGCATAATATAACAGATCCGACTCTTAAATGGACTCCCAAAATCCAACACCTCTCCCCCAAAAAAAGGAAAAAAATAATAAAAAAATATAATAAAAAAATTGTGACAATGAAATGTGATCAAGTCCAAAATGCTTCATGCAATGTGCTTTATAATGTCCATACAAATGGTTGATATTAACATGCCAGTAGGGATGAGCCGAACACCCCCCGGTTCGGTTCGCACCAGAACCCGCGAACGGACCGCAAGTTCGCACGAACGTTAGAACCCCATTGACGTCTATGGGACTCGAACGTTCGAAATCAAAAGTGCTCATTTTAAAGGCTAATTTGCATGGTATTGTCCTAAAAAGGGTTTGGGGACCCGGGTCCTACCCCAGGGGACATGTATCAATGCAAAAAAAACTTTTAAAAACGGCCGTTTTTTCGGGAGCAGTGATTTTAATGATGCTTAAAGTAAAAAAAAAAAAGTGAAATATTCCTTTAAATATCGTACCTGGGGGGTGTCTATAGTATGCCTGTAAAGTGACGCGTGTTTCCCATGTTTAGAACAGTCCCTGCACCAAATGTCATTTTTAAAGGAAAAAATCTCATTTAAAACTGCTTGCGGGTTTAATGTCATGTCGGGTCATGGCAATATGGATGAAAATCAGTGAGACAAACGGCATGGGTACCCCCCAGTCCATTACCAGGCCCTTTGGGTCTTGTATGGATATTAAGGGGAACCCCGCACCCAAATTAAAATAAGGGAAGGTCCCTATATACTCTGAACAGCAGTATTCAGGCGGTGCAAACAAGACAGGGACTGTAGGTTTGTTGTTAAGTAGAATCTGTTTGTAATTTTGAACATTTTTAATGTGTTTAGCTCCAGCCAAAAAATCTTTTCTAAGCTTTTTGGAAAACATAGGGAAGGGTTATCACCCCTGTGACATTTGTTTTGCGTCTTTCCTCCTCTTCAGAAGATTTCACCTCACTTTTTTGTCCCAATGAAAAATGTTTTTGGAAAATTTGGGTTTTTTTGTGGAACAAGGATTGGAAAGCATCAGTGGAAAGGAGAAATTGTTTTCCCATATTAACTCTTACAGGAGAGAATTTCCCTTCCTTAGGGGTAGATTTCATCTCACTTCCTGTTGTCTCCTTCCGTTTGCAAGTAGGAGTCGTTTGTAAGTTAGATGTTTGAAAGTAGGGTCCTGCCCTATATACTCAGCAGAAATTTGGGCCTTAGGTGTTGCTGTGGCCAAAACACTGTAAGCCCTCACAGGGCCCTGCTGTGAAATATTAGATCAAGAATTGTAATTACATGCCCCTGTTGAACAGGAGCTGAAAAATTAGGCCTTAGGCACTGGTGCTGGTGCCACAACACTGCAACCCCTCACAGACACTCTAGTTGGAACGCAGGAACGAGCCCTGCTGCAAAGTATTGCATCAAAAATTGTAATTACACGCCCCTGTTAGACAGGGGCAGAAAAATTGGGTCTTAGGCACTGGTGCTGGTGCCACAACACTGCAACCCCTCACAGACACTCTAGTTGAAACGCAGGAACAAGCCCTGCTGCAAAGTATTGCATCAAAAATTGTAATTACACGCCCCTGTTAGACAGGGGCTGAAAAATTGGGTCTTAGGCACTGGTGCTGGTGCCACAACACTGCAACCCCTCACAGACACTCTAGTTGGAATGCAGGAACGAGCCCTGCTGCAAAGTATTACATCAAAAATTGTAATTACACGCCCCTGTTAAACAGGGGCTGAAAAATTGTGCCTTAGGCACTGGTGGTGGCGCCCAGAACCAAAAATGTTCTTACAAGCTATCAGCGTGATGATTGAGGAGGAAGAGGATAATTACTCAGGGATAGTCACTCAGCATCAGCATAGGCAGTCTTTGAAGGGATCTGAGATTTCAAAAAAAATTATTCGGTTACATCTGCATCAGGTGCTTGGTAGCTGGTGGTGATCCAAGACTGATTCATTTTTATGAAGGTCAGCCGATCGACCGAGTCGGTGGACAGACGCACCCTGTGATCGGTTACCACGCCTCCAGCAGCACTGAATGTGCGTTCCGAAAGAACGCTGGATGCAGGACAGGCCAGTAGCTCAATTGCATACTGTGCAAGCTCTGGCCAGTGATCCATCCTCAAGACCCAGTAACCCAGAGGATTTTCGGTGGGAAAGGTGTCCAAGTCTGATCTTGCCCCTAGGTATTCCTGCACCATGTAAAACAGACGCTGGCGATGGTTGCTGGAACCGATCATACCTTGGGGCTGCGGACCAAAAAATTGTCTGAACGCATCGGTCAGACGGCCACCTTCTCCACCGCTCCTTCTTTGACTGACCGAAGCCTCAGCAACACGTTGTCCAGAAACAGGAGTTTGTAACCTCCCAGTCTCTGGGAACGCGTTGCACAGACCTTTCTGCAAGGCCTCCCGAAGATGTTTCATCCTCTGCTCCCTCTGCGATGGCAAGATAAGGTCCGCAACCTTACCCTTGTAACGTGGATCAAGGAGGGTTGCCAGCCAGTATTGGTCCTTCTCCTTGATACCACGAATACGAGGATCCTTACGCAGGCTTTGCAGGATCAGGGAGGCCATGCAGCGTAGGTTTGCTGAGGCATTCAGGCCGGAGTCCTCTGGGTCACTAAGGACAACAACGTCCGCAGCCACCTCCTCCCAGCCACGTACAAGTCCATGTGTTCCTTGGGACTGATCCCTTAAAGACTGCTGATGCTGAGTGCCAGGCTCCACCTCCATACTGACACAATCTTCCTCCTCCTCCTCCTCCTCCTCCTCGTCCTCTTCCTGTGTGATCGGCGGGCACGCAGGAACACTGTCTGGATAAAGGGGGCCTTGAGAGCTAAGGAAGTCCTCCTCTTCCTGCCTCTGTTCTGCCTCAAGTGCCCTGTCCATTATTCCACGCAGCGTGTGCTCCAACAGGTGGACAAGGGGGACAGTGTCACTGATGCATGCACTGTCAGTGCTCACCATCCTCGTGGCCTCCTCGAATGGTGACAGGACAGTGCATGCATCCCTGATCATGGCCCACTGGCGTGGGGAAAAAAAACCAAGGTCCCCTGACCCTGTCCTGGTGCCATAGTCGCACAGGTACTCATTGATGGCCCTCTGCTGCGTGTGCAGCCGCTGCAGCATGGCCAACGTCGAGTTCCACCTGGTGGGCATGTCACAGATTAGGCGGTTCTTGGGCAGGTTAAACTCCTTTTGGAGGTCCGTCAGCCGAGCACTGGCATTATATGACCGGCGGAAATGCACACAGACTTTCCTGGCCTGCCTCAGGACATCCTGTAAGCCCGGGTACCTGCCCAAGAACCGCTGCACCACCAAGTTAAGGACGTGAGCCAAACAGGGCACATGGGTCAGTTGTCCCTGTCGGAGGGCAGAGAGGAGGTTGGTGCCATTGTCGCAAACCACCATTCCTGCCTTAAGTTGGCGTGGCGTCAACCACCTCTGAACCTGCCCCTGCAGAGCTGACAGAACCTCTGCCCCAGTGTGGCTCCTGTCCCCCAAGCACACCAGCTCAAGCACCGCATGGCATCTTTTGGCCTGCGTACTTGCGTAGCCCCTTGAACGCCTACGGAGCACCGCTGGTTCCGAGGAAGAGGCCATGGAGGAAGAAGAAGAGGAGGGGGTGGAGGAGAGAGGTGTGTCACAATCAGCATTTTGGAGGCGTGGTGGCGGAACAACCTCCAACACTACTGCACCTTGTCCTGCATCCTTCCCAGCTGCCAGCAGAGTCACCCAATGCGCCGTGAAACTTAAGTAACGTCCCTGTCCATGCCTGCTGGACCATGAGTCAGCGGTAATATGCACCTTACCGCTGACCGCCCTGTCCAGCGAGGCATGGACATTGCCTTCCACATGCCGGTAGAGAGCCGGAATCGCCTTCCGTGAGAAAAAGTGGCGTTTGGGTACCTGCCACTGAGGAACCGCACATTCCACAAACTCACGGAAGGGGGCAGAGTCTACCAACTGAAAAGGCAGCAGTTGAAGTGCTAGCAATTTTGCCAAGCTAGCATTCAACCGCTGGGCATGTGGATGGCTGGGAGCAAACTTCTTTCGGCGGTGCAGCAGCTGGGGCAGGGAAATTTGCCTGGTACAATCTGACGTCGGTGTACCAAAAGCAGATTGCCCATAAGTACTTGGCTGTGACACACCTAATTCTACACCTTCATTCCTCTCACTGCAGGTCGCAGAGAGGACTGAAGGTCTAGTGGGGTTGGAAATCTCAGCTGATGAGGAGCAAGGAGAGATCGTCTTTGTTCTTTGGTGTGGGTCTTTTAGATACGCTTGCCAACGAACTGCATGGCAGGTCAACATATGTCTGGTCAAGCATGTGGTACCCAAGCGGGAGATGTTTTGGCCACGCGAGATACGCTTGAGACATATGTTGCAAATAGCAGCGGTGCGATCTGATGCACTCGTCTCAAAAAAGGCCCACACCAAAGAACTTTTTGAATAACGCGCAGAGACTGCAGCGCCCTGCACATGTGGAGCTTTGGGGTGTGATGCAGTCAATGTGCTGCCCTTAGGCTGGCCCCTGGAGGGCATCCTGCCTAGTTGGTGATGTGCCACCTCCTCCTCCTCCTCCTCCTCCTCCTCCTCTCTCCTATCAGGCACCCACGTTGAGTCAGTGACCTCATCATCCCCTCCCTCCTCATCACTGGAGCAAACCTGGCAGTATGCTGCAGCAGGGGGAGCATGACTGCCAGATTGCTGTCCTTCTTGGGCACCCCCTCTGTCCGTGCTCATGTTACTGCCTTCATTGAGCTCAGTATCATCATCAGAGCCTTCCAAACGCTGGGCATCCTCCTGGAGCATGTACCCAACACTGTGGTCAAACAGTTCGAGGGAATCCTCATGAGGACATGGTGGAGCTAGGGAAGGAGTCACTGATGACATTGAGCTGAGGGAAGAGGCCGCTGCTTTGCCAGACAAAGCACCCTGGGCATGGGTGAGAGAGGATGAGGAGGATGAGGACGGCTTGGTCATCCACTCGACCAAGTCTTCCGCATGTTGCGGCTCAACACGGCCAGCTGCCGAAAAAAAGGCCAAGCGTGTCCCATGGCCACGTGCTGATGAGGATGCACCGTCTCCACGACCAGCACTAGACACAGAGCCTGCTTGCCCTCTCTTATTGGCTTGTGACTGTCTGCCTCTCCTTCTTGGCCTTCCAGACATACTAATGGCCTGTAGCTGCACTAAGCTGGGATAGAACACCTGTAATTTTCTTCAGGTAGCTTTATATACTGTAACCAGACAAGCCTGCCTGTCAGTAGGAAGATAACAGGAACGGATCTAGCTGAACACTGTGAGCAGGACGTACTGCACTAAATGTATATAGCAGGAACGGATCTAGCTGAACACTGTGAGCAGGACGCACTGCACTGAATGTAAATAGCAGGAACGGATCTAGCTGAACACTGTGAGCAGGACGCACTGCACTGAATGTAAATAGCAAGAACGGATCTAGCTGAACACTGTGAGCAGGACGCACTGCACTGAATGTAAATAGTCTAGCTGCCTGACCGTGGTACTAATAGGATCAAAAAGAACACCTGTAATTTTCTTAAGGTAGCTTTATATACTGTAACCAGACAAGCCTGCCTGTCAGTAGGAAGATAACAGGAACGGATCTAGCTGAACACTGTGAGCAGGACACACTGTACTAAATGTAAATAGTCTAGCTGCCTGACCGTGGTACTAATAGGATCAAAAAGAACACCTGTAATTTTCTTCAGGTAGCTTTATATACTGTAACCAGACAAGCCTGCCTGTCAGTAGGAAGATAACAGGAACGGATCTAGCTGAACACTGTGAGCAGGACGTACTGCACTAAATGTATATAGCAGGAACGGATCTAGCTGAACACTGTGAGCAGGACGCACTGCACTGAATGTAAATAGCAGGAACGGATCTAGCTGAACACTGTGAGCAGGACGCACTGCACTGAATGTAAATAGCAGGAACGGATCTAGCTGAACACTGTGAGCAGGACGCACTGCACTGAATGTAAACAGCAGGAACGGATCTAGCTAAACACTGTGAGCAGGACGCACTGCACTGAATGTAAATAGCAGGAACGGATCTAGCTGAACACTGTGAGCAGGACGCACTGCACTGAATGTAAATAGCAGGAACGGATGTAGCTGAACACTGTGAGCAGGACGCACTGCACTAAATGTAAATACCAGGAACGGATCTAGCTGAACACTGTGAGCAGGACGCACTGCACTGAATGTAAATAGCAGGAACGGATCTAGCTGAACACTGTGAGCAGGACGCACTGCACTGAATGTAAATAGTCTAGCTGCCTGACCGTGGTACTAATAGGATCAAAAAGAACACCTGTAATTTTCTTAAGGTAGCTTTATATACTGTAACCAGACAAGCCTGCCTGTCAGTAGGAAGATAACAGGAACGGATCTAGCTGAACACTGTGAGCAGGACACACTGTACTAAATGTAAATAGTCTAGCTGCCTGACCGTGGTACTAATAGGATCAAAAAGAACACCTGTAATTTTCTTAAGGTAGCTTTATATACTGTAACCAGACAAGCCTGCCTGTCAGTAGGAAGATAACAGGAACGGATCTAGCTGAACACTGTGAGCAGGACACACTGTACTAAATGTAAATAGTCTAGCTGCCTGACCGTGGTACTAATAGGATCAAAAAGAACACCTGTAATTTTCTTAAGGTAGCTTTATATACTGTAACCAGACAAGCCTGCCTGTCAGTAGGAAGATAACAGGAACGGATCTAGCTGAACACTGTGAGCAGGACACACTGTACTAAATGTAAATAGTCTAGCTGCCTGACCGTGGTACTAATAGGATCAAAAAGAACACCTGTAATTTTCTTCAGGTAGCTTTATATACTGTAACCAGACAAGCCTGCCTGTCAGTAGGAAGATAACAGGAACGGATCTAGCTGAACACTGTGAGCAGGACGTACTGCACTAAATGTATATAGCAGGAACGGATCTAGCTGAACACTGTGAGCAGGACGCACTGCACTGAATGTAAATAGCAGGAACGGATCTAGCTGAACACTGTGAGCAGGACGCACTGCACTGAATGTAAATAGCAGGAACGGATCTAGCTGAACACTGTGAGCAGGACGCACTGCACTGAATGTAAATAGCAGGAACGGATCTAGCTGAACACTGTGAGCAGGACGCACTGCACTGAATGTAAATAGCAGGAACGGATCTAGCTGAACACTGTGAGCAGGACGCACTGCACTGAATGTAAATAGCAGGAACGGATCTAGCTGAACACTGTGAGCAGGACGCACTGCACTGAATGTAAACAGCAGGAACGGATGTAGCTAAACACTGTGAGCAGGACGCACTGCACTGAATGTAAATAGCAGGAACGGATCTAGCTGAACACTGTGAGCAGGACGCACTGCACTGAATGTAAATAGCAGGAACGGATGTAGCTGAACACTGTGAGCAGGACGCACTGCACTAAATGTAAATACCAGGAACGGATCTAGCTGAACACTGTGAGCAGGACGCACTGCACTGAATGTAAATAGCAGGAACGGATCTAGCTGAACACTGTGAGCAGGACGCACTGCACTGAATGTAAATAGCAGGAACGGATCTAGCTGAACACTGTGAGCAGGACGCACTGCACTGAATGTAAATAGCAGGAACGGATCTAGCTGAACACTGTGAGCAGGACGCACTGCACTGAATGTAAATAGCAGGAACGGATCTAGCTGAACACTGTGAGCAGGACGCACTGCACTGAATGTAAATAGCAGGAACGGATCTAGCTGAACACTGTGAGCAGGACGCACTGCACTGAATGTAAATAGCAGGAACGGATCTAGCTGAACACTGTGAGCAGGACGCACTGCACTGAATGTAAATAGCAGGAACGGATCTAGCTGAACACTGTGAGCAGGACACACTGCACTAAATGTAAATAGTCTAGATAGAAGATAACAGGAACGGATCTAGCTAAACTGAATACAGTGTATATATATATATGCAACACCTGGGATGCATATATATACACAATACACTGTAAGTGCAGCTAACTGACTGACTGTTCTGCCTAATCTATCTAACTCAAATCAAATGACACTGTCTCTCTCTCTCTCTATCTCTCAGCACACCGGAACACACACTACACAGGGCCGCCGTGCAGGCGGCCTTATATAGTGTGGGGTGTGTACTAAATCCCCTGAGCCATAATTGGCCAAAGCCACCCTGGCTTTGGCCAATTACAGCTCTCTCTACTGACGGCGCTGTGATTGGCCAAGCATGCGGGTCATAGTGCATGCTTGGCCAATCATCAGCCAGCAATGCACTGCGATGCCGCAGTGAATTATGGGCCGTGACGCGCCACACGAATTTGGCGCGAACGGCCCATATCGTTCGCAATTCGACGGACGGTCGAACAGCCGATGTTCGAGTCGAACATGGGTTCGACTCGAACACGAAGCTCATCCCTACATGCCAGTAGCGTGACTTTGTGCTGGATTCATACACTTGAAAAACTGGTGCAGCACACAGGTGTTTCCCCCAGCCTCTCACCTCTATCAGCGGCCCCCAATGGGCCAAGTCAGGCAAATGGTTAATATTCCTCTGTGAGGGATGGTGCTCCAACAGCCGTCCCCCTCTTCCAGGGGGTGTACCTGGGTCAGACTCTCAATCTAGTCACCAGCGCTCCCCACGACCCCAGAATGACAATGAAGAAGGAGATGCTTCCATAGTGAAGTACTTCCAATATACGTTTATTGATAAAAAGTAGTAACTTACATTACAAACTGAAAACTGTCAGCGACAAATGCAGCAGAGACGATAAGGCTTCCGGGTACGGCCGTCCCCGGGAAGCATCGGCACCTGGCTCCTCCTACCCTGACGCGTTGCGTCACACCCACGTGACTTTATCAAAGGGATGAGGAGTCCGGTGCCTGTTAGCCAGCTTATAACAGCGCCGCCGTCATGGCAACGATGTCAACATAGTAAAAATCCAATCCTGTGTATACATTTACGATGCGCTTCCTAAATACTCTTGATCCTGCATTATCAATGCTGCTTACATAATTAATCCAAGTAGAAAATACATTTTAAAATAATAACACATAAATACTATGTAGAAGTATGTATATTAAAAAATTACAATATAAACTAAAACCTTCCTTTCACTAATACCATCTAGTGGTGACTCAGGAAATGACAGCCAAATAAATGGTTCTAAAATCTGGCAGGAAGCAATGAATCTATCAGACAGATAAAATCTAGCAGGAAACAGTGAGTGTATAAGACAGATCAGTGGGGAAAAACACTAGCTAGGGGGTGTCTCACACTTGTATCTCCAATAGTGACTCAAAACAAGGCATTTATTAAATAATTAATCTATCAGGCAGGGAGACCCAAAAAGCATATTCCAAAAAATCAAAATGATCTACCAGACAGGACGACATAAAAGATAAATCAAACTAATAAAAATAGGGGGAAGATCATTAACTAAAAAATATCTTACTCCACCCTTAAAAGTATTGATGTATAAAACTGAATGATGGACACATTAAAAAATAATACTAAAAATATACAATAGATCTTATCAGAATATAATCCAAGGTATGATCTTCATCTCAATAAAAAACAGAAATATGCTGATTGAAACAAAACCTGTGATCTCCAATACAGGGATACAGAATTCATCAGCTATTGATAAAATTTCTCTATACAATTAATGAAATTAAAACCACGAGATATAATGTATATAAATAACGATTAAAAATTACAGATAAAACAATTAAGATTGAATTCTACGTTATGTCCAGACGGCGTTAGAGTGCGTAATTCATGAATCCATTTGGACTCGGCCTGACTGATCTTAATAATTTTATTGTCGCCTCTCCAATGGGCTTTATATTTTTCTATTCCGCACACTCTCAATGATGAGGGGTCACTATTATGGTACTGTGCATAGTGCTTGGATAGACTATGTTTATCGAAACTTTTCTTGATATTCCTTACATGCTCTTTCAGTCTTATCCATAATGCTCTTTTGGTTCTGCCGACATATTGGATCCGGCAGGGGCATTCCAAAAGATAAACGACTCCTTCACTCCTACACGAGATAAAATCTTTGATTTCATAGTTCTGTAGTGTGACAGTAGATGTAAAACTTAATTTCTTCTTTTTCTCTTCTCTCGTGTGTCTACAAGTGTAGCAATTTTTGCACGGATAAAACCCCTTCCCTTCAAAGAAGGAGAACGTTTTCTTTTTAGGGGGGTCTACAACATTTTTTGCCAGGCGGTCCCTTAGGGTTGGAGCTCTCCTGTATACAAATTTTGGTTGGTTAGATAAAATCGTTCCTAAGTGACAATCCATTTTGATAATATCCCAATGTTTTTTAACTATTTTTTCGATTTGTTTGTATTGTATATTAAAGTCCATAATAATAGGTACATTCTCCTGATGGTTTTGAGTTTTTTCTCCATCCTGTATCAATTTTTCTCTATTCATTGCAATAACGTCATTAATTTTTTCTTCTATGAATTTGGTCTCATAACCCTTCTGGACAAATCTTTGTCCAATCATTTTGGCCTGTTCTAAAAATGTTTCTTTATTGGTACAATTTCTTCTCAATCTGACCAGCTGGCCTTTTGGTATATTTTCCAACCATACTGGATGGTGGCAGCTATCTAGAGGCAGATAGCTGTTCCTATCAACTGCCTTGAAATACGTTTGGGTAAGTATCTTGGTTCCTTCTTTCTTTATTTAAAGGTCAAGGAAGTTGATTTGCTCATCACTAATTTCCCATGTTAATTTTATACCTTTATTATTAGTATTGAGATTAAAACAAAAATCACTAAGGCTTTCTCTATTACCACTCCAAATTATAAAAATATCATCAATAAAACGTTTGTAAAATAACAATTGTTGCGGTCGATTGTTGTAAAGTGCTTCTTCTTCCCACTCCGACATATACAGGTTAGCAACACTCGGTGCATACTTTGCACCCATTGCAATTCCACATGTCTGTTTGTAGTATTTACTATTGTGCCAAAAATAATTGGAATCTAAACTATATTTTAAACATTCTAGTATAAATCTCCTTTGCTTGCATTTCAGGTTGCTTATCTTTCTCAAAGCCCACTTTGTTGCCTGTATAGCTTCATCATGGTTGATGGCTGTGTACAGGGATGAGACATCTGCTGTTGCCAAATATACGAGGTCGTCACTCAGGTTAACTTCATCGAGGAGTTGGATAAGATGTTTCGTGTCTCTTAGATACGATCTTGTGATCTTAACCACTGGTTGTAAAAAACAGTCAATATATTCACCTATTCGCGCTCCCACCGAATTAATCCCATTCACTATAGGCCTTCCTGGGGGTTTAGATTTGTCCTTGTGTATTTTCGGTAGTGTGTAAATTACGGGTACTTTACAAGTTTTTGGTTGTAGATACGTGGCTTCTTTTTTAGTTAGGAGACCTTTATCCACTCCTTTCTGTATCACTTTGGCAAGTTCTTTTTTGTATTTTGTTGTTGGATTGTTCAGTAATAACTGATATGTATCTTTGTCATTGACCTGACGATTGAGTTCCTCATTGTAGTCCGCTTTAGATTGGACAACTATAGCTCCTCCCTTGTCAGCCTGCCTTATTACAATGTCATTTCTTGCTTCCAGTTTTTTTATTCCATTTTTTATACTAATGGACTCCCACACATTTCTTATTTTCAATTCCTGTAAATCACTTAAAATCATCTTCTTAAAAACTTCTATGTGGGGGGCGCATGCGCGGCGCGAACCGAGGAGGACGCAGGGACTGAGAGCTCCGTGAGCCACGGAGACTAACGGCACTTCCCCGGGGCGATCAACACTTGCTATCTACCCAAAATATCCCCGCACCCCCGGCGGAACACTCAGCGCATGACGGGCACTAGAAATCGCCGTGGAAAACCGGCCCAAAGATCCTTAACGTCCTATCTGTTAAGAGAGAGGGAGAGAAGCATGCAGGCCCAAGATGGCGCCCGGAAGACACAGTCACAGGCACATTCTCCTACAGCAGCTTTCTCACCATCGCACTCCCAGGGAGACAGTGAGTACACATTCCAACTGACTAAGGCTGATCTAGATGAGAGCTTGACTTTAATGTATGATAAGATCGCCCAGAAGTTCCAATCAGAGCTCCACAAGTCTACCAACACGCTGTCCTTGGAGATTGCGGCCCTGGGTAGCAGAACTGACTTACTAGAGACTAAGCATGACGAGCTCTCTTTAGTTTACTCTGACCTAAGGAAGGAACATGAGTCCCTATCTGACACAGTCCTACAGCTCCAAGCTCACATCGAGGACCTCGATAACAGAAACCGCCGCAACAATCTTAGGGTGCGCGGAGTACCCGAATCGGTCACCGACCTACTACCTGCGATACAAAAGATATTCCAATCCCTTTTGCCAGACTCCCCACTATCGGCCTTCTCCTGCGACAGGATTCACAGGGCCCTTCGCCCTCCCCCCCCCCCCCAGAGAAACCACCAAGGGACATAGTACTCTGCCTTAAGGACTTCCTGGTCAAAGAGGAAATACTTAGAGCTTCACGGAACACCCCTAATGTTCGTCTGGAAGGTACCCCGATTCAAATCTACCCGGATATCTCCCCTACCACCCTGGATAAGCGCAGGAAGATGAAGGAGGTTACCTCTGTTCTTCAAACAGCCAGTATTCGCTACCGATGGGGCTTCCCCTTCAAGCTACAGGTGCCTCACAATGGCACAACTTACACTGTGACCACCCTAACAGAAGGAAAAGAATTATTGGTGAAGATGGGCCTCCTTGATGCGGCTTCCCTGCCCAGACTACCCTCCACTCCACGTCACTCAGCTATTTGGGCAACCCCTCCACCTAGAAGAGACCGCAGAGATCAACGCCGTGACTGACGACAGGACTCTCTCTTCCTTGGACTTTTTCCTTTCTTTTTCTTTTTTTTTCTCTCTCTTTTTTTACCTTTCTTCCTCCAGGTTATCAAGCATTGAACATCTCCCAACATGCTGAAAGAAGATTGGACTCTCCCGGCTCACTACGGACTCCCGGTTGCGCCCGTATGATTGTCCCTACACTCTTTATTAATGAGAACTGGCTGGCTCCTTATCTGGTCAGTGATGCTGGAGCTGGTAGATTCCCCACAGGTAAATTCCTCTGCAGAATTTATGTCTGTACGGATGACACGAACGTTACCACTCAGAGTGTCGGACCTTTTGGTCCGAATGGACACTTTTTTTTGGGTCCATGGGATGTTTTTCCCCATGACCCCCCGGTGTTTTGTTAGGCCACTTTTTGGCCCAGTATTCAGGTTTCTAGTTTTTTTGTGTCTCTATGTTTATGATTTTATGCTCTTGCTTTTTTTTTATGTTGTGCACACCAATTGGCAATATCTTAGTGATTTATGTGCTACTAACTCAGAGTATAGATGCTTGAGGTTCCACTCGACTGAGCGCCTTAGCGATGTCATGCCTCTGGAAAAGTTAAGTTGCTGTTTGGCTGCTCCCTCTCGGCCTGGACCCCTTACTGATCCCAGCGCATTCATTGTAAATTACCATGGGGATTAACATAATTTCCCATAACGTTAAAGGGTTTAATACCCCTCAAAAAAGAAAAAAAGCTTTCAAAACGTACAAATCTCTTGGTGCAGATGTGGTCTTCATCCAGGAGACGCATTTCTCCAGAGATAATCACCCATCATACTTTGACAAATCTTTCAATCAAAGCTATTTCACTACCCATGGGTCGAGGTCTAGAGGGGCAGCCATTTTTATCAAAAACTCGGTGATGTTTCAGGCTCATAAAATTTATAAAGACCCCAACAGTCGTTTAGTTCAGGGTACTATCCAAAACAAACTTCTAACTATGGCCTCAGTATATGCCCCGAACGCCTCACAGGCAACATTCTTTAAAGAATTTTTTCAAATCCTAGATAGGTTCCACTCCCCTCATATGTTAATTGGTGGGGACTTTAACTTAGTGGCCCACTCAGGACTTGATAGAAGCCGAACATGCCCCACATCTAAAGCCTTTCCCAAATCCTTACAACATTCCCTAAAATCCTCTCAACTCATTGATATTTGGAGAGCACACAATGTCGGCTCTAGGGAATACACGTTCTATTCCCACCCCCACGACAGTTATTCACGCCTAGACTATATTTTCGGCACCCCCTCTTTAACTGTGAACTCTACTACAGCCAACATACATGTTTGCCCCTGGTCGGACCATCACCTTGTTTCCACCCATATCTCATGTTTAGGTCTCCCACATGTAGCCAGGTCCTGGCGCCTTAATGAAGCATTACTCACGGACCCAGTGATAATGGCTCAGTTGGAGGGATATCTTAAAGAATACTTCAGGCTCAATAATGTAGAGAACATTTCTCCTATCTCCCTATGGGCAGCCCATAAGGCTGTGATGAGGGGCCATCTGATAGAGATTTCCACGACCCAAAAACGACAAAAACAACAGGACGCCCACAAACTCACCCTAGAATTAGAACAATTATATCATAAACACACTCAAACCCCTACACAGGAGTTGCTCCTCCAGATCACAGAAAAACGTAGAGCCCTTGATGACATCCTATCGGGTCATATTGAGAAGTTTCTTAGATGGTCCAAAGCGCGCTTCCTCCTACATAGTAACTCTGCTTCCACGATGTTTGCACGAAAACTTAAACAGTCTACCCAACCGACCCACCTTTACAAATTAAAGGACAGCCACGGCAATCTCACCTCACATCCTAAACATGTACTACAGATTTTCTCCACCTTCTATCAACAACTTCTTTCTGGTCCGGACCCTTCACACCCTCCCCCTACGCAATCCTGGCTAGATACCCTCCCGCTTCCTCGTCTCTCGGAGGAGCAATTAGATACCCTTAATGCCCCCTGCTCATCCGAGGAAGTTGCCTCTATTATCTCCTCTCTTAAACC
The DNA here is from genome assembly GCA_037952925.1 of Lithobates clamitans. Classification (NCBI taxonomy): domain Eukaryota; kingdom Metazoa; phylum Chordata; class Amphibia; order Anura; family Ranidae; genus Lithobates; species Lithobates clamitans. The sequence goes on along the minus strand of JBBGZY010000407.1, from coordinate 3,767,222 downwards.
CTCCAAAGCTCCGGGCCCTGATGGCTTCTCCCCGGTTTACTATAAAAAATTCATAAATAATGATCTTAAAATATTCGGCAGGATCCTAGCTGACAGACTGGCCAAAGTCATTACTTCCTTGATATCGCCCGATCAAACCGGATTCATCCCATCGAGGCAGATCACGGATAATATACGATTAGCCACTAATATCCTACCCTTAAGCAGGCTATCCCCCCTTCAGTCTATTATGAATGCTGCTGCTAGACTAATACACCTCACTAATCGATCCGTGACTGCTGCTCCTCTCTGCCAATCCCTTCACTGGCTTCCCCTACCCCACCGTGTAAAATTCAAAATGCTAACCATAACATACAAGGCCATTCACAACATCGCCCCCATCTACATCACCAACCTCATCTGCAGATATCACCCAAATCGCCCCCTCCGCTCCTCCCAGGACCTCCTGCTCTCTAGCTCCCTTGTTACCTCCTCCCATGCTCGCCTTCAGGACTTCTCCAGAGCCTCTCCCATCCTCTGGAATTCCCTGCCCCAGTATGTCCGATCAGCCCCTACCCTGTCCACCTTTAGGAGATCCTTGAAAACTCATTTATTCAGGGAAGCCTATCCCACACCCACATAACTGTCCCTGAGCCACCCCCATCAAATCATTCTTTGCAGCTATTACCTTTTGTACCACCACCCCCTCCCTTTTAGAATGTAAGCTCTACGAGCAGGGCCCTCCTGTACCTTTTGTATTGTACTGTAATTGTGTTGTCCCCCTTATACATTGTAAAGCGCTGAGTAAACTGTTGGCGCTATATAAATCTCGTATAAATAAATATCCTGCAGGATGCCCATATGAATTCAAACTCAGTACTGCTTTTGAGTTTAGATATAAACAAAGCATTTGATAGTGTCCTTTGGACATATCTAGATACGGTATTGGCCAAATTTGGCTTTAGTGGGGCATTTGTGCATGGCTTCAAAGCCCTTTACCATAACCCAAAAACCTGAATTAAGCTCCCAGGATGTTACTCAGATTATTTTTCTCTGGGATGCGGTACTAGACAGGGGTGTCCTTTATCTCCGCTCTTGTTTGCGCTGGCTATGGAGCCCCTGTCTAGATCCATTTCTAATGACCCAAATATTAAGGGCTACAGGAAGGGGGATCAGGAATTCAAACTTAGCCTTTACGCAGATGATGTATTGCTTTTCATCTCCGAACCCCTCCTCTCCCTCCCTAACCTCATGTCCTCCCTTGACTCATTCTATAAATTATCGGGCTTGGGCATCAACCCCTCCAAATGTTCGGCTCTACCAATTCATCTCCCGCAAAACCTATTAACCACCCTCACGGATAAATTTAAATTCTCATGGAACCATATCTCTCTACAAAACCTTGGAGTTAAATTGGCCCCTTCCCTGAAACAACTATACTCATTGAACTACCCTCCAGCTTTTTCCAATGTTAAATACCTTTTAAATCAATGGTCCTCCTATCACATATCATTTCTAGGGAGAATTCAGGCAGTGAAAATGAACATTCTCCCCAAGCTCCTATTCCTCTTTAGATCCCTACCCTTATATGTCTCTCGATCAGTCCTTCAGAAGGTTCAAATGGACCTGCTCAGGTTTATTTGGCAAAATAAAAAGCCACGAATGGGACGTGCACTGATGTATAGGGCCCAGAGAAGGGGAGGTTTGGGATGCCCGGATCTCTGGAAATACTTCCTGGCATCTAGGCTAATCCAAATGGCGCAGTGGCATGCCATCCCCGCCTCTGTGCCATGGCTACAATTTGAACGGATATCGGTAACTCCATACTTTCTTCCCGGTCTCCTCTGGTCCCGCTCGGTCTCCGCCAGAGACATCACCCCACTGAACAATATTGTTGGTCAATCACTTTATCTATGGTCCCTTTACCGCAAAAAGTTTCAGCTGCATTCTGACGTCCCCCTCTTATCTTCTTTTCTGGGAGAACCCTCATTCCCCCCAGCTTTTTCCTCTAGTTTGCCATATCTTAAATGGATAGCACTTGGCTTGGTGAACCTCGAGTCTCTTTTACAGAACGCCTCCTTTTGCTCCTATACTCACCTGCAACAGACCTATGGTTTGGGCAGAGCCGAGTTTCACCAATACTTGCAAATTCGACACTTCTACTCGACTCTCATGAAGGGAGGGGTGGAGTTGTCGAAAACTCCTTTTGAACATCTGTGTGGAGAGGAGGCGAGGGATAAAGGGACCATCTCTGTACTTTATCGTTACCTCAATGATTATAACTCCCCTCAAAAATCCTTGGCGATGGCAGCATGGGAGGTGGAGATGGCCGAGGAGATCTCTGGCGGAGATTGGCAGGACATGGTAGACAATATGCACAGGTGCACTCGTTCTGTGTCAATTAAGGAAACGGTACTTAAGCTTCACACTGGATGGTACTACACTCCGGATCGTCTTCACAGAATATATCCCCTGGTCTCTGGCACATGCTTTCATGGGTGCCAGGACAGGGGTACGTTGCTGCATACGTTCTGGAGCTGTTAGGCCTTAGACACCGTTTGGCACAAGACTACCTCCCTCATAAGGCTTCTCTCTGGATTGTCACTTACATTGACTTGTCAAATGTGTCTGCTGTTTGCGGAGCTTCCAGATGTTCCCCTCCCCCTACAAAAACTAATCCATACACTCTTCAGTGCGGTTCAGTGGGCAATAGCATTGAACTGGAAGAAGCCCCAAGTATCCTGGTCACAGGTGATTTCTCGTATGGAGTCTATCAGATCCATGGAGAGAATACATCATACTCTTCTAGATTCGATGCCTATATTTGACCGAAAATGGAACATCTGGACAGCTCTGCTGCTTAGTGACAGATTGGAGGACCCCTCTGAACCCACAGCGGACCCCCCTTAATGTAAATATTAATCCTACTTGTTAACAAAACACAGAGGGGATATTCCAGGGCCTTCACAACATATCTGATCATTACAATATTAGACATATCGTTTTGTACTCCCTGACTGTTAACTTAATTTATTAGAAGTACACATTTATCACAACTATCTACTTTAAGGTTTCTCATTCCTTTTTTTTTCCTTTTATATATTTGTTTGTCTTTTATTTCCTTTTTCATTTTTTATTACCTTTGTTTCTTGGGCTCATACTGTATGATTATGCTAACTATGGTTTGCACTGAGTGTGATATATCACTTCTTTGTAATGGGCTTTCTAGCCGTTATAATTCATGACACCACAGTGCCTGTATACCCAAATGTTATATTTTCCTACAATAAAGACGTTTGAAAACGAAAAACTTCTATGTGTCCATCATTCCCAGTAGGTGGATTAAAATTATTATTCTTCAGATTACTGTAAACAATCCCACTGTTGTCTGGTATCCTCACACCTCTTCTTTCTAGTGGATTACTAAGCATATATTTTTTTTGAATTTATTGAGGTTCTTTTTTGGGGCAAATTTCAGTCCTTTATCTAGGACCCTAATTTCTTCCTGTGTCAATTCCACCCCACTGATATTAATGATGCCTTCCCCTAGTGTTCTTTTTTCCTTTTGTTTCTTGATTCCTGCTCGGCATCCTCTTCGCGTTTTTCGTTTCTTCCTTTTCTCTTTTCTAGAGATCTTCTCGGGGTATTCCTTTGTTGCTCCCTCTTGTCTAGATCTCTCTGCCCTTCTTGTTTCCTGTCTTCCCTTCTCCTCATTCTTCTGTCCGGACTGTAGTTTGGGGTACGTCTGTCGTGTCTCCGTGGAGGACCCTCTCGATACTGACGTCTTGGAGAGTCTCAATGGCGTTGTTCTAAAAAACGGTATGGTGATCTCTCTCGTTCATATCTATTCAAATAGTGTGGGGATCTCCCTCCATCATCTTGCCTTTGTAACTGTTCATATCTGTTTTGTACCGGAATGGTGAAATAATCAGTACGTGTGGGAGAGCCTCCTCTTCTATTGTCATATTGATAATATCCATAATCTCTTCCAGATCTTCCATCTCTTCTTGTTCTGTCAGGATATGGATTATTTCTTCCACCATTGTTCTCGGAGTTTCTCCACCTCAAATCAGGAGATCTTCTATTCCATGGGGACTGATGGTAGGGCCTTCCTTGATAGTTGTTAGAGTAACCATTATTCTTCCAGAAGGGTTTTTTCCAATTATTACCCTTCCCACCCTGTTGCTGTTGGGGGGTGTTATAAGTGTTATAGTTTGTTTGGATTCCATCAGTGTAGGTTCATCAATTTTCTTTTCTTGTGGGATCTCCATCATTTTTACTTCTTTGACAGGGGTACTGTTATTGGAGTTAATAATTACTTCTTCAGTTTTATTCTGCCATTTAAACACAAGGTCATCATTGAAATCCTTTATATCTCTCTGATATTTCCTCCTTTTGCGTGCAGCTGTTTCTTTGTCTTTCTTTTCCATATCACGATTCAATTGTTTAGATAACGCAATAAATTCTGGTAGTTCTTTAGAGGGTTCTAAAGTGATTTTAATTTCTTCAATAGTTTTATTCAGGAGCCTAATTTTCTTTTGTTTTCTTTTTCTTAAAAACTCAAGTAGTTCCAAACCCTTTTCATTGAAAAAATGGAACCATTCATCAGTAGATTCTTTATCTACTAGGCCATCATTTATGGGTACTTCCCAGCCCAGTCTCCTGGGTACTATCTTATCTTTGATATATTTCTCATGTGTTATCAAGTCCCACCAAGCATTGATCTTTTTCTCCATAAGATGTCCTATCTTTCTGAAGCCATTCTCAATATCTCCTACTTGATTAATTTCCTGTTTACTGAAGACTGTATCTATGTCTAAAGTTCTGTTATCTAAAAACTGAAATACTTCCATGGTGTGCAGCACTAGGGAATATGAGAAAGTGGCAAATTAGAGTATTACAGAACTAATGCGCACAACCAAGTTCTCACAGAATCAAGGGCACTAGAACAGAGATTTAGAGAAGCTGCCAACATATGAGGTGGCCTCACCCACCCTAATAAGTAACGTCATAAAGGTCAAAGTAATGTGGCGCTAGTCTAAGTGTACCGCTTGATGTACATCTCAAACTAAAAAATCTCCATGCTTCCTTACTGCTCAATACTCAAAACACTCTTGGTAAACACTACTCACTTCTCCCATTAGGGGGCAATCAAGTCTACAAAAATATTGAATACTGATAAATAAACCAAAACTATATATCATCCAATCGATCAAGTGTTCCTCAATCAGACTTGATGTCAACATAGTAAAAATCCAATCCTGTGTATACATTTACGATGCGCTTCCTAAGTACTCTTGATCCTGCATTATCAATGCTGCTTACATAATTAATCCAAGTAGAAAATACATTTTAAAATAATAACACATAAATACTATGTAGAAGTATGTATATTAAAAAATTACAATATAAACTAAAACCTTCCTTTCACTAATACCATCTAGTGGTGACTCGGGAAATGACAGCCAAATAAATGGTTCTAAAATCTGGCAGGAAGCAATGAATCTATCAGACAGATAAAATCTATAAATATAGGGCAATGTGACCTGAAATAATGCGTGATATGCCCGCGGTTGATCAGGGATACCCTGATCAGCGTGATTTTATGTCTCCGTATCCCAGCCTATAGTATCTTACTTGTTTTTCATTTGTCCCTTTTTGTGATCCCTTAAACTTGGGTGACTGGCCGAGACCTCTACCAACTTTATTACCATCACTATAATTCCATCTAGACATTTAGTGTGACACAGACTGGCGGCGTTCTATTACTTTGAACACTGCTGCTTCATTCCTGAAATTCTACACACACCCTGCTCTCGGCCAGGCTCATCATTTAGAATCATTACGTTACAAGTCAGTCTACTGGGACCCTGCATATATCACTGCCATTTGACCAGATCAGGGCAACCTTTATCAGCATGATTTTATGTCTTTAAATCCCACAGTTTATTTTTATTATTATAGGGCCCTATATGTACCTTGTTATCAACCGCGGGCATATCACGCATTATTTCAGGTCACATTGCCCTATATTTCACCTGTATTATTCCGGCTTATTATAGAGAGCTTCATCCACTTCACCGGCATATTATAGAGAGTCTCATCATATTTATATATTTTGTTCACATATAGTTTCATTACATTCACTCTTCACATTTACTTTGCACGTTGTCTGAATATTTTTATCAATATATTTTCTCTTTTTTTAATGAGAAATATTTTTTACACATTTTTTCCTTTCACTTAATAGTAACCCCTTTTTTTTTTTATACAATAGATTTTTATTGAAGGAATTTTCTTAGTAACCCCTTTTTTTGATACTTATCACCTTTCATATATACACGTTATAGAAGTACATTCATTATTATATACACGTTTATTGATAGGATTCACTATATATATATATACACACATATATATTTTTTGCCTACACATGTACATATACACATCTTTTTTTCACATTCTTTGTCATCTATTTACATGTCACGGTTTTGAAAACATTTCTCAATCAGTTAACACACCAAATAGCCAGCAGATGCCGAGTCCTCATTAAATTGGCTTCCAGCTGAGACTCAATGACCATCTAATTGGTCAATCATGTGATACCCCATTGAGCTATATAAGAGTTTGTCTTTTAATATTTGTTAGCTATGAGTAAGCACTCAGTCCTGAGTGCGAAACGCGTCAGCTTACCTGTACTTTCTGCATGACAGTCTTGTTGTTTTGATGATCCCATTTTTTTAATAAAGTGAAGCTTTTTGACTACATCCAGTGTGCGGCATCCAAATCTTCTCCTCCATTCAAGCCTGCTTTGCCTAGCATTCAGCCAGCACCTGGAGCTCTTCTGCTCTGAAACTTCTACTTACACCTGGGTCAGTGTCAGCCTGAGCGGTGGAAACACTTTCTTTGCTTGTCTGCATCTAAGGATATATGCTTTTCTCTTCACCTGCCCGGAGGCTTTCCCAGGTATTTCACAATATTATTTTGATTACCATTATTTTTTCAAGAGCTCATTTAATTGGGAGAAGAGTTTTTCCTTTTTACTCTATGGATCTCAATACCACCTCGACACCCATGGCAGAAACTTTGTACAGCAGAACTCTAAAGGCACCATCTGATAATCCATTGAGACAAACGTCACTGACACAAACACCTGGTGTGTCAGCTGACGATGGAGTACAGTTAATACGTCATTTCAGAAAACTGGAACATATTATGGCGAGAGAAATTAGAGCTTTTTGGGACATCAATTTTTTGAAGGACTATCTGTCCATAGCACACATACCACGGGGTTTACGGATAAAAAAATTTCCTACCTCAGAGCTGTCCAATGATGACCTCAAAAAAGAATGGACTGACACCTTGGACACCTGTTCATTCAAACTAATAAATATTCTCATTGCCTCTAAAACCAAAGAAATAGAGGTACTACAATCTGACATGTCTTTCATCCAGTCTGAACTTGCCTCTTCACAAAACCTGGCAGCTTTTACAGACCTGGACAGCCGCTTGAGCAACAAATTAGACAAAATGGAAAAATCAGTGATCGCCAGTAAGAGAGGCAAAATGGCCCGGGATAAATATGATTATGAGAACAATAAAGTTTACATTCGGAAAAGACCGGTGTTTTCCTACAATCGGTCACAGAGAATCCGCGGCAAACAGGTCAGCTTCTCTGACCAAGAGAGCGACCTAGCCGACAATTCCCTGGCACGCACTACGTCAGACTCTTCTCTAGACAGGTCTATAGGTTCTGTGGAAACAAACAGAAGCAACAACCACACCAACGCTGGAAACCCTTGCAGGTCGGGTTACACCAAGAGGAAAAAATCGTCCATAAAAAAACAAGAAGGGGCGGTAGGAGACACAAGAACTCCAAACAACTCACATTACAGCTTGAGAGGCAAAATGAAGAAATGAGTTTGACCGTATTTAATATCTCAAAGAGACTTTTTAATGAAGAGGAGATCAACCTTCTATCAAAAGGCCTTAATTTTAGCCCTAATAGACATTTTGATGTATTTCACACTATTTTGGACGTTAACAGGTTTTCTCGCTTATTAACACTTAAGAAACACTTTGGTGGTTCTAGAGAAGAGGACGTTCCAGGGAACCTTGGCGAATCAGGTGAGTCTCCCCCTTCACCTATCTCTTTTAATGAAGTGTGTGCACTGCAAGATGTAATAACACTGGCAGATGATTCGGATCCACCCCCCATGGATCCCACTGATTTACAGTAAAAACTAATAATCAGATTTAAATCTGATTTTTACCCAGTGGCATCCAGGGGCAAAGATCTTGATGTATTTCAGAGGTTGGTGGAGGGGGAATTAACTCGCTTGGCTCTTTCCTATACTGTTTGAACATGGTCATAACACCTACACTATCATGAGTCCTTATAAAGAACATTTCATGTTCATTTTTTACATTTTCACGTTTTGTCAGCCATTTTCTATTTCCTCTTGTTTTGTGTTCCGGTCAGATGGTGCCAAAATAGGAGTTTTTTCCATCTATTGACCATTGGGGCCTATGTACAAACATATCCAATCTTATACATGAATATATAATATTTACCACCTTGATTGGTATATATGCCCGACAAGTTCCCCTACTCTGCATACTCAGTATAGTAATTATGGCAGAGCAGGAATCCCCAGGGAACCATGGCCAACAATTGATGTATGCAAAAGGTCATATTAATAATAGCAATATACAATATCTTTTATTGTTTCGCGATATCCATCATGTTCGGGTGTTTTATATACCTGACCAAAGTACAAGTTAATTTTATCTGAGGATGCATATCGCGACAATATTGAGATAAATAGTTTTATTCTATTTCGTTTTCTACACATTTCTGTGTTATTATATCTACCTTTTTTATCGTTTTCTTTTGATAATTATTCATGATTTGTATCATGAGGTTCACAATTTTATTTCATTATTATTACTTTTATTCCAGCTCATTTTTCATCACATAGATATATATGGAAACTTTCATTGTCCTATACATCTTTCTAGTTGTGTAGGAAACACCTGATATATATATTAGGTTTTTACGCAATATATTTTCACACTTTTTTACCTTATTTTATTTTATTCATTTATTTATTTTTATTTGTTCACATTTTGTACACCCTGTTGTCCATACACATATTTTTTTGGACACCTTGGGATCATAATTCAGATATATTAAGCTTATTTATATGTACATAAACTGACATACATTGTATCGTTTGTGTTTAGTGCTTATTTTGTGAGTGTAATGTTGCAATATGAATATGTAGTTGTTTCTCTTTAGAATGCAGCATTATAACATTTCTTCTCATCGTCTTCATAGATTGGATTCACGTCGATCATTATATGCCTGTTTTCATCTGTTTCACTTGGCGGTGTTAATATATGAGTATTGTATTAGTGGATTCATAAGATGTATTATTCCAATATGTTTTGTTTGGAGGTCTTGGCATTTGCTGACACACATATACTGAGACATGCTTTTATATGAGCCACCCGAGACGGATCACAAACCAACATATTTTAACTTAATTGTCTGTCCGGATAATTTTTACGATCTCAGTCTGGTAACATTCTCGTCCAACCTGTAGTATCTTACTTGTTTTTGATTTGTTCTTTTTTGTGACCCCTTAAACTTGGGTGACTGGCCGAGACCACCCCCAACCTTATTACCATCATTATAATTCCATCTAGACATTTAGTGTGACATAGATTAGCGGCGCTCTATTATCTTGAACACCGCTGCTTCATTCCTGAAATTCCACACACACCCTGTTCACGGCCAGGCTCATCATTTAGAATCACTACGCTACAAGTCAGTCTACTGGGACCCTGCATATATCACTGCCATTTGACCAGATCAGGGCTACCCTGATCAGCGTGATTTTATGTCTCCGTATCCCAGCCTATAGTATCTTACTTGTTTTTCATTTGTCCCTTTTTGTGATCCCTTAAACTTGGGTGACTGGCCGAGACCTCTACCAACTTTATTACCATCACTATAATTCCATCTAGACATTTAGTGTGACACAGACTGGCGGCGTTCTATTACTTTGAACACTGCTGCTTCATTCCTGAAATTCTACACACACCCTGCTCTCGGCCAGGCTCATCATTTAGAATCATTACGTTACAAGTCAGTCTACTAGGACCCTGCATATATCACTGCCATTTGACCAGATCAGGGCAACCTTTATCAGCGTGATTTTATGTCTTAGAATCCCACAGTTTATTTTTATTATTATAGGGCCCTATATGTACCTTGTTATCAACCGCGGGCATATCACGCATTATTTCAGGTCACATTGCCCTATATTTCACCTGTATTATTCCGGCTTATTATAGAGAGCTTCATCCACTTCACCGGCATATTATAGAGAGTCTCATCATATTTATATATTTTGTTCACATATAGTTTCATTACATTCACTCTTCACATTTACTTTGCACGTTGTCTGAATATTTTTATCAATATATTTTCTCTTTTTTTAACCACTTGTCCACTGGGCACTTAAACCCCCTTAATAACCAGACCAATTTTCAGCTTTTGGTGCTCTCACATTTTGAATGACAATTACTCAGTCATGCAACACTGTATCTATATGAATTTTTTGTCCTTTTTTTCACACAAATAGAGCTTTCTTTTGGTGGTATTTAATCACCACTGGGTTCTTTATTTTTTGCGCTATAAAAGAAAAAAGACCGACAAATCTGTAAAAAAATTAATTTTTCTTCGTTTCTGTTATAAAATTTTGAAAATTAGTAATTTTTCTTCATATATTTTGGCCAAAATTTATACCGCTACATATCTTTGGTAAAAATAACCCAAATTAGTGTATATTATTTGGTCTTTGTGAAAGTTATAGCGTCCACAAGCTATGGTACCAATATCTGAAAATTGATCACACCTGAAGTACTGACGGCCTATCTCATTTCTTGAGACCCTAACATGCCAGAAAAGTACAAATACCCCCCAAATGACCCCTTCTTGGAAAGAAGACATTCCAAGGTATTTAGAAAGATGCATGATGAGTTTTTTGAAGTTGTCATTTTTTCCCACAATTCTTTGCAAAATCAAGTTTTTTTTTTTTCTTTTTTTTTTTTTTACAAAATTGTCATATTAGCAGGTTATTTCTCACACACAGCATATGCATACCACAAATTACACCCCAAAACACATTCTGCTATTACTCCCGAGTATGGCGATACCACATGTGTGAGACTTTTACACAGCGTGGCCACATACAGAGGCCCAACATGCAGGGGAGCACCTTCAGGCGTTCTGGAGCACCCAGGCCAATTCTGACATTTCTCTCCTACATGTAAAAATCATCATTTATTTGCTAGAAAATTACATAGAACCCCAAAACATTATATATGTTTTTTTAGCAAAGACCCTAGAGAATACAATAGCGGTCATTGCAACTTTTTATCTCGCACGATATTTGCGCAGTAATTTTTCGAACGCGTTTTTTTTGGAAAAAAAACAGTTTTTTGCTTTAAAAAAAAACAAAACAGTAAGGATAGCCCAATGTTTTTGCATAATATGAAAGATGAAGTTACGCCAAGTTAATAGATACCTAACATGTCACCTTTCAAAATTGCACACGCTTGTAGAATGGTGCCAAACTTCGCCACTTAAAAATCCCCATAGGCGACGCTTTAAAATTTTTTACTGGTAACAAATTTTGAGTTACAGAGGAGGTCTAGGGCCAAAATTATTGCTCTCGCTCTACCGATCGCAGTGATACCTCACATGTGTGGTTTGAACACCGTTTTCATATGTGGGCGGGACTTACGTATGCGTTCGCTTCTGCATGCGAGCACACGGACAGGGGCGCTTTAAAAATTTTTTTTTTTTTTTTATTGTTCATTTTACTTTAATTATTTTAGTTTGACACTTTTTTCCCCCAAAAAAATTTTTTTGATCACTTTTATTCCTATTACAAGGAATGTAAACATCCCTTGTAATAGGAATATGGCATGACAGGTCCTCTTTACAGTGAGATATGGGGTCAATAAGACCCCACATCTCACCTCTAGGCTGTTCCTGAAATTAAAAAAAAAAAAAAAAAAAAAAAAAAAGATCCTGGCTTCGATCGTAGCGGTGAGTCGGTAGAAGCACCGGAGGGCGGCGGGAGGGGGGGCGTCCCCTCTCGCCTCCCGTAAAAACGATCAAGCAGTGTAACAGCCGCTATGATCATTCTCATGGTATAGGGAATCGCCGGCTGAAAAATATGATATCTGAATGATGCCTGTAGCTGCACCCATCATTCAGATATCCCCGCACAAAGTCAAGGACGTTGTATAAAGGAAGGCGGGAAGTGGTTAAAACGCTTTTTTTTTTTTAACACAAAGTTGTCCATTTATACAATATTTCTACCACATAGCATGTATATACCAAAAATGACACCCCAAAATAGATTCTCCTACTCCTCCTGAGTACGGCGATACCACATATGTGAGACTTCCACAGCCTGGCCACATACAGAGGCTGGGTATGGCTGAGCATGACTGGGTATTGCAGAGTATCGCCGAGTATGACTGGGTATGGCAGAGTATGGCTGGGTATCACCGAGTATTGCAGAGTATGGCTGGGTATTGCAGAGTATGGCTGGGTATGGCAGAGTATTGCGGGTTATGGCAGAGTATTGCAGATTTTTGCGGGGTATGGCAGAGTATGGCTGGGTATCACTGAGTATTGCAGAGTATGGCTGGGTATCACTGAGTATTGCAGAGTATGGCTGGGTATTGCGGGATATTTCAGGGTATGGCAGAGTATTGCGGGGTATGGCAGAGTATTGCGGGGTATGGCAGAGTATTGCGGGGTATGGCAGAGTATTGCGGGGTATTTCAGGGTATTGCGGGGTATGGCAGAGTATTGCGGGGTATGGCAGAGTATTGCGGGGTATTTTGGGGTATGGCAGAGTATTGCGGAGTATGGCAGAGTATTGCGGGGTATGGCAGAGTATTGCGGGGTATTCCAGGGTATGGCAGAGTATTGCGGGGTATTCCAGGGTATGGCAGAGTATTGCGGGGTATTCCAGGGTATGGCAGAGTATTGCGGGGTATTCCAGGATATGGCAGAGTATTGCGGGGTATTCCAGGGTATGGCAGAGTATTGCGGGGTATTCCAGGGTATGGCAGAGTATTGCGGGGTATTCCAGGGTATGGCAGAGTATTGCGGAGTATTCCAGGGTATGACAGAGTATTGCGGGGTATTCCAGGGTATGGCAGAGTATTGCGGGGTATTCCAGGGTATGGCAGAGTATTGCGGGGTATTCCAGGGTATGGCAGAGTATTGCAGGGGTATTCCAGGGTATGGCAGAGTATTGCAGGGGTATTCCAGGGTATGGCAGAGTATTGCGGGGTATTCCAGGGTATGGCAGAGTATTGCAGGGGTATTCCAGGGTATGGCAGAGTATTGCAGGGGTATTCCAGAGTATGGCAGAGTATTGCGGGGTATTCCAGGGTATGGCAGAGTATTGCAGGGGTATTCCAGGGTATGGCAGAGTATTGCAGGGGTATTGCGGGGTATGGCAGAGTATTGTGGGGCATTGCAGAGGGAATTGCAGAGCATGCAGAGTAGTAGGGATGGCTGAGCATGGATGGATGGATGGCTGGATGTCTCTGTGCAGCGCTGTGGGCACTACAGATGCAGCCCACAACGCTGCAGCCATCCATCCATCCGCCTCTCCGCTCACTGTGTACCGATCGGTACACAGGCGGGGAGGAGAGGGGGAGGAGAGGAACCGGCGTCATCAGATGACGCCGGTTTGTTGACATGTGATCGCTCCGTCATTTGACAGAGCGATCACATGGTAAACGGCCGCGATCAGCGGCCATTTACCGGGATCTGTGATGCGGACCCGGCGGTCACGGATGCTCTTGAGTGCGCGCCCTAGGGGGCGCGCGAGAGCAGAATTCTGGGAGGACGTCCCTGGACGCCCTCCCAGAGTTAAACAACCGCCCTGTAGCCGTCATTTGGCTATGGGCCGGTTGTTAAGTGGTTAATGAGAAATATTTTTTACACATTTTTTCCTTTCACTTAATAGTAACCCCTTTTTTTGATACTTGTCACCTTTCATATATACACGTTATAGAAGTACATTCATTATTATATACACGTTTATTGATAGGATTCACTATATATATATATATACACACATATATATATTTTTTGCCTACACATGTACATATACACATCTTTTTTCACATTCTTTGTCATCTATTTACATGTCACGGTTTTGAAAACATTTCTCAATCAGTTAATACACCAAATAGCCAGCAGATGCCGAGACCTCATTAAATTGGCTTCCAGCTGAGACTCAATGACCATCTAATTGGTCAATCATGTGATACCCCATTGAGCTATATAAGAGTTTGTCTTTTTAATATTTGTTAGCTATGAGTAAGCACTCAGTCCTGAGTGCGAAACGCGTCAGTTTACCTGTACTTTCTGCATGACAGTCTTGTTGTTTTGATGATCCCATTTTTTCAATAAAGTGAAGCTTTTTGACTACATCCAGTGTGCGGCATCCAAATCTTCTCCTCCATTCACACCATCCAGTATGGTTGGAAAATATACCAAAAGGCCAGCTGGTCAGATTGAGAAGAAATTGTACCAATAAAGAAACATTTTTAGAACAGGCCAAAATGATTGGACAAAGATTTGTCCAGAAGGGTTATGAGACCAAATTCATAGAAGAAAAAATTAATGACGTTATTGCAATGAATAGAGAAAAATTGATACGGGATGGAGAAAAAACTCAGAACCATCAGGAGAATGTACCTATTATTATGGACTTTAATATACAATACAAACAAATCGAAAAAATAGTTAAAAAACATTGGGATATTATCAAAATGGATCGTCACTTAGGAACGATTTTATCTAACCAACCAAAATTTGTATACAGGAGAGCTCCAACCCTAAGGGACCGCCTGGCAAAAAATGTTGTAGACCCCCCTAAAAAGAAAACGTTCTCCTTCTTTGAAGGGAAGGGGTTTTATCCGTGCAAAAATTGCTACACTTGTAGACACACGAGAGAAGAGAAAAAGAAGAAATTAAGTTTTACATCTACTGTCACACTACAGAACTATGAAATAAAAGATTTTATCTCGTGTAGGAGTGAAGGAGTCGTTTATCTTTTGGAATGCCCCTGCCGGATCCAATATGTCGGCAGAACCAAAAGAGCATTATGGGTAAGACTGAAAGAGCATGTAAGGAATATCAAGAAAAGTTTCGATAAACATAGTCTATCCAAGCACTATGCACAGTACCATAATAGTGACCCCTCATCATTGAGAGTGTGCGGAATAGAAAAATATAAAGCCCATTGGAGAGGCGACAATAAAATTATTAAGATCAGTCAGGCCGAGTCCAAATGGATTCATGAATTACGCACTCTAACGCCGTCTGGACATAACGTAGAATTCGATCTTAATTGTTTTATCTCTAATTTTTAATCGTTATTTATATACATTATATCTCGTGGTTTTAATTTCATTAATTGTATAGAGAAATTTTATCAATAGCTGATGAATTCTGTATCCCTGTATTGGAGATCACAGGTTTTGTTTCAATCAGCATATTTCTGTTTTTTATTGAGATGAAGATCATACCTTGGATTATATTCTGATAAGATCTATTGTATATTTTTAGTATTATTTTTTAATGTGTCCATCATTCAGTTTTATACATCAATACTTTTAAGGGTGGAGTAAGATATTTTTTAGTTAATGATCTTCCCCCTATTTTTATTAGTTTGATTTATCTTTTATGTCGTCCTGTCTGGTAGATCATTTTGATTTTTTGGAATATGCTTTTTGGGTCTCCCTGCCTGATAGATTAATTATTTAATAAATGCCTTGTTTTGAGTCACTATTGGAGATACAAGTGTGAGACACCCCCCTAGCTAGTGTTTTTCCCCACTGATCTGTCTGATACACTCACTGTTTCCTGCTAGATTTTATCTGTCTGATAGATTCATTGCTTCCTGCCAGATTTTAGAACCATTTATTTGGCTGTCATTTCCTGAGTCACCACTAGATGGTATTAGTGAAAGGAAGGTTTTAGTTCATATTGTAATTTTTTAATATACATACTTCTACATAGTATTTATGTGTTATTATTTTAAAATGTATTTTCTACTTGGATTAATTATGTAAGCAGCATTGATAATGCAGGATCAAGAGTATTAATGAAGCGCATCGTAAATGTATACACAGGATTGGATTTTTACTATGTTGACATCGTTGCCATGACGGCGGCGCTGTTATAAGCTGGCTAACAGGCACCGGACTCCTCATCCCTTTGATAAAGTCACATGGGTGTGACGCAACGCGTCAGGGTAGGAGGAGCCAGGTGCCGACGCTTCCCGGGGACGGCCGTACCCGGAAGCCTTATCGTCTCTGCTGCATTTGTCGCTGACAGTTTTCAGTTTGTAATGTAAGTTACTACTTTTTATCAATAAACTTATATTGGAAGTACTTCACTATGGAAGCATCTCCTTCTTCATTGTCATTCTGGGGTCGTGGGGAGCGCTGGTGACTAGATTGAGAGTCTGACCCAGGTACACCCCCTGGAAGAGGGGGACGGCTGTTGGAGCACCATCCCTCACAGAGGAATATTAACCATTTGCCTGACTTGGCCCATTGGGGGCCGCTGATAGAGGTGAGAGGCTGGGGGAAACACCTGTGTGCTGCACCAGTTTTTCAAGTGTATGAATCCAGCACAAAGTCACGCTACTGGCATGTTAATATCAACCATTTGTATGGACATTATAAAGCACATTGCATGAAGCATTTTGGACTTGATCACATTTCATTGTCACAATTTTTTTATTATATTTTTTTATTATTTTTTTCCTTTTTTTGGGGGAGAGGTGTTGGATTTTGGGAGTCCATTTAAGAGTCGGATCTGTTATATCACGCACGGCTCTGCACTTATGTCACTTTTTTTGCACTTGATAACTTTGTATTTATATTATGTGATATAGAGTTGCATTCTTCAATTATTATTGCATCACAGCTATCACCAGAAATATTTATTTTGTCTACCAATTTTTTTATTCATTAAGCTGAAGAAAATTTTGCACAATGTATGACACATTTTTGAGGAATTGTTTATTTTCATCGTGTTTGATTGTGTTTTAATTAGCACCTTTAGTCATAGTTTCACAAAGTCTGATTGAGGAACACTTGATCGATTGGATGATATATAGTTTTGGTTTATTTATCAGTATTCAATATTTTTGTAGACTTGATTGCCCCCTAATGGGAGAAGTGAGTAGTGTTTACCAAGAGTGTTTTGAGTATTGAGCAGTAAGGAAGCATGGAGATTTTTTAGTTTGAGATGTACATCAAGCGGTACACTTAGACTAGCGCCACATTACTTTGACCTTTAAATCTGTACAACCTGCTGCAACATCATGCATTGGCGTCACAAGGGTGGTACAGTGGGTGCTGACCACACCCAGTTGACACTATTGGACAACAAAATGACTGACAGTCATTTTGTTGTCACCCAGTGCACCCACCCTCTGCTAAGTCGGGCGCTCGGTCATGAACCGACTGCCCCACAGTATCATGAGAGGGGACCCGGTGGCATAGCTTATCTCGCAAGGTGACTGTAGCCCCCCGCCGGCGTTTATCACAAAGATGACCGCAGGCAGGTATTACGAAGATTGCCGCAAGTGCATGATGATGTCTTGGCTTAAAGCAGTCAAGTTGCACCAAACATTGAGAAATGACCTTAGGCCCGAAATTGTACTAAAATAACTGTTATTGCTGCAGCTGAGTATAAATTAAGCAGAATAAATGATATGTACAAAAGGGCGAAGAGTTTGGCCAATGTAGGAGAAGTGAGCAATGTGTAGTAGTGGCAAAGAGTTGATGTGGAAATGTTCTCAAATTCAGCTCAGTGTCCACTTCATCGATTTTGTCTTTCATTTTGCAATGCTCCTGTCTTCTAAAAAAAATTCAGAATTTAGAGCATAATCCCAAATATTATACAAAAGAAATATTTGAAGTACATGCTGTATTATTTATCATCTCTGCGTTATTTAGATTGATTTTAATTTGCTTTATCACAGAAAAAGAACAGAGAATAAGGAAAAGAGCCAGTGCCAGCAGGGACACTCATAGTCCACCACACGGCCAATCAAATTTGAACCCCCAAGATGGGCACCAGTCCTACTCCCAGCCAAGCCCTGGAGAACCAGGTGTTGTAGTAGAGGTGGAGGAGGCTCAGGAAGCCACAACCTCTGGTATGCACTGTTTGATTTTTACACAAATATTTGTATTGTAAAACAGAAAGTGCCTTATTTTAAAAATGAATTTTTTGGTGCATATAGCTCAAGATTCGGACATGCATCTGGATAGGGCGACTCTACGGCACTGCATTGCCGATCTTCTGGCACAACAGAGGAAGATGGATAGTATTAAAGAGCAAGTGGAGGAAGTGCAGCTTACTATTAAGAATACTTTGGATGTTCTACAAAATTTGTAAAAAAATGTTTTTTGTTTTTTTTTCCGCATTTTATAAATACTTTTTCATACAGTTCATCAAATGTCTCTGTGTCTTGCTTTTAAAGTAACTACATGTACTCCACAGCACAGGTCATAGTGGTGCACTGCCTGTCCACCTGCTAACCCTTCCAATCTCCTCCTTCAGCACCCCAACACAAGACTTAAAGGACATTTCTCACCTTTGTAAGTGATTTTGAGTTTTTGGTGGTAATGGGGAGGTGCAGGGGGGATGAACATGTGTGTGCATTCTTAGGCTCCATTCACACAAGGGCAACTTTGGATCCGACTTCAAGTCGCCCCAAGTCGCCCATAGTCGCCTCAAGTCGCACTACATGAAAAAAAAATCAATGTAAGTGAATGGATCTGTCTTAATGCACACTACTGCAGTCGCTCCGACTTCAGAAAAGGTTCCTGTACTACTTCAATCCGACTAGAAGGCGACTTGTACCCGTTGATTTCAATGGAAGTTGCCTCCAAGTCTGATCACCGTTCATACTGAGGGAACTTTACAGGAAGCAGAAAGGAAACAGAAAGTAATTTACTCCACTAAACAGCCAGTCCCCTTCTTCTCACACACAGCTGATAAGCTCTGATTGGCCACTTGTAAAGTTCCCTGTCCTGGAGGCGACTTCAGGTTGTGTTGTAAGTTGCCCCAAGTCGTGCTGTGATTCATACTCAAGTCGTGTCCATGTTGCCTCCCAAAGTCTCGCTGGAAGTCGTGTTGCCCCTGTGTGAATGGGCTCTTATAGGCCAGAAGCCTAGAAGTTCAAACTTCCATCTACAATATCTTCAATCCATCTCTCACAGGGTCAGATTTCTTATCTGAACTGCAATTAGCCGTTTTCCCCCCTCCT
This sequence comes from Lithobates clamitans, assembly GCA_037952925.1. NCBI lineage: Eukaryota > Metazoa > Chordata > Amphibia > Anura > Ranidae > Lithobates > Lithobates clamitans. The sequence continues at coordinate 3,747,840 of JBBGZY010000407.1, read as the reverse complement.
TCCCCTCCCCTCTCTGCTCTGTGGAGGTTGAGAATGATACAGCAGGATGAGTCATAGTTCTGTGTGTCAGTCAGTGTGAGGCCCCTTTCACACTGGGGCGGTGGGGGCGTCGGTGGTAAAACAGCGCTATTTTTAGCGCTGTTTTACCGTCGTTTTTGCGGCTGCTAGCGGTGCGGTTTTAACCCCCGCTGGCGGCCGAAAAAAGGTTAAAACCACTCGCATAGCTCGGCTATAGCCGCGGTATTGCCGCTCTGCCCCATTGATTTCAATGGGCAGGAGCGGTTTAGGAGGAGCGGTGAATACACCGCTCCTTCACCGCTCCAAAGATGCGGCTTGCAGGAGTTTTTTTCTTCTCCTGCCAGCGCACCGCTTCAGTGTGAAAGCCCTCGAGCTTTCACACTTAACAAACAGCAGCGGCTGTTTTGGGTCGGTTTGCAGGCAGTATTTTTAGCGCAATAACGCCTGCAAACCGCCCCAGTGTTAAAGGGGTCTTAGGAGCCAGCCTGGACAGTGGACAGAGAGAGAAGTCTATCTATAGATTGGAACAAGTGAAAGGAGATTCTCTCTCAGATCTCCCCCTTATCCTCCTGGCTGGGTCACATGTACTCTCTTCTGCCCCAAGTACAGGTTCCCCAATTACCCCCCTCCCCTCCCCCCAGTGCCCCCACCATTCTTCTCATTTACACATATGACTGCTAGAACAGATAAAAAGACATTTAGGGAAAATCTATCAAAATTGGAGCGAACAGAATCTGGAGCAGTTGCCCATTGCAACCAATCAGCTTCTCTTCAGTTTGTTCCGTTAAGATTTGAAAATGAAAGAGAGAAGCTGATTGGCTGCCATGCACAGCTGGTCCAGTTTTCGCCTGCTCAAGTTTCTATAGAACCCCCGCACTGTTCAGGGTCACCGGGGAACCGGTTGCGCGGTAACACCAAACAATTTCCAGTGACCCACACATCCCGGTGACCCCGTACATCCCCGGTGACCCCGCACAGTGTGGGGGATCTATCAAACCTGGAGCAGGCAAAAACTGGAGCAGCTGTGCATGGCAGCCATGTGCTCATTATGAGGGGCTCCCACCATCCCTGTGCTGTGCTGACTTCCTCCTGGGGCTGTACCCCTGCTGTACTCATTATGAGGGGCTCCCACCATCCCTGTGCTGTGCTCATTATGAGGGGCACCCATCATCCCTGTGCTTTGCTCATTATGCGGGGCTCCCACCATCCCTGTGCTGTGCTCATTATGAGTGGCACCCACCATCCCTGTGCTGTGCTCATTATGAGGGGCTCCCACCATCCCTGTGCTGTGCTCATTATGAGGGGCTCCCAGCATCCCTGTGCTGACTTCCTCCTGGGGCTGTACCCCAGCTGTGGTCATTATGAGGGGCACCCACCATCCCTCTGCTGTGCTCATTATGAGGGGTTTCCACCATCCCTGTGCTGTGCTCATTATGAGGGGCTCCCACCATCCCTGTGCTGTGCTCATTATAAGGGGCTCCCACCATCCCTGTGCTGTGCTCATTATGAGGGGCTTCCACCATCCTTGTGCTCATTATGAGGGGCTCCCACCATCCCTGTGCTGCGCTGACTTCCTCCTGGGGCTGTACCCCTGCTGTGCTCATTATGAGGGGCACCCACCATCCCTGTGCTGTGCTCATTATGAGAGGCTCCCACCATCCCTGTGCTGTGCTCATTATGAGGGGCCCCCACCATCCTTGTGCTGCTCTGACTTCCTCCTGGGGCTGTCCCTCTGCTGTGCTCATTATGAGGGGCACCCACCATCCCTGTGCTGTGCTCATTATGATGGGCTCCCACCATCCCTGTGCTGTGCTCATTATGAGGGGCTTCCACCATCCCTGTGCTGTGCTGACTTCCTCCTGGGGCTGTACCTCGGCTGTGCTCATTATGAGGGGCCCCCACCATCTGTGTGCTGCGCTGACTTCCTCCTGGGGCTGTACCCCTGCTGTGCTCATTATGAGGGGCACCCACCATCCCTGTGCTGTGCTCATTATGAGGGGCTCCCACCATCCCTGTGCTGTGCTCATTATGAGGGGCTTCCACCATCCCTGTGCTGTGCTGACTTCCTCCTGGGGCTGTACCCCTGCTGTGCTCATTATGAGGGGCTCCCACCATCCCTGTGCTGTGCTCATTATGAGGGGCTCCCACCATCCCTGTGCTGTGCTCATTATGAGGGGCTTCCACCATCCCTGTGCTGTGCTGACTTCCTCCTGGGGCTGTACCCCTGCTGTGCTCATTATGAGGGGCTCCCACCATCCCTGTGCTGTGCTCATTATGAAGGGCTCCCACCATCCCTGTGCTGTGCTGACTTCCTCCTGGGGCTGTACCCCTGCTGTGCTCATTATGAGGGGCTCTCACCATCCCTGTGCTGTGCTGACTTCCTCCTGGGGCTGTAACCCTGCTGTGCTCATTATGAAGGGCTCCCACCATCCCTGTGCTGTGCTGACTTCCTCCTGGGGCTGTAACCCTGCTGTGCTCATTATGAGGGGCTCCCACCATCCCTGTGCTGTGCTCATTATGAAGGGCTCCCACCATCCCTATGCTGTGCTGACTTCCTCCTGGGGCTGTACCCCTGCTGTGCTCATTATGAGGGGCTCCCACCATCCCTGTGCTGTGCTGACTTCCTCCTGGGGCTGTACCCCTGCTGTGCTCATTATGAGGGGCTCCCACCATCCCTGTGCTGTGCTCATTATGAAGGGCTCCCACCATCCCTGTGCTGCGCTGACTTCCTCCTGGGGCTGTACCCCAGCTGTGCTCATTATGAGGGGCACCCACCATCCCTGTGCTGTGCTCATTATGAGGGGCTTCCACCATCCCTGTGCTGTGCTCATTATGAGGGGCTCCCACCATCCCTGTGCTGTGCCGACTTCCTTCTGGGGCTGTACCCCTGCTATGCTCATTAGGAGGGGCTCCTATCATCCCTGTGCTGTGCTGAATTGACTTCCTGGGTTTTTAACTTCATCATAACGAATAATCGTAATTATTATGACAATAGTAAAATGATATTAAATGAACATTTTTATTTTGTCCCATTCTGAATCTCCCATCGACTACTAGTACCAGTCTCACTCCCACTCCCATATTAAAAAAGGTAATTTTCCCAACCCTCACTAAGCAGCAAAAGAAAACCTCTGATTGGTCAACAAAACACCAGTCACGTTTCCGTTGTAACGGAATTTGGATCCGAAATTCGTAAACGAAATTTTTTTTTTTGTATAAAATTTGGAAACATAGCAATTCGTATTTCGGATCCTGACGAATGTACGAATTTACGGAAATTCGTATGAATGTTCGATTCGTACGAAACTAATCGCACATCCTTAGTCATGTACGGTGCCCCAAAAACCAATCACCGCCTTCAGGATTTCTAAGGGCGTAAATTTTTGATTTCACTCCTCACTACCTATCACAGTTTTGAAGGCCATAAAATGCCAAGATAGCACAAATCCCCACCAAATGACCCAATTTTGGAAAGTAAACACCCCAAGCTATTTGCTGAGAGGCATGGTGAGTATTTTGCAGCTCTCATTTGTTTTTGAAAGTAAAGAAAGAAAAAGAAAAATGTATTTTTTTTTCTTTTTTCAATTTTCAAAACTTTGTGACAAAAAGCGAGATCTGCAAAATACTCAACATGCCTCTCAGCAAATAGCTTGGGGTGTCTACTTTCCAAAATGGGGTCATTTGGGGGGGGGGGGGGTTGTGCCATCTGGGCATTCCATGGCCTCCGAAACTGTGATAGGCAGTGAGGAGTGGAATAAAAAATTTACACCCTTAGAAAGCTTGAAGGCGGTGCTTGGTTTTCGGGGTCCTGTACGCGGCTAGGCTCCCAAAAAGTCTCACATGTGGTATCCCTGTACTCAGGAGAAGCAGCAGAATGTATTTTGGGGTGTAATTTCACTTATGCCCATGGCATGTTTGAGCAATACATAATTTAGTGACAACTTTCTTTAAAAAAAAAAAAAAAAAGAAAAAAGAAAACATTTTCCAGATTCTTGTGGCAAAATATAAAATATTCCATGCACTCAACATGCCTCTCAGCAAGTAACTTGATGTGTCTTCTTTCCAAAATGGGGTAATTTGGGGGGGGGGGGGGTTGTGCTATCTTGACATTTTATGGCCTCCCTAACTGTGATAGTTAGTGAGGAAGTGAAATCACCATTTTACGCCCTTAGGAAGCCTGAAGGCGGTGATTGGTTTTTGTACGTGGCTAGGCTCCCAAAAAGTCTCACACATGTGGTATCCCTGTACTCCGGAGAAGCAGCAGAATGTATTTTGAGGTGTAATTCCACATATGCCCACGGCATGTTTGAGCAATATATCATTTAGTGACAACTTTGTGCAAAAAAAAAAAAAAATTGACTTTTTCCCGCAACTTGTGTCAAAATATAAAATATTCCATGGACTCGACATGCCTCTCAGCAAATAGCTTGGGGTGTCTACTTTGCAAAATGAGTTCATTTTGGGGGGGTTTGAACTGTCCTGGCATTTTATGCACAACATTAACAAACTTATATCACACATCACCCACTCTAACCACTTGAAGACAAAGTCCTTTTTAATGCTGCGTACACACGACCGTTTTTCCATCAGAATAAACTCGCCTACACATGATCACACCAAAGTCTGATCGTTTAGAACGCGATGACGTACGACGGGACTAGAAAAAGGAAGTTCAATAGCCAGTAGCCAGTAGCTGCCCTTGCATCGTTTTAGGACCGTCAGAATAGCATACAGACGAACGGTTTTCCCGATAGGAATTGATTCCGTCGGAAAGATTTAAAACATGTTCTATTTCAAGGTTCGTCAGAATTTTCGAAAGAGAAAGTCAGATGAAGCCCACACACAAATCGGAATATCCGATGGAATGATTCCATCGGACCTTTTCTGCCGGAAAGTCCGGTCGTGTGTACACGGCATTACACTTTTTGTGTAATGAAAAAAAATGTTTTTTTTGCAAGAAAATTACTTTGAAACCCCAAACATTATATATATTTTTTTAAAAGCAAAGGCCCTACAGATTAAAATGGTGGGTGTTGCATTTTTCTTTTCACACGGTATTTGCGCACCGATTTTTCAAACGCATTTTTTTTGGAAAAAACACACTTTTTTAATTTTAATGCACTAAAATAAACTATATTGCCCAAATTTTTGATGTAATAAAAAAGATGATCTTAGGCCGAGTACATGGATACCAAACACGACATGCTTTAAAATTGCGCACAAACCTGCAGTGGCGACAAACTACATACATTTTTAAAAGTCTTTTAAAGCCTTTACAGGTTAGCACTTTAGATTTACAGAGGAAGTATAGTGCTAAAGTTACTACCCTCGATCAGACCTTCGCAGTGATACCTCACATGCATGGTGCAATTGCTGTTTATATATGATGCCAGACCGACGCTTGCGTTCGCCTTTGTGCGAGAGCAGGGGGGGACAGGGGTGTTTTTTTTTTTTAATTATTTATTTTGCTTTTTTATTTTTAACCACTTAAGCCCCGGACCATTTGGCTGGCCAAAGACCAGAGCACTTTTTGCGTTTCGCCACTGCATCGCTTTAACTGACAATTGCGCGATCGTGCGACGTGGCTCCCAAACAAAATTGATGTCCTTTTTTTCCCACAAATAGAGCTTTCTTTTGGTGGTATTTGATCACCTCTGCGGTTTTTATTGTTTGCGCTATAAACAAAAAAATAGTGACAATTTTAAAAAAAAAACAATATTTTTAAATTTTTGCTATAATAAATATCCCCATAAAAAACATTTTTTCCTCAGTTTAGGCCGATACATATTCTTCTACATATTTTTGATGAAAAAAAAAAATCGCAATAAGCGTTTATTGATTGGTTTGCGTAAAAGTTATAGCGTCTACAAAATAGGGCATAGTTTTATGGCATTTTTTAAAATAATTTTTTATTTTTTTTTATTAGTAATGGCGGCGATCAGCATTTTTTTATCGTGACTGCGACATTATAGCGGACAGATCAGACACTTTTGGCGCTATTTTGGGACCATTCCCATTTATACAGCGATCAGTGTAATTAAAAATGCATTGATTATTGTGTAAATATGATTGGCGTTGTAGGGGTTAACCACTAGGTGGCGCTGTAGGGGTTAAGTGTGTCCTAGGGAGTGATTCTATCTGTGGGGGGGAGGGGCTGTGTGTGACATGACACTGATCACCGCTCCCGATCACAGGGAGCTGTGATCAGTATCAGTGTCATTAGGCAGAACAGGGAAATGCTTGCTTACATTAGCATCTCCCCGTTCTTGTTCACCGGAATTATTTTTTTAAATAATTTTTATTGTTATCTCAGGGAATGTAAATATCTATGATAGCAATAAGTAGTGACAGGTACTCTTTTTTTGAAAAAATTGGGGTCTATTAGACCCTAGATCTCTCCTCTGCCCTCAAAGCATCTGACCACACCAAGATCGGTGTGATAAAATGCTTTCCCAATTTCCCAATGGCGCTGTTTATATCCGGCGAAATCTAAGTCATGAAATGCTTGTAGCTTCCGGTTTCTTAGGCCATAGAGATGATTGGAGCCATTCTGGTCTCTGATCAGCTCTATGGTTAGCTGGCAGAACCACCAGCTGCATTCTCAGGTTCCCTGTTGGGACAGGAGAGCCAGAGAAAACCATGGAAGACGGTGAGGGGGGGGGGTGGAACGTTCCCTCCCACTGCTTGTAAAAGCAGTCTAGAGGCTAATTAGCCACTAGGATTGCTTTTACATGAAAGCTGACCGCTAGCTGAAAAGAACGATACCAAGATGATACCTAAACCTGCAGGCATTATTCTGGTATAAGCACCCAAAGTCCAACAACATACCAGTTGTCACGTACCTGATGGCGAGCCTGACGTGTAGAGGAAGACCTCCCGTACAACTCCGGCTCAAGGGCCGCTGGTATTGGAACAGCTGGCGCTGGAGCACGGTGGAGTAAGAGTGCCTATGGAAGTCCCAAGTCTGAGCAGGAAGTTGCCGAAACACACAGATGGGCGGCTGGACTTGACTGGAAGCAGACAGGAGCGTCGTTGGATCACTGGCAGGTCTCGGCAGCAGGGAGACAGATCCGATGACACAGCTGGCAGGAACGTGGTCAGGTCACAGACAGATTTGGCAACGGCTAAGCAGATCAGGTACACCAGCAGGCAGGAGAGAGGTCAGGTCACAGGCAGGTTCGGCAGCAGGTAGGCAGATCAGGTGCAAACAGCAGGCAGGAGAGAGGTCAGGTAGCAGGCCGGAACGATGATCGGAAGTCAACACAGATTGCAAGAATTCAGGTAAACGCTGTAGACCAAGCAGCAACCAGCCAGTACTAAGTCTGTGTTTAAATGGGTTATGGGTTATGGGTTGAACATCGATATGGATGTTAACGCTTTTATAGATAATTCCTAACTTGGTTTTAGTTTTATTTTATGTTTCAACTTTTGAATGCGTCTTTATATGAGATGTGTACTCGTTCTGAGATGCTTGCTAGAGGACACCATGTTTATAATTTTTGATACAATGATGGACTTTTGTATTTTTAGATAAGTAATGAAATTACTATTCATTTACATTTTTTTATATTTTAATATATTATCTTTTTGTTAGGGATGCTTTTTCACTTTCTGTGGTCACTTATAGCAACCAAATGTGCACATATACATATTATGGTGGGCATTATAAATTCTTCTTCTTTCCCCACCCTTCCCCCCTTTTTTTTGCTCCCCATAGATTATTTACTAGAGGTTGGATTTCATCTCACCTATTTTTATTTTTATTTTTATTTTATTTCACTTTTTTCATATTTACCTACACCTGCTAGGAGGTGGAAATACACCTTTAATAGTATTTATTTAATCTCCTTATGAGACTTACTATTATCATATATATATTTTTTTGGGTTATAATTTATCAGTTAAGACTGGATCCGGTTACGTCTTATATTCAGGTATTCATCATTTTTATTTTTGTTATCCTTTGACAATAAGTTTTCATTTTTGGCTGAATTGCTGTATGTGTTTCCGGGCACGTTGTTTTTTGTGCGTCTTAATTTAGGGCGCGCTGCTCGCTCGTCCCGTTATAGTTAGGGCAGTTGCCCACATCCATTATGGCGGTTTAGTCTGTTCCTATTGACATTATGTAAATTTCAACTATGCACACACTTCAGGGAAAATTAAGGTTTTTTTGCCCATATCTAAGATGGCGTCCTCGTGCTTGCAACTCAGAACGAGGCTTGGATGTCTATATATTGGTGGTGGCTCACCGCGCTGCTCGTCCCCATTGAGAATGTCCTTTTGATGACGAAACGCGTCTGGGTACGCACGCAGCGACGCTACCACGAGACCAGGAAGTAGGACGAGCTTCGCTTCCATGTTTGTATGCCGGCCGGCGACTTATATTCTATGCGATACAAGTGTTTTTATCCTGTAAGTGCATTACTTTACTTATTAAATTCGATTTTAAACGTACTTCACCATGGAAAGCTTATCATTTATATTCTGGGTTGTGTACTGATGATGTGGACTTCGGGCTAATGTGGATGAATCAAAGTGTTCCTTGCCAACTTTTGATCTGCTCCCAACTCATTACAGAGCCTGTTTATCACCGTGAGTCGGTAAGCACAATCTACAGCCACGGTGGTGGGGTTTTTTTCACTTCCCTCCCCTCCTTTTTGGTTGTTGTTATGTGCACACCAGGGTGTTTGGTATGTCTGTCTGTCCATGCCTAACATTTAATATACTACACTATGGCCAGTTTTCTTCTGTTTGTTTTTTCTCCTGCATCCATTGAGGGGTTTTTAATTTGAAAACGAACGGTGCTGACTGGTCTATTATTCCAAAGGCCCTGGCAGGGTTTTTTGCCATCCGCTCATATCACTGAAATTTCTGGTAAGAGCAATCACAGCTCATTTGGATTATTATTTACATTCAAACTGAACATCCTACCATTTTGAAGATTTGGACTTTATTTTATTTCTTAAATATTTGCTGGTGTTAGGTTATACTACCACTTTACTTCAAACATAAGATTTTTGTTTAGCGCAGTTTATAATTTTCTTTATTCTGTGTTTAAGTAGGCCGTCTGGCGCCAGTTCTGATGACAGGCGTGCCAGTGCGTGCGCATTCGCGTACAAGCGAACGCACGTGCACACGAACGCGCGCGCATTCGTTGATGCGCCCATAGTTGTTCTGTGAATCCCTTGCCGGCGCCTGCGCACAGGGGTGTGCCTGCGAGCATCAGCTGTATTCTGCGGATGACTTCCCTGACATTGCTCCCCCCTTACGGGCAGCCTCCGGATGCCCAGTTGGTTCCTCTTCAGGGGATGACTACGGAAGAAGGCACGTATTAAGTCTATAGCATGTACATTCCGCTCTGGTTCCCAGGAGTTCTCCTCCGGTCCATAACCTCTCCACTTGATCAGATATTGTAGTTGACCCCTTCTACTTCTATAGTCTATAATCGCTTCCACCTCGAACTCCTCGTCCCCATTGACCATCACCGGTTCAGGGGGTCTAGTCTCCCGATTAGGGAAGGGGTCGGGCAAAGCGGGCTTTAACAAAGAAACATGAAATACCGGATGTATGCTGAAGGATTCTGGTAAGGATAGTTCGTAGGAAACATTAATCCTTCTCCTCACAGGAAACGGCCCAATTATTTTAGGGGCCAACTTCTTTGACGGGCAGGCCAGTCTCAGATTTGTTGTTGCCAACCAAACCCGGTCCCCTGGTTGCAGAATAAGTTCCCCTCTCCTCTTCCTGTCGAAAGCTCTTTTATTATCCTGTTGAGCCTTGGTTACAGTCTCTTTCAACAGCTTGTTGTTGCGATTAAAGAAGTCCACAGTGCTTTGGACAGCCGGTACTGAAGACTCAGGGACAAGATCAGGCAAAAAGGTGGGATGGAAGCCATAATTAGAAAAGAATGGAGATTGCTTGGTAGCTGCATGACAGGAGTTGTTATATGCAAACTCGGCTAAGGGTAAGAGAGATACCCAATCATCCTGCACAAACGAAGTGAAACAACGGATGTACTGTTCTAGCGTCTGATTGGTCCGTTCAGTCTGACCGTTAGACTGCGGATGATATGCGGAAGACATGGAAAGTTTAATTCTTAAGGCTTCACACAGTGCCCTCCAAAACCTTGAAGTAAATTGGACTCCGCGGTCAGAGACAATGTCGATGAGTACCCCATGGAGCCTAACGATTTCCCTAATAAATACTCGAGCAGTCTCAGCAGCAGAGGGTGTACCCTTCAAGGGTAGGAAATGAGCCATTTTAGTCAGCCGGTCTACTATGACGAAGATGGCTGTACAGTTTTCAGAGGGTGGTAGTTCAACTGTCGGACACAGGTAAGCGTCTGAGCAAACCCCACGCCTTATTTTGGATGTTCTTACTCCGGATGCAAGTAATGCAGGTGTCTATATATTCTTTGCAGTCCTTTTACAAATTAGGCCACCAAAATGTGCGTTGCATTAAGTTTATTGTCTTGCGAATACCAAAGTGACCTGCTAGGGGGTGATCATGGCAGAGTCCTAGAACTGATAACCGGACTGCTTCTGGGACGAAGACTTTGTTCCCTCTCCAAAGAAGTCCATCTCTTGCCTGTAACGTCTCCCCGATCGGATCAGGGGAAACTGCGGACGCCCGTTTCAACTGTGACATGAGATCGGACTGCAGCAACAGAAAATTTCCTGCTGGTAGGATGGTGTCAGGTACCAGTAATGCCCCGTACACATGGTCGGACTTTGTTCGGACATTCCGACAACAAAATCCTAGGATTTTTTCCGACGGATGTTGGCTCAAACTTGTCTTGCATACACACGTCACACAAAGTTGTCGGAAAATCCGATCGTTCTGAACGCGGTGACGTAAAACACGTACGTCGGGACTATAAACGGGGCAGTGGCCAATAGCTTTCATTTCTTTATTTATTCTGAGCATGCGTGGCACTTTGTCCGTCGGCTTTGTGTACACACGATCGGAATTTCCGTCAACGGATTTTGTTGTCGGAAAATTTTATCCTCTGCTCTCCAACTTTGTGTGTCGGAAAATCCGATGGAAAATGTCCGATGGAGCCCACACACAGTCGGAATTTCCGACAACACGCTCTGATCGGACATTTTCCATCGGAAAATCCGACCGTGTGTACGGGGCATAAGACTTTTGGATCCTCGAACATACGTGACAGCGTATCAGGCTTGACGTTCTTTGATCCGGGTCTATAGGTGATGCGGAACAAGAACCTTGAAAAAAAAAAGTGCGCATCGGGCCCGTCGAGGTCTAAGTCTTTTGGCAGTCCTTAAATATTCAATGTTCTTGTGGTCTGTATAAATCAATATTGGGTGAGCGGCTCCTTCTAACAAATACCTCCACTCTTCCAGGGCGGCCTTTATGGCAAGGAGCTCCCGATCTCCCTCATCGTAGTTTCTCTCCACTGGAGCAAGTTTTCTGGAGAAGAAGGCTACCGGATGGACTAAATCCTTGGGACCTTAGCGCTGGGACAGAACTCCCCCGACTGCACTTTCGGAAGCATCTACCTCCAGAATGTAGGGTAATGCCGGATCTGGGTGGCTTAGTACAGGAGCAGTTGTAAACAGTCCTTTAAGAGTTTCAAAAGCAGCCTGGGCTTCAGGAGACCAGCGGAAACGAGCACCCTGTTTGGTAAGTTGGGTAATTGGTGAGATAACAGCTGAAAAGTTCTTGATAAATCCACGGTAAAAGTTAGCAAACCCAACGAACCACTGGATCCCCTTTTTATCAGTGGGCGCAGGCCAGGTCAGGATTGCAGACACTTTTTGAGGGTCCATTTAAATCCCTCCGGTAGAAATGATCAAGCCCAAGAACTGGATACTCTGCCGCTCAAACTCGCATTTCTCAGGTTTGGCATAAAGTCCATGTAAGCGGGGACGGCAGAGAACATTCTTGACATGCTCCCGATAGTCAGCAAGGGAAGTAGAGAACACCAGAATGTCATCTAAATAAACAATAACGAAAATGTGCAGGTAGTCCTTGAAGACATCATTGATGAAGTGTTGGAAGGTAGCCGGGGCATTACACAAGCCGAAGGGCATGACGAGATACTCGTAGTGGCCAAAACGGGTACGGAAGGCGGTTTTCCACTCGTCCCCCTGGAGTATGCGGATGAGGTTGTAAGCTCCCCTCAGGTCAAGTTTAGTAAAAAAATAGTAGCAGAACGAAGTCTTTGGAAAAGCTCAGGAACCAAGGGAAGAGGATAACGGTTTTTCACCGTGATCTTGTTCAGGTCCCGGTAATCTACACATGGCCATAGTGAATAGTCCTTTTTCTCCATGAAGAATATTCCCGCCCCGGCAGGTGAGGTAGAAGGGCGAATGAAACCTTTATGGAGGCTCTCATCAATATATTCCTTAAGAGCTGCTAATTCTTTTTCAGACAGTGGGAAGATCCGACCAAATGGAATAGCAGCCCCAGAAAGGAGCTCAATGGGGCAATCGTAAGCCCTGTGTGGAGGTAAGGTGTCTGCTCCCCGTTTGCTGAATACATCAAGGAACTCGTGATAGGCCCCAGGCACCCTTTGGCAGAGCTCAGCATCAACGTCCATACACAACAGGGTGCTGGGTGCAGCAGTGGGATTAGACAGGCAGTGCTTCTGGCAGTAAGATGATTGGTACTTGATACTGCCTGATCTCCAATCGACCGCCGGGTTATGGGCCTGTAGCCATGGTAGACCCAAAATGACGGGATACAGAGGTGAAGAAATGGCATCTAAAACACAAAAGTTCCTTATGACCGGTAGAGGTCATAGTTAACAGTGGAGGGGTTTCCTGAGTCACCAATCCGGACTTTATACGAGAGCCATCAGCCAGAAATACGGTAAGTCCTTGCTCTTTGGATTGAAGAGGAATACCTTGTTGGGCAGCAAATGCCAGATCAATGAAGCAACTGCACGCCCCAGAGTCCACAATTGCAGTAGTTGACACGCTTCTCCCTGGGAGCTGAAAGGTAACAGGAAGTGCCAATTGAGCAGAAGTTGCTGGAGGGACCGCCTGACTTGCTGGAGAAGCAGAAGGGGGATCCACGTCCCTTAGCAGGACAAGTCCGTACATAGTGACCCACCCCGCCGCAGTAGAGGCAAAAGTTGCCTTGAAAACGTTGTGTCCGTTCCTCAAGAGACAGCGACGGCCGAATCAAGCCTAGCCGTGTGGGTGTTACAGTTTCTAATGCAGGAGAGGCCGATCCGACAGATGTCGGCCGAACAGGAACTGAAAACTTAGGCATCATCCATACAGATTGGGAAGGAACTGCTGACTTCTCCCGCCTGCGCTCTTGCAGACGACGGTCGATCTGAATTGATAATGTGATTAGGTCCTCCAGGGAACTTGGAGCACCCACACGAGCTAACTCGTCTTTCAAGTCCTCCGATAACCCCAAGCGAAACTGATGTCGCAGGGCTGCTTTATTCCAGCCGGTATCTGCACTCCAGCACCTGAAATCCATTATATAGTCCTCGACCGCTCTGCGGCCTTGTCAGAGTACATGGAGAGCGGACTCGGCAGTAGTGGTTAGTAGGGGGTCCTCGTATATCTTGGACATTGCTTGGAAGAAAGAGGACATAGTATTTAGTTGCAAGTCCTTTTTTTCCAACAGACGATGAGCCCAGGTTTGGGCCTCACCTTGAAGTAGGGATATGATGAACCCCACCTTTGTAGTCTCTGCAGAAAAAGTCTGTGGCTGGAGTGAGAAATAAAGCTGACAGGCATTGTGGAATGCTCTGAACTTAGTCCGGTCTCCAGAAAATCTGTCAGGATTAGGTACTCGTGGTTCTGGGGATGTCATCATTGCAGCGGGGATGGCCGAAGAGAGCTGGACTTGCACATGCTCCACCAGACGCACGTATTTCTCCTGCAGGGACTTGACCGCTTAAGTCAGGCCTGTGAGACATTGGCAGACTTCATGTAGGGGAGAGGTTCCTCCTGCAGGCTCAGTCATGGCTGCTTGGTACTGTCACGTACCTGATGGCGAGCCTGACGTGTAGAGGAAGGCCTCCCGTACAACTCCGGCTCAAAGGCCGCTGGTATTGGAACAGCTGGCGCTGGAGCACGGTGGAGTAAGAGTGCCTATGGAAGTCCCGAAGTCTGAGCAGGAAGTTGCCGGAACACACAGATGGGCAGCTGGACTTGACTGGAAGCAGACAGGAGCGTCGCTGGATCACTGGCAGGTCTCGGCAGCAGGGAGACAGATCCAATAACACAGCTGGCAGGAACGTGGTCAGGTCACAGACAGATTTGGCAACGGCTAAGCAGATCAGGTACAACAGCAGGCAGGAGAGAGGTCAGGTCACAGGCAGGTTCGCCAGCAGGTAGGCAGATCAAGTACAAACAGCAGGCAGGAGAGAGGTCAGGTCACAGGCAGGTTCGGCAGCAGGTAGGCAGATCAGGTACAAACAGCAGGCAGGAGAGAGGTCAGGTAGCAGGCCGGAACGATGATCGGAAGTCAACACAGATTGCAAGAATTCAGGTACACGCTGTAGACCAAGCAGCAACCAGCCAGTACTAAGTCTGTGTTTAAATAGGCCGTCTGGCGCCAGTTCTGATGACAGGCGTGCGAGTGCGCGCGCATTTGCGTACGTGCGATCGTGCGCATTCGTTGATACGCCCGTAGTTGTTCTGTGAATCCCTTGCCGGCGCCTGCGCACAGGTGTGTGCCTGCGAGCATCAGCTGTATTCTGCGGATGACTTCCCTGACACCAGTATGTTGCTGGTCCTTGTTGGGCATATATTGTAATCTTTTTTTTTCATGCAGCCTGTGGGGATTGATCGGTGGGTATGCCCACCATTAGAATACCTCCCTTCATCCACCCACTTCTAATGATGGGCATACATGCACCATTTATATATGCCGAAGCATGGGGGCACCCGCCCCAAAAGTTAGGAGCAAATTGCTCCTCCACCCCTGCTGCCGCCCATGCTTCGCATATGCTCTTTTTTTTTTAACTGTGGTGGTGAAATCACCTCCTACAGCGCTGGAGTCATGGCTTCATGTATCTTGGGAGCAAACGCTGTTGCTGTCAAGATAAATAAATCTACGCTGCAACGGAATGGCGTACCCAATAAACAAATGATGGTTAACAATAAAACACAGTAAACAGTAAATTATAAAAAAATGACATACCTGAAAAGCAAACATGATAAAACATAATAACAATAAAACATTGCAGAATAGAATACAGTAACAAAAGAGCAGAACAATAGCGAGAATAGAGAGAGAGAGAAGAATAAAATGACAACTATCTTTGGTTTTTTATTTTATATATATATATATATATATATATATATATATATATATATATATATATATATATATATATATATATATATATATATATATATATATATATATATATATATATATATACACATATACACACACACACACACATGTATACATATATACACACACATTTTTTTTTTTACACTTTTATTTGTAACTGTAACGGTTCGGTTCTAGGTTCGGGTCTCTCAAAATGCAATGGTATCTTGGGAGACCCTGTGAAGTGTGTCCTTTTCTGTGCAGTGCTGTACCCTACGCTAAAACTCCACTAGTGTATGGTAGCGTTCAAAACATTCACCAATGCAAAGACCAGGATTGTTAGGACAGGAGGGACAACAATAGCGGGTGTCACGCCTATATCCGCACTTGCTACAGACACAACATCTTCTTGGGGGGGCTCGTTGGGTAGGGGTACTAGGGAGAACATACGTAAAAAATGCCTCTCATGCAGTCGACTTACTGCATTTGGATTGGGATGGTGAGGTGAAGCACCGTCTGGAAACAGAAGGGCTCCGACGATCTCTTCCTGGAATTTAAGGAAGGATCCAGTCTGCCCTGAAGCTCCGTATAGCACATGAGCATTCAGCAAAGCCAATTGAAATAAATAGACACTTTTTTGTACCAGCATCTGACCTTACGGGCAACTAGGTACGGTGCCAACAATTGGTTGCTGAGGTCCACTCCTCCCATATTTTGGTTATATTCGTGGACACAGAGGGGTTTCTCCACAACACCAGTCGCCGTAGGGATTTGGACCGTCGTGTCTGCGTGAAGGGAGGACAGAACGAAAACATTCTTATTATCCCTCCAATTCACAGTGAGCAAATTATTACACTTTACAAGCAGGCTCTCTCCCCCAGCCTAAGACGGGAATCTACAAGCCTCTGGGGTAAGCCACAGTGATTAGATCGCACAGTGCCACATGCGCCAATCTGATGATCAAACAAGTGACTAAAAAGTGGCACACTCGTGTAATAATTGTCCACAAACAAATGGTACCCTTTTCCGAATAAGGGTGACACCAAGTACCACACAATCTTGCCAGCGCTCCCTATGTAATCTGGGTTTAACGGCTCTACGCGACTATCTCTTCCCTCGTAAACCATAAAATTATATGTATAGCCTGTGGCCCTGTCACAGAGCTTATACATCTTGACCCCATATCTGGCACACTTGCTGGGAAGATACTGTTTGAAAGACAAGCGGCCAGAAAATTTAATCAGGGACTCATCAACGTAGACAACTTGATCGGGAATAAACAAGGCTGCAAAACGTTTGTTGAAGTGGTTTATGAGGGGCCGAATTTTGTAGAGCCGATCGTATCCAGAGTCTCCACGAGAACGACAGAGTTCATTGTCGTTGAAGTGCATGAACCGCAAGATCTTCTCGTATCATGCCCTGGTCATGGAAACAGAGAACACGGGCGTATGGTGAATTGGGTCAGTGGACCAATATGATTGCAACTCACTCTTTTTTTGTTACGCCCATGTGGAGGGATAGGCCCAGGAAGGTCTTAAATTCAGAAACCGTAATTGGTTTCCAATCTCTGGCAAGGGAGGACAACTAGGGATTAGCGGCGATGAATTGACCAGCATACAAATTACTTTGGTCCACAATAGATCTATAGAGATCTTCGGTGAAAAACAGCAAATAAAAATCAAGTGACGTAAAATCAACTGTTTCCACCTGAATTCCGGGTTGGCCAGTGAATGGGGGAAGTACGGGTGCTGCAGAAGTGGTGGGCTCCCAATTAGGATTGGTAAATTCCACAGGAAGGACACTATGGGCACGATGGGTCTGTCTTTGTCTTCTTGGTGGCAGCGGGACACTACTTGTGCTTGCCACCTCGCCAGCTTCAACTGCACTTATGGGACTCGCCACATCACCACTTCATACTGCAGTGCTGGATGTACGACCAGGGTGTACTAGGCCGTTGGTGCTTGCCAGTTCACCAGAAGGATGAGCGGCACTAGTACTTCTCTGCTCCATACGAGAGCCCTGCGGTTGTTGCACCTCAACAACAGCAGAAGATCAGGGTCTGGTATGCCTGACCTTAGCAGGGACCACAACTCCGTTGTCAGAGCTATCTGTCATGGAGCTGCTGTCGTCTACAGGATCGTATTCCGAGCCTAAATCTGACAGATGAGTGACTTCCTCTTCACCATCTGTCATGCTCAGAAACGTGTAGGCCTCTTTACTAGTGTACCTTCGATTTGCCATTTTGGGCTCTAAATTTACTGGTACGCTGCATTTATGCGTTTAGTGTTCTGTAAGTGACAGTGATCGATCGATACTGCACTTGGGTGTGCTGGACTGGGCTGGGCTGGGCGGAGGGGCAAAACGCAGGTGCTAGCAGGTATCTGGGCTGAACCTACTAACACCGCATTTTTGGGAACCTTAAACTGCTGGGGACGCTAGTATAGATCTGATCAGATCAGATATTGATCAGTTCAGACACTATACCACTAAGGGAGGTGTATGCTCCGTGCGTGGGTGTTAGCGCTACTGGCACCAATCTGACGCTGCCTTGGGCGATGCAGACCCTAACTGACCCTAAAACCTAACTGATATCACCCGCCGGGCAATCAGGGGGTTAAACCTTTATTGGGTAATAAACTGTGGGTGCCCTGATGCTAAAAAAAACAAACTAGCTAACCAGGGTCACCCTTAATACTTATACAATGATCACTGGTGACAGGGGGGGGGGGGGGAGGTTAACTAGGGGCCATAAGAGGGTTAAAACCTTTATTATGTAATATATGGGGTACCTGCCACTATAAAAACCTGAAGGTGAACCTAATTAGCCAACTGGCTAACTAGCGTCACCTGTGATACTTATACAGTGATCACTGGTGACAGGGGGTGAAAGGGTTAACTAGGGGGCAATCAGGGGGTTAAAACCTTTAATAGGTAGTATATGGGGGTACCTGACACTATAAAAACCTGACGTGAACCTAAATAACAGGCTAACTAGCATCACCCGCGACACTAATACGGCGATCAGAAAAAATATCGCTTAGTTACACTGGCGACAGGAGGTGAAAGGGTTAACTCGGGGGCGATCAAGGGGTTAAACCTTTATTAGGGGGGTTGGGGGGGTACCCTAGACCTAAAGGGGCCTACCACTAACAGCCCTAACACTTATAACAGTCACAAAATGACACCAATGCAGTGATCAGTAAAAAAATGAAAACTGCTATTGGTGTCACTGTGACAGGGGGTGCAGGGGGGGTGATCGGGGGGTGATTTGTGTGCCTATGTGTACTGGTGTTAGTATGCTGTTGGTGTAACTCACAGGGATATCTTCTCTCCTCTGGCTCCGGAACGAAAAGGCTTCACGGGAAGAGATGACATCACTTCCTCTGCTTCTGTTTACAGTTTCAGAAGCAGAGGAAGCTTGTCAGGAGCAATCGTGAGGGAGAGGCCATGAATCAGTGGCCTTCCCCTCAGGACGCATCGCTCCTGGAACGATGCCAACAGCCTTGGGCACCGGGGGGGCGCAATCGCACCCCCCTCCTGCGGGAGGGGAGTACCGTACGGGTACGTTACTCTGCCTGCCCGTGCCATTCTGCCGACGTATATTGGCGTGAGGTGGTCTGCAGGTGGTTAAAAAAAAAATAAGCAAGGGTAAAAAAAAAATAAAATAAAAGGTTAATTAGCTATTAACAACTATACTTTAAGGTGAGTATAAATACCTACAGGTAACCCTAGGGAAAAATTACTTTAAAATAAGAAACTGTATGGTTTACACAGCAATATTAGTTATCATAGGATTGCCAGTAATAAAGAAGGAAAATAGTGTGCAGCCTGCAGTGATCCTGAATAGCAGCAGCACGGAGGAACACGAAGGCAGTGATTTCTACTGACCATACATCAGTGAAATGCGATCTAGATCTTTTACATCATGTGAGTGGATCTATTGGGCTCTTTGTTAACTTTATTTAGTAGAAGTTATGTGCGCAATGGTCTTGTCCCACTTTTGTATTTCATGTGGGGGAAAGCATATGAACAGGAGAAGTGGAGATTAGATGATCCTAACCAGTGGATGTAAGCCTATCCTCTGCTGATTAACCCAGACTCAGTAAGCCTTGTTTAACCACTTAAGGACCGGACCATTATGCTGCTTAAGGACCAGAGGACTTTTTCCAATTTGGCACTGCGTCGTTTTAACTGCTAATTGCGCGGTCATGCAATGCTGTACCCAAACGAAATTTGCGTACTTTTCTTCCCACAAATAGAGCTTTCTTTTGATGGTATTTGATCACCTCTGCCGTTTTTATTTTTTGTGCTATACACGGAAAAAGTTCGAAAATTTTGAAAAAAATGATATTTTCTACTTTTTGTTCTAAAAAAAAATCCAATAAACTCAATTTTATTCATACATTTAGGCCAAAATGTATTGGGCCACGTCTTTGGTAAAAAAAATGTCAATAAGTGTATATTTATTGGTTTGCGCAAAAGTTATAGCACCTACAAACTAAGGTACATTTTCTGGAATTTACACAGCCTTTAATTTATGGCTGCCTATGTTGTTTCTTGAGGTGCTAAAATGGCAGGGCAGTACAAAACCCCCACAAATGACCCCATTTTGGAAAGTAGACACCCCAAGGAAATTACTGAGAGGCATGCTGAGCCCATTGAATATTCATTTTTTTGTCCCAAGTGATTGAATAATGACAAAAAAAAATAAAAAATTACAAAAAGTTGTCACTAAATGATATATTGCTCACACAGGCCATGGGCATATGTGGAATTGCACCCCAAAATACATTTAGCTGCTTCTCCTGAGTATGGGGATACCACATGTGTGGGACTTTTTGGGAGCTTAGCCGCGTACGGGGCCCTGAAAACCAATCACCGGCTTCAGGATTTCTAAGGGTGTAAATTTTTGATTTCACGCTTCACTGCCTATCACAGTTTCGGAGGCCATGGAATGCCCAGGTGGCACAAACCCCCCCAAATGACCCCATTTTGGAAAGTAGACACCCCAAGCTATTTGCTGAGAGGCATGGTGAGTATTTTGCAGCTCTCATTTGTTTTTGAAAATGAAAAAAGACAAGAAAAAAAATGTTTTTTTTCTTTTTTCAATTTTCAAAACTTTGTGAAAAAAAGTGAGGTCTGAAAAATACTCACTATACCTCTCAGCAAATAGCTTGGGGTGTCTACTTTCCAAAATGGGGTCATTTGGGGGGGGGTTTGCCACCTGGGCATTCCATGGCCTCTGAAACTGTGATAGGCAGTGAAGAGTGAAATCAAAAATTTACGCCCTTAGAAAGCCTAAAGGCGGTGCTTGGTTTTCGGAGTCCCGTGCGCGGCTAGGCTCCCAAAAAGTCCCACACATGTGGTAGAATGTATTTTAGGGTGTAATTTCACATATTTCCATGGCATGTTTGAGCAATATATCATTTAGTGACAACTTTGTGCAAAAAAAAAAAAATGTCTCTTTCCCGCAACTTGTGTCACAATATAAAATATTCCATGGACTCAACATGCCTCTCAGCAAATAGCTTGGGGTGTCTACTTTCCAAAATGGGGTCATTTGGGGGAGTTTTGAACTGTCCTGGCATTTTATGCACAACATTTAGAAGCTTATGTCACACATCACCCACTCTTCTAACCACTTGAAGACAAAGCCCTTTCTGACACTTTTTGTTTACATGAAAACATTATATTTTTTTTGCAAGAAAATTACTTTGAACCCCCAACATTATATATTTTTTAAAGCAAATGCCCTACAGATTAAAATGGTGGGTGTTTCTTTTTTTTTCACACATTATTTGCGCAGCGATTTTTCAAACGCATTTTTTGGGGAAAAAACACACTTTTTTACATTTAATGCACTAAAACACACTATATTACCCAAATGATTGATGAAATAAAAAAGATGATCTTAGGCCGAGTACATGGATACCAAACATGACATGCTTTAAAATTGCGCACAAACGTGCAGTGGCAACAAAATTAATACATTTTTAAAAGCCTTTAAAAGCCTTTACAGGTTACCACTTTTAATTTACAGAGGAGGTCTACTGCTAAAAATACTGGCCTCCATCTGACCTTCACGGTGATACCTCACATGCATGGTGCAATTGCTGTTTACATTTGACGCCAGACCGACGCTTGCGTTCGCCTTAGCGTGAGAGCAGGAGGGACAGGGGTGCTTTTTTTTTTTGGTTTTTTTTTTTTTTGCTTTTTTATCTTATTTTTAAACTGTTCCTTTCATTTTTTTTTTATCATTTTTATTGTTATCTCAGGGAATGTAAATATCCCCTATGATAGCAATAGGTAGTGACAGGTACTGTTTTTTGAAAAAATTGGAGTCTATTAGACCCTAGATTTCTCCTCTGCCCTCAAAGCATCTGACCACACCAAGATCGGTGTGATAAAATGCTTCCCCAATTTCCCAATGGCGCTGTTTACATCCGGCAAAATCTAAGTCATAAAATGCTCATAGCTTCCGGTTTCTTAGGCCATAGAGATGTTTGGAGCCACTCTGGTCTCTGATCAGCTCTATGGTCAGCTGGCTGAATCACCGGCTGCATTCTCAGGTTCCCTGTTGAGACAGGAGAGCCAGAGAAAAACACGGAAGACGGTGGGGAGGGGGGCATTCCCTCCCACTGCTTGTAAAAGCAGTCTAGAGGCTAATTAGCCACTAGGATTGCTTTTACATGAAAGCCGACCGCTGGCTGAAAAGAATGATACCAAGATGATACCTAAACCTGCAGGCATCATTCTGGTATAACCACTCAAAGTCGTGAATGGCGTACCTGAAGACAAAAAAATGGTTAACAATAAAGCACAGTAAACGGTAAAGTATAAAAAATTGCATACCTGAAAAGCAAACATGATAAAACATAATAACAATAAAACTGTGCAGAATAGAATACAGTAAAAAAGAGCAGAACAATAGAGGGAATAGAGAGAGAGAGAGAGAACAATAAAACGAACGCTGCAGTTATGCGTTTAGTGTTTTGTAAGTGACAGTGATCGATCGATACTGCACTTGGGTGGGCTGGGCTGGGCCGGGCGGAGGGGCAAAACGCAGGTGCTAGCAGGTATCTGGGCTGATCCCGCTAACACTGCGTTTTTGGGAACCCTAAACTGCTAGGGACGCTAGTATAGACCTGATTGGATCAGATATTGATCCGTTCAGATACTATACCACTAAGGGAGGCGTATGCTGCGTGCGTGGGTGTTAGCAGTACTGGCGCTAATCTGACGCTGCCTGGGGCGATGCATATCACCGCCGGGCGATCAGGGGGCTAAACCTTTATTCGGTAATAAATGGCGGGTGCCCTGACACTATAAAAAATAAACGAACTAACCAGCGTCAGCCATAACGGTTATACGGTGATCAGTGGTGAAAGGGTTAACTAGGGGCAATCAAGGGGTTAAAACATTTATTAGGTAGTATATGGGGGTCCCTGTCGCTATAAAATGCTGACGGCGAACCTATATATTTACCTCCCTAACTAGCGTCACCAGTGACACTAATACAGCGATCAGAAAAATGATCGCTTAGCAACACTGGCGACGGGGGGTGATCAAGGGGTTAAAACATTATTTGGGGGGGTTAGGGGGGTATCCTAGACCTAAAGGGGGCTAACACTAACTGCCCTACCACACTAACTGTCAAACTGACACCATGCAGTAATCAGAAAAAAAAAAAACTGCTTGGTGTCAGTGTGACGGGGGGGGGGGGGGGGGCGGGCAAAGGGGGGTGTAATGTGTGCCTGGCATGTTCTACTGTGATGTGTTGTGTTGGTGCACTCACATTGCAGTCTTCTCTCCTCAGCACCAGAACGGAAAATGCCGAGCCGAGGAGAGATGACATCACATCCCCTGCCTCTGTGTACTACACAGAGGCAGGGGAAGATTCTCATTGGCTGGGAGCGATTGCGAGGGGGGGGCATGAATGGATGGCCTCCCCCTCATCTCTGAACACTCCCAGACCAAAGCCGTCCGCCTCGGGCACTGGGGGGGTTCCGATCGGACCCCCCGCCCGCGGAAGGCAATCACGTACCAGGTACGTGATTTTGCCTGCCCGTGCCATTCTGCTGATGTATATCAGCGTGAGGCAGTCGTCAAGTGGTTAAGGGGGGAGTAGGGGGGAAGGGGGTAAGTAGATAAACATATTTTATGTTTTATCTGAGGTTGTGGGGGATAAAAGGGAAGTTCAAGTATTATTTTAAATACGTTTAGTCAGATTATACTGAAGGTAGTAAATTACTTTGTGACTTTGTAAGGCTAAGCCTTAAGATTAATTATGCTTCAAGATGAGGAGTGAAAGTCATTCAGTCCATTGTGTCTACAGGATCTATATCAGGAGATTTGAATCAACTTCTCCTAGAGGAATTTTTTCGGCCTCTATCTTTTCCAGATTTGGAGGATTCTTGAGGGGAGCTGGATGTTGTGCGTTGACAAGGGCTAGTTGAAGATCTTTCGATAAGATGTAGTTCTTGTAGAGTGTTTTGTAGTTCATCTGAGGATCTACAGGAATGTTAGACACCTTGATAGGTAAAGCTGATAGAAAATGGGAATCCCCATTGATAAGGGATCTGGCATTGCTGTAGATTATGAAGTAAGGGTTTCAGTGCACGTCATTTAACCACAGTCAATGGGGAAAGGTCAGCAAAAAGCTGATAAGGATGATCTTGAAAGATGAGGGAATCTTTTCCTCTAGCGGCAGCCATGAGTTGTTGTTTGGTGCGATAGAAGTGTAATTTCACAATAATATAACGAGGGAGACCTTCTGGTTTGCATGGTGTTAAAGCTTTGTGAATACTATCCATCTCCAAACGATCGACCGGGATTGATGGTATTAGTTCTTGGAAAAGTGCATCATAGTAGAATGAAGGTCAACAATAGCCTCAGGTATTCCTCATATAAGAAGATTTGATTGACGTGCTCTATTTTCAAAGTCTTCTAAGCGTGTTTGCAGAATAAGGTTTTCTTCCTAAAGAGTCTCTAATTCATTATCATGGGATAGTACATTCGTTTCCATGTCATCCACTCCGATTTCTAGGTCAGAAGTGCGCTGGCCTAACTCACGGATTTCTTTTGTGATACCTTAAGTTATATAGTCTGAGGTCTGCTTTAAGGCTTTCTGTAACATTTTTTTCTACTTGTCTCAAAATATTTGGATATAGGGAATCTGTTTGTTTTTCTTGTGAGGCAGCGCTGTATTCACAGTCAGAGTCATTATAGGAATCCTGAGGTAACTGCAGTTGCTTAGCAGTGTGGGATGTGCCTGATAGGGTTGAAATAATGACTTAGAGTTCCACTTAAATTGTGTACGTATCAATTGTTCTATTTAAATTGTTTGTGCTCCTTTCTTACCTGTGTACGTATCAATTGTTCTATTTAAATTGTTTGTGCTCCTTTCTTACCTGTGTACGTATCAATTGTTCTATTTAAATTGTTTGTGCTTTTTCTCTTCTGTGTACGTATCAATCTGTATCTAGATGGAATTTGGAACTGCTGAATAATCATTACATGTTCTCTGATAAGAAACTCTTTGTACCTTAACCTCATTTGGTAATGCCGATAAGATTACTGCTTGTAGAGCTGCCTATAAAAGGCCTTTGAAAGAAGTAAAAGGGTGCAGTTCTCTCTTGCTCTGGACTGTGACACAGACTAATCTGACTCCGTGTCATTATTCTTATAGAAGCAATAATTTGACAAAGCAATATAAACTTAAAGCAACTTATTTAAGAGTTGCCCCTAACATTTTGGCGCCCGAACAGGGACTCACCAAGTTGCTACAAGAGGTGGCTGAGCTACGCTGACGGAACGAAAGGACAGGCATTCCGGGAACCACAGATCAAAAAACTGGCCAGGTAAGAAAAAGCTTTATTTTTCTTATATTCTGTGCTCCCCTGATTTGTGCCTATCCGTTCTGTCAGTTACGGTTCTCCTGGTTTTAAAACACCAGCCTCTGTAGTGGTGAGTCTAGAATTACTGCATATTTTAGTTTATATTGCTGGAATTATTTGTTTGTTTGCTGTCTGTGTATGTCTGTCTGTCTTGTTGAGAAAGTGAATGAGCCTTGTCAAGGATGGTATGAGTTAAAAGGGGATTGCCGAACTAAGCAACGGAATGCGCCCTTACCTCACAAGAGGACTTTGGGGGGGTCTGACGCTTATGCTTAACCTCACATCTAACTCATAAACCATAGACGGGTTGAGAGTATAAGCCCTGTCTGCTCCATAAAGCAGGGATAAGAGTGCATGAGAGGGATCCCAGATACGGGGAGGGAATAAGGTCTCCATAAAGTCCGGAGATCTAGTCGGATACCTGGCCACTTAAAGGAATGCTTGTATATGTTGTAGCCACATTTTTGTATATGTTGTAGCCACATTCTGGTTTGTTATTGGGCTAGCATATAAAGTAATTATTTGTTAGTTGGGCTAGCATATAAAGTAATTCGATTTCAGAAATCTCATTCCGGAGAGGTTTTTAGTATTCTAGCACCCTAGGAGGAAGGCAACGAGGAACTAGTGTAACTTAGCTGGTTTGTTATTGGGCTAGCATATAAAGTAATTATTCATTCTTGTATATGTTGTAGTCGCATTATATTGTACACTAAGTGTCCCACACGCTACCTAGGCAGGACTGTTAGAATGGGCCAGAGGAACACAAAACCCCGTCAGGGAATTGTGGCGCACTATACGGTGCCACAGATAATTAAGAACATTTATGGGAAAACCGAAGCACAGGACTTAAAGGATGTCCTTCATAAATTTAAGGTGAAAGGAGCAGCGGGCTTAGACCAGGATGTATGGAGTGAAATAAAAAGGGACAGACAAGGAGAGGTGTTAGAGAAGCAATGGATGCGTCAGGTTCAATGCTTAATTAAGGTCTCAAATAGAGTGAAAGAAGAGGGGTGGAAATATAATCCAGACTGTGATGGTTGGGATATGAAAGATAGAAGAACAAAAAATGTTGAAATTTTAAATAATCTTAGCTCAGCCATCCCACCCCCATATACTGACATAGAACGTAAACCACACAAGATATATCCTGTACTTGAGGGGAGAGGATGGGTTTGTCAGGATTGTGGAGCACAAAACTCAGAATGGGCAGTAGAATGTGTGCATTGTGGGGCACAAAAACCTCATCCAGAAACTGTAGCTCCCGTACGCACTGATACACGCATTGTTCAGGTAAACAATCCAGAATTTGGACAAGCAGCCCATCCAAATGCCCCGCCTACTGTCACTCGTAGAATGCAAATAAGGACTTGGGCACCATGGTCAGCAGACACCCTTATGGCATTAATACAGAGCACCCCAGACCCGGTAGCAAAGCCAGCTGCTTTCTGTAGATTTGTGACACAGTTAATGAATACACATGAAGCGACCTGGCAGGATGGGGAGGATCTATGCAGACACAAAATGACTCTGACCCTGTTTAACCAGTTTATGACAGAAATAGGTCCACACAGACCTGCAGGACAAGTTGATGGGGATGACAACCTGGAGGCAGGACATGTCAGACATATAGACTCAAGGGCCCCTTTTTTTGCTAGATTAGAAGCTTTTTGTCAAGCAAAACAACAGGAGAGGGGGTCCATATCACCCATGAAGCAAATGCCAGGACAGACTGTATCGGAATTTTACTTATCTATGGAAAGTATGATGGCAGATGAGGGATTGGACTTGGCCCTGCCAGTCACAATCCGAGCCTTCTATAGACAATTTATGGAGGGATTAATTCCACAGATAAGTGAGAGACTGAAAGCCTGCACACCAGAGTGGAGGGCAACTAGAGATAGAGGGACGTTGTTACAAAAAGCGCAAGGCATAGAGGCGGACTTAGCAGAAACCAAAGGGAGGAAATCTCATGCTATCAACGCACTCGGGGGTTCCCAAGAGCAAGGTAGAGGTTCCTTTCGCAAACCCCTTACCTGTCACTACTGTAACAAGATTGGTCACATCAGACGCAACTGTAGGAAAAGAATAAGGGATGAAGGAGAGGAAGGTGTTGATTCTCCAGTTAATCAGAGAAGGAACCAGCCCAGGGACAACAAAAATAGTCATATCAGGCAGCAGGGAGATGGTCCACGAGCATGACTCGCCCCGGTTTTAGAATAATCCAAAACAACAATGCTTAAGACAAATATAACGGTTGGTAATAAGAAAATCTCTTGTTAAGTCGATACAGGAGCTTCACGCTCGTTACTTTCTGACTCTGAACTACTCCCTGGCCAAAAATCACCTGACACTTTACTAATAACTGGATATGATGGCATTTTAGCCGACGCCCCGCTTACAAAACCTCTGAAAGTTAAAGTAGGAAACCACATGTTCCTTTCACGCTTTCTGGTATCCAGAGGAGCCCCCACTAATTTGTTAGGAGCTGACATTTTGCAGAAAATAGGAGCTAACATTACCTATCACCCAGATGGCACTGTCACCTTAGCTATAGGGGATAATCAAGAACACATGGAGATGTGTAACCTGATACAATACCTAGAGGTGGAATCGGAATTGTCCGGCCCACCTCCTTCAGACTTAGATCAGATTTTGTCATCCCTTCCAGGAGAACTATGGGAGAAACATCCAGCTGATGTTGGACTTTTGCCCATACCTCCGGTTACCCTACAGCTGATTCCAGGAGCAGTGCTTCCCCAACAAAAACAGTATCCACTCAGTGCACCCCAAGAGGCGGCCATAGAAATGCAGGTCCAATCCTTCTTAAAAAGTGGAGTTCTAAAAGAGGTAAAATCACCGGCAAACACTCCCTTGTACCCGGTTAAAAAGAAATCAGTAGCCGGTAGTCCGGTTAAGTATAGAATGGTCCAAGACCTTAGAGCGGTCAACAAAATACTAGCCCCGATGACACCTTTAGTACCCAATCCACATACATTACCGTCACAAATACCATCAACCAGTATGTACTTTACGGTTATAGATTTAGCGAACGCTTTCTTTTCCGTCCCGCTTGCTGAAGAATGCCAACTTTGGTTCGCATTTTCAATCAAAAATCGGCAACTAACCTGGACACGCCTACCTCAGGGTATGGCGCATTCACCTACCTTGTATTCGCAAGCATTGCAAACGGTGTTGGGAGAATGGGTACCACCAGATTCCTGTGTATTGTTACAATATGTGGATGATTTATTGTTATGCTGCCCTGGCAAGGAAACTTGTTTGGCCACCACCCTTAATTTGTTGCGATTTTTGGCAGAAAAAGGTTGCAAGGTTAATAAGAAAAAGTTGCAAGTGTGTCAGGAAAAAGTTATCTTTTTGGGACATTGTATATCACAGGGTACGAGACATCTCACTGAGGAGAGGGTTCAAGTGATAAAGGGAATGTTACCCCCACGGAATTTCAAACAATTGCGTATGTTTTTAGGTATTGTGTCATATTGTAGACAGTGGATACCACATGCTAGCGCTTTGATGCAGCCATTATACGATTGTTTGAAAATTGTACCGTATATGCTTACAGAAGTAGCTTATGAATCGTTTATCACTTTGAAAAAGTTGTTGATTTCTGCCCCGGCTATTGGTATACCAGATTACACCAAGATATTTATTCTGTACATTGCTGAGATCACTGGACACGCCACAGGTGTTCTGACACAGGCACATGTAAAACAAAGACCAGTCGCTTACTTTTCAGCAGCATTAGATCCAGTATCTAGAGGTTCACCGTCTTGTGTACGGGCGGTAGCTGCAGTGTCAATTATCATAGATAAGTCATCAGAGATTGTTCTAGACAATCCAGTCGTAGTGCATACCACACATGACATACATGCAATCTTGTCTCAGGTACAGCCCAAACACATTTCAATGGCTAGGCAATTAAGGTTACAGTGTACTTTACTCTTACCTCCAAATGTCACTTTTCAGCGCTGTACAACCTTAAATTTGGCCACCTTTTTGCCTCTTCAGTCACCAGATTTGGCAAGGGGGAATAATAGTACTAATAGTACTAGTGAGAAAAGAAATGAGGACACTGACACTCTTTTGTTTAAAAAAGTAGATGAACACGATTGTTTTCAGCTCATGGAACAGGAGACAATGGGATTCCCACACGTTACAGATACACCAATTTTAAACGCTGAGCACACTTTGTACATAGATGGCAGTAGGTTTGCTGATGACAAAGGTAAATATCACACAGGGTATGCTGTAGTGACTGATACCCGGGTGATTGAAGCACAGCCCTTACCAGCCCACATGTCAGCACAGGAAGCAGAATTAAAAGCTTTAGAACAAGCCCTAGAATACTTAAAAGGACAAGAAGGGAATATTTACACTGACTCCGCCTACGCTTATGGTGTAGCGCACGATTATGGCCACATATGTAGGGCTAGAGGTTATCTGACAGCAGCAGGTACACCTGTAAAACATGGAGAAGGGATTAAGAGAGTCCTGAACAATCTTCAAAAGGTTAAACGAGTGGCCATCATGAAGATAGCGGCACACACAAGCGCAAAAACAATTGAGGCAAAAAATGCATTTGCAGATTTGACTGCAAAACAGGCAGCTCTAGGGGAAGGAAGCCCTGAGACCTTAGCAGCGGTAGAGGTGAGTATCCCAGAACCAACATGGCAGCAGCTGAGTAAATTACAGGAGCAAGCAGGGGAGAGCGAGAAAGATAAGTGGGTCAGGATGGGAGCAGCACCAGACCTTGACAATGTATGGAGGGAAGGAGGCAAAATATGCCTACCTGCCTCTCTGTACCCAGCAATGGCAGCGGCAGTTCACCTACCCACACACGTCAGTTCCAATTCCATGTATAGGATTGTGAACCAAGGATGGCTCGCCCCTGGATTTAGTAGCACTGCAAGAAACTACTGTGCAGCCTGCCAAATCTGTCTCCTGAATAACCCAGGACAGAAAGTGAAAACCCCACGAAAACACCAGGTCCGGGCCCAATACCCCTTCCAGAGACTGCAAATTGATTACATACAAATGCCTAAGAGCAGCCCCTTTGAATTTGTCCTCGTGTGTATCGATTTATTCTCAGGTTGGCCCGAAAGTTATCCAGTAAAATCGGCTACAGCTAAAGCCACAGCTAAGAAACTGATCACTGAGTTAATACCTAGGTTTGGTCTTCCTGAAACCATAGAATCAGATAGGGGGACACACTTTACAGGAGAAATCATGCAGAACGTGATGACCATGTTAGGGGTTCAACAAAGTTTTCACACCCCTTACCACCCACAGAGTTCAGGATCAGTGGAGAGAGTAAATGGGACAATAAAGCTAAAAATACAAAAAGCCATGCAAGAGTTAAACAAGCCTTGGCCAGAATGCCTGCCTCTGGCTTTATTCTCTATAAGGTACACTCCAACAGGAAAAACAGGATTATCCCCATACGAAATACTTTTTGGGAATGCACCTAGATTAGGTTTATACTTTCCACAGAGTATGCAATTGCAATGTGATAGTTTGACTGCATATGTGATACAATTACAACAACGTCTAAGATCCACAAAAGTGTGTATTCTTCTCTTCCAGACCCTAATTCAATAACAGGTACACATACGCTGCTACCAGGGGATTATGTATATGTAAAGAAACACACCAGAAAGACATTGGAACCCAGGTTTGAAGGTCCTTACCAAGTACTCTTGACCACAACCACCTCAGTAAAGCTGGAAGGAAAACCTACCTGGATACATGCATCACATTGCAAGAAACAACCCGAGAAAACAACATAATAAAATATCTACTTACATATTTTTTGTTGAAGATTGTTGTTTTACAAATATATGCATGGACTCCTGGTATTAATGTACTTGAAGTAGAGGAAACAACAACTTTCGAATGGGCTATAGATGATCCTAAAGTAGCACATGATTCAGGATATGAGATGAATAAGGATTATAATGTAGGTAATTAACACTAGAACATACCCTACAGAATAACCTTGTATCCGCAATTATTGACAAAGGTAGACTAGTACATCTTTCCTCACAGATACAACAGGATACTGCACCACAGTGGTGGGATATATTTAGTGAAATGTCTTCTACAGCAACCAATACCTTTCACTGGTTGTTAAGTCCAATGGTAATTATTATTCTAATATTAATATCACTTACAATCACAAATATATGTGTATACAGGAAAATAAATAGGAAAATTAGGAGAATAGACAGGGCATACCGATAAATGTGTATTGACATCACCCTACTCCTATAAAACTCCTCTTCTTGAATTTTAAGATGTTGGTAATACCTAGGGGGATGGGTTCTACCCCTCTGACAACTCGCGGTCAGGGAAAGGACTCTGGGGAAAAACTGACTAGAACTTATTCATGAGGACCCAGGGGGAGGAAGAGGATGATGTCAAAGGGGGAAATTGATAGGGTTGAAATAATGACTTAGAGTTCCACTTAAATTGTGTACGTATCAATTGTTCTATTTAAATTGTTTGTGCTCCTTTCTTACCTGTGTACGTATCAATTGTTCTATTTAAATTGTTTGTGCTCCTTTCTTACCTGTGTACGTATCAATTGTTCTATTTAAATTGTTTGTGCTTTTTCTCTTCTGTGTACGTATCAATCTGTATCTAGATGGAATTTGGAACTGCTGAATAATCATTACATGTTCTCTAATAAAAAACTCTTTTTACCTTAACCCCATTTGGTAATGCCGATAAGATTACTGCTTGTAGAGCTGCCTATAAAAGGCCTTTGAAAGAAGTAAAAGGGTGCAGTTCTCTCTTGCTCCGGACTGTGACACAGACTAATCTGACTCCGTGTCATTATTCTTATAGAAGCAATAATTTGACAAAGCAATATAAACTTAAAGCAACTTATTTAAGAGTTGCCCCTAACATGCCTGTGTGTGAGGAAGGAGGCTGTGCCATTTTACAGGAGCCTCTAGTTTATTTTTACCTCGGGTGGAATCAAAGACCATTTTATTTATCCCAGGGTTGCCGAGGAAGCTTATGGTAAGATTATTTTTAGTTTACCATGCCTTGAGGTTGTCTTTATCAGCCGAGGAGTCCCGAGAGATGTGGAGCTTCAGCTGGACATGTCTGTCGCCGCTCACACACCAATCTCAAACCCAATACTGTCTTTTACTCGGTTCAAGCCAAGGGATCCTTCATTGACACAATATACCAGCTAATTTATGATAAGATTTCCAAATTATGTTCCACATCCACACCATCCAAAATCAAACATAACTTTATCAAACCCAAACATCTGGGATTGGATTCCCTATCTCTTAAAACTGAAATAATCATCCGACAAGCAGATAAAGAGGGAGGGATCATCATCATGAACCGGTCAGATTACATCACAGAGGCTTATAGAATATTGGAGGACACCTATTATAAGCTACTCCATGAACCATTTGACCAGTACAAATCTGAATTCAAAAATCTTCTTGCTATTGCTAGGAGCAACAACATCATTAGTAAAAAAGGAATACAAATTTATTTTGAAAGAAGTCTTCAAGACACCCTATTTTTAAACACTTCCAAAAATCCATAAAAACCCCACAAAGCCTCCCGGCAGACCTATTATTGCATCCATGGAGAGCCTCACCAACGGACTCTCCACCTATGTAGACACCTTTCTTCAGCCGTTGGTCCAGACTTTACCATCATACATTAGAGACTCCTCCCAACTCCTAGACACTCTCAAAACCTACACGTGCGAAGACTCCCATATTTGGTTGTCCCGTGATGTTCAGTCTCTGTACACTTCCATTCCCCATGGGGTGAGCTTGGCAGTCCTCTCTCATTTTATTGGGACATATTCCTAATTATATCACATGCATGCCCAATTCATACATGACAGTGCCAAATTCAGTTTGGAGCACAATTATTTAATTTACCTCAAGCAGATACAGGGCACTGCTATGGGTACCTCCTTTGCTCCCAGTTACGCCAACCTCACCATGCGACTGTGGAAGGAGTACTGTATCCAGGGCTTTTTTTCTGCCGGAACTCAGCGGAACACAGTTCTGGCACCTCTGACAGGCAGCCCTCTATGCTCTAACCTATCTCACACTAGCGCTGCGCACACAGGGCTGCTGCCTTTTGAGATTTTCAGGTCCCAGCACGGCAACATACAGATGCCTGTGTTGATTCAAGCAGCAGCTTCTGTCCCCGCCTCTTCTTCAGGGAGCAGAGAAACCCTGAAACTCCGCCCCAGCTACAGTTCTCAATCGTCTGAAAAGTCTGCACATAAAACATGGACTGGAGCACTGGAACAGTAGTGGAAAAGGTGAGATTAAAAACGGAGGGGAGGGGGAAGAGAGAGCCCTCCAGAGACTTAATTCACAGTGAGAGGAAGGGGGAGCGATTGTGCAGTGAGGGGGGGTGGAAATGTGTCCAGTGAGGAGAACTGGGAAGGGAGCTTTGTACAGAGGTAAGAGCTTCAGAGGGCAGAGCTGTGGAGGGTGGGGGAGGTTGTGTAGAGGTGAGAGCTGTAGGGGAAGCTCGGGGTGCAGAGGTGGGTGGCAAAGGTAAGAGCTGTGGATTGGGGTGAGCTTTAGATGGGGGTGCAGAAGGGGAGCAGAGATATAATGGATGGAGGTGCAGAGGTGAGTTGTGGACTGGGGGTGTAAGCTGTAGTTAGAGGGGTGCAGGCGTGTGATGGGGGGGTGAGTTGCGGATTGGGGTGCAGAGTGGAGCTGTGGACAGGGAAAGAAGAGGTGGGCTGTGGATGAGGGTTGCAGAGGTTAGGTGTGAATGGGGGACACAGAGGTAAGCAAAGAGATAAGCAGAAGTGAGGATTTGATGGTTACTTTTGGGGGGGATAATTGAGGGGAAAGACCAGGGAAATTTGCTGGGGAACAGTAAGACCCCTTTCACACTGGGGCAGTGTGGGTGTTAGTGGTAAAATGCTAAAACTAGCGGCGCTTTACCGCTGTTAAAGCAGCGCTTTGGCACCACTAGCAAGGTGCTTTTAACCCCCAAGAAGGGGTTAAAAAGGGGTTAAAAGTAACCACTTAGCGCTGCTTTCAAAATGCTTTTAAGGCACTTTGAAAGCGGTGCCCATTCATTTCAATGGCAGGGGCGGTGGAGGAGGGGTGTATACACCCCTCCCCCACCGCCCCAAAGATGCTGCAAGCAACTTTTTTTTTCCTGTTCTGCAAGTGCACCGCCCCAGTGTGAGAGCACTCTGGCTTTCACACTGGGGCTGCAGAAGAGGCCGTTTACAGATGCTATTTTTAGAGCAAAAACGCATGTAAAGTGCCTCAGTGTGAAAGGGGTCTAAAGCATACAGAGTTAGTGACCAGGAGTACGTAATGTATGGCACAGTGTGCAGGGTCCAGTAGTGTGAATTTTGTAACACCTTGTACATTACATACTCAGAACCGATATTCTCTGTGTGCTGTGCTGTATGTTACATATTAAAGGCCTCGATATGGTACTCCTGAATGCTGTACTCTGTACAATGGGTTTTGCATTACATACCCCTGAGCCCTGCACTCTGTATGCTGGACTGCATATTATACACTTTACCACTGTTCTCTGTGTGCTGGGCTCTATTTTACATATTCCTGACCCCTGCCCTCTGTACACAGGGCTATATGCTCCATATTTCTGAGAACAAGGGACGCTTCGCATTGAATGTAAGTACTATCCTGTTTGCTGTTTTTTTTTTTCTGCACCCTGCTCACAATTGCACAATACACAATCCTGAGCCCTGTGTGTTATAAAGTTCTGAGTCCTGTACTTTATGTGTTACACATTCCTGAACCAAGTGTGACACCGCAGTTCTAAGGCCTCACTTATTACAGTTATTTGACGCCACTGTACTTCTCTCCTCTAAGGAAGGTGTGTCTGGGAGTGGAGTTTGGAGTGGGGTTTAGGCGTGGTTGTGGGCGGGGATTTGGGTTGGGAGGGTGAGTTCCTGCACCTATTTTCTGAGAAAAAATCCCTGACTGTATCTGAAGGAACAACCCCTTTGCCGCCCATCTTGTGTACTTTGGCAGAAACACAGATGATGTCCTGGTCATCTGGGATGGCCCATCAGCAGATATAGCACCTTTTTGTTGAATATTGCAACAGCAACACCTTAGGCCTGGCTTTCACTCATGTATGGGATAAAACTTCTTTGGTCTTTTTGGACATGGAACTAAGCCATCTTAATGGCACCATAGTAACCAAAACTCATTTTAAACAGGCCTCAGGGAATTCATATTTACACTTTAACAGCTGCCATCACTTGAAATAGAACAACCACATTCCTAAGGGCCAGTTCACCAGACTGCAGGTACTGCACTTTGGATTCTGATTATCATTCCCAGAGTTCCATACTCCCTAAAAAATAAATTTGAAAAAGGATATAATGTAGACATCATCAGCAAAGCTCAATCCGAATGTGTTGTCATTACCATGCCTTCAACCAAACAAACCACCTCTTCTGATATCAAATTTTTCACCAACTTTCACTGAAAAACAAAACAAAAATGGAACAAATTATTTCTCACTGTTGGAACATATGCCTCTGAGACCCCAAACTTTCCTCAATTATCCCCACAAAACCCAAGTTTGTATACAAAAGGACCCCAAGCATCAAAAATAAAACCCAGAGAAATTCCTGTTCCCCTAGACCCACTTCCCAGCCGATTACATATTTCTGTAATATGACAGGAATGTACCAATGCAAAAAAAAGTCTTTGTAAAATGTGTCCCTTTGTAAAACACCGCAAAAAATACTTTTCTGATAGCATTGGCAAGGAACACACAAAGTTTTTCACCTGTTCCACCACCTTTGTCATCTATTGTTTACCATGTCCCTGTGGCCTTCTCCATGTGAGCCTCACCATCTGCACGGTCTGTGCTATATTTGGCAAGCACAAAAGATTTATTGAAAGTGGTGATGTGTAACACAACTTGCCCAGTGTCAGGGCTGGTTTCTCAGCCCTTCCTTCTCTGTGCTCAGGTTGCTCAGCTGTCGGTTAATTGCCAGAAATCATCGTTCCATAGTGGCTCACCTGTTGATCATCTCCTGCTCATCAGTCAAGCCCACAGCCAGCCCTTCCTGGCTATTTAAACTGCCTGGTTCATTTCATCAATTGCCTTCACCTTGGTCAAACATATCTAGAGACTCTCTGGTGTGTTCCTGTTGAAGACTTGCCTGGCTGACATCCCTTCTGGTTCCTGATCCTGTTTGCTGCCTCTGACTATGCTGATCTCTGGCTCCCCGATTTCCTGTCTTGTTCTGACTACCCGATTTGGCTACCGAACCCTGGCTATGTTTTGACTACGTGTACCAATTGTACCATTTTTACCATTTTATTAAAAAAAGTGTGATTTTTTTTTTTACTGCATTTTCTGTCTGTCTGTTTCATAGTTCCTGACAGTAGGCGAAGGCCATGAATTCAGAAGATGCAGGCAATCTATATAGTGGTAATATTTTTCCATGTTGAAGGAGCAGAATCACTGCATGGATCAGTTTGCCATGGCGTTACAGACGCTCCTGATTTGCACTGCTCACCTGGATCCTCCCACTGTGGCTGTTCCGGTACAACCTGTATTGCAGGCCATCCCTGCTGCTGCTCCAATCTCTATGCAGGCACCTCTGTAAGAGGTATGTCTGATTCTGCTCCACTTCCCCAGCAATTTGGGGACTGTCCAGTTCAATGCAGAGGGTTTCTGAACCAGGTTGGGATATACTTTGAGATGCTGCCCCAGGCGTTCCCCACGGACAGAAGCAAAGTAGGCTTCATCATTTCTTTGCTTTCTGATAGAGCCTTGGCCTGGGCAATACCTCTATGGGAGATGCAAAAACCCATTGTCCTGAGTTTCCCAGAGTTTGTGTTTTCCTTTAAAAAGGTATTTGACGTTCGTTCCCGCATGCTCCACTTCTGCTGCCAAGAGCCTTATGTCCATCAAAGTACGAGAACTGTTGCCGATTACGCCATTAAATTTCATACTCTGGCAGCAGAGGTCGCTTGGAACAATGAGGCCCTCATGGCCGTTTCTCTCATGGTCTCTCAGATGACAAAGATGAGATAGCAGCCCGAGACGTACCTACAGATCTGGAGAAGTTGATCACGTTTGCCATTCTCATCGACTCCAGATTCCAAAAGAGACACCTTCCTTTAAGGAGTGCTTGCGGAAGCCTCCTGTATGTTTGGCTCCGAGCCTTGCAGTCCCCCCCCCGTGCCTCCTTCACCTCCAATGCCTCCTGGTACGGAGATTGCCAGTGAAGTAGAATGCATGCATTTGGGCTTCACATGTCTCTCTGCGGATGAGAGGGCCTTTAGGAGGAGACTGTGCCTTTATTGTGGCCAGGCAGGTCACTTTATGAAGTCTTGTTCTACCCGTCCAGGGAAACGCTTGCACCTGAGGTCCTGTAGGGGACAAACCTTAGGTGGTGTTGTTACGTCCCCAGGTACCTTGAAGGATAAGCCTTTAGTTTAGGTTACCCTTTCATGGTCTGAGTCGTCCATCGATACACAGGCTTTAATCGATTCTGGGGCTGCAGGCCTGTACATAGACACCAAGGCATTGTCTAAGCACTCGATTCCGCTGCAGCTTTTGTGCCACTCCACTTGCCATTGAGGCTATTAATGGGAGACCTCTACATCCTGCCCATGTGACTCATGAGACTGCTCTATTGACCATGGCCATAGGGGCTCTTCAACATGAGATAATCCAATTACAAGTCTCTTCCTCTCCTCATTATCCGGTGGTTATTGGTTATCCTTGGTTACAGAAGCACAACACCTCTTTTGATTGGTTTTGTGCTGAGGTTCTTTCCTGTTCGCCACAATGCAGTAAGACATGTTTTTGGAAAGTGGCTAAGATCTTGCGCACCTCTTCCGTCGCTTCCTTGCCAGAGGAGTACCGCAAATTTAGCGATGTGTTTGACAAGGGTCAAGCCGGTAGTTTGCCTTCACACTGGTCGTATGATTGCGCAATTAAGCTTCAACCTGGTGCTATGCTTCCCCGTGGCCAGGTTTACCCTTTGTCTGTCTCGGAGGATAAAGCTATGGATGTTGCTGATGCACTTTCGAGGGTTCATTCGCAAATCCTCGTTTCCTGCTGGTGCTGGCTTCTTCTTTGTGAAAAAGAAGAGTGGTGAACTGAGACCTTGTATCGCTTAAAGGGGCCTCAATCGCATCAAGTTTAAGAACGCCTACCCGATTCCATTGATTACGGAATTATTTGACCGCCTTAAGGAAGCAACAGTTTTCACAAAGCTCAATCTGAGAGGGGCATACATTCTTGTGAGGATCTATTGTGTGGTCACCTGTATGGTATTTGTATATTGAAATCATATCCCCTCTCAAGCGTCTCTTCTCCAGAGAGAATACGTTCAGTGTTCGCAACCTTTCCTCATAACTAATATCCTCCAGACCTTTTATTATCTTTGTTGCCCTTC
Source organism: Lithobates clamitans (assembly GCA_037952925.1). Taxonomy (NCBI): domain Eukaryota; kingdom Metazoa; phylum Chordata; class Amphibia; order Anura; family Ranidae; genus Lithobates; species Lithobates clamitans. The sequence goes on along the minus strand of JBBGZY010000407.1, from coordinate 3,709,212 downwards.
TTTGTACTCGCTCCATTTCCAGTACATCCTTCCTGAAGACTGGTGCCCAGAACTGGACAGCATACTCTAGGTGCGGCCAGACCAGGGTTATGACATTTCTACTGCCGGGTTTTCGATGGACCAAGAGAAATTATCTGCAGTTCCATAGTGGCCTTGACCCATAGGTCTACATCCGTTACAATGTTTTCTTGGCTTTGCCAATTATTATCGGAAATTTATTTGGAAATTCTCTTCTCTGGTCAAACCCCTGACTGATATGACCAGAAAGGACTGTAACCCACAGAATTGGTCTCCGGATTCCATTAAAGCCTTTGAGTCTCTCAAGGCTGCATTAGTTTCAGCTCCTGTGTTGGCACATCCTGATCTTGCGCTACCCTTCATTCTTGATGTTGATGCATCTGAGACTGGAGTGGGCGCCCTTCTGTCTCAACGTCCTCAACGATTTATTGGGTCTTTCCGTATTCTCAACTGGGATCAACCCAGTGCCTTACGCATTATACCTTCCTTCTAACATGCTTATTTCAAATGTTTTTCATGTCTCCTTATTGAAACCTTTGGTATGCAACCGATTCACCACCTCGGTACCACGTCCTCGGCCGGTGCAGGTCGAGAACCATGATGAGTATGAGATACAAACGATCATTAACTCCTGTAGGTTCCGTGGGCGCATACAGTACCTGGTTCATTGGAGACGGTACGGCCCGAAGGAACACTCTTGGGTCTCATCCTCAGACGTACATGCTCCTGTACTCAGTGCTTTCCATAGATGTTTTCCCCTCAAACCTGGTAGCCCTCTGAGGGAGAGGGGTCATTGAGTTGAGGGTACTGTCAGGGCTGGGCTCTCAGCCCTTCCTTCTCTGTGCTCAGGTTGCTCAGCTGTCAGTTAATTGCCAGAAATCATCATTCCACAGTGGCTCACCTGTTGATCATCTCCTGCTCGTCAGTCAAGCCAACAGCCAGCTCCTGTGTTGGCACATCCTGATCTTGCGCTACCCTTCATTCTTGATGTTGATGCATTTGAGACTGGAGTGGGCGCCCTTCTGTCTCAACGTCCTCAACGATTTATTGGGTCTTTCTGTTTTCTGCGTAGGATCAACCCAGTGGCTTACGCATTAGACCTTCCTTCTAACATGCATATTTCGAATGTTTTTTATGTCTCCTTATTGAAACCTTTGGTATCACCACCTCGGTACCATGTCCTTGTTGAGGGTACTGTCAGGGCTGGGCTCTCAGCCCTTCCTTCTCTGTGCTCAGGTTGCTCAGCTGTCGGTTAACCACTTCAGGCCAGGAAGGTTTTACCCCCTTCCTGACCAGAGCACTTTTTACAATTTGGCACTGTGTTGCTTTAACTGCTAATTGCGCGGCCATGCAATGCAAACAAAATTTGCATCCTTTTCTTCCCACAAATAGAGTTTCTTTTGATGGTATTTGATCACCTCTACGTTTTTTATTTTTTGCGCTATAAATGGAAAAAGACCGAAAATTTTGAAAAAATGATATTTTCAACTTTTTGTTATAAAAAAAATCCAATAAACTCAATTTTAGTCATACATTTAGGCCAAAATGTATTCAGCCACATGTCTTTGGTTAAAAAAAAGTCAATAGGTGTATATTTATTGGTTTGCGCAAAAGTTATAGCGTCTACAAACTAGGGTACATTTTCTGGACTTTACACAGCTTTTAGTTTATGACTGCCTATCTCATTTCTTGGGGTGCTAAAATGGCAGGGCAGTACAACCCCCCCCCCAAATGACCCCATTTTGGAAAGTAGACACCCCAAGGAAATTGCTGAGAGGCATGTTGAGCCCATTGAATATTTTATTTTTTTGTCCCAAGTGATTGAATAATGACAAAAAAAAAATATTTACAAAAAGTTGTCACTAAATGATATATTGCTCACACATACAATGGTTATATGCGGAATTGCACCCCAAAATACATTTTGCGGCTTCTCCGGAGTACGGGGATACCACATGTGTGGGACTTTTTGGGAGCCTAGCCGCGTACGGGGCCCCCGAAAACCAATCACCGCCTTCAGGATTTCTAAGGGCGTAAATTTTTTATTTCACTGCTCACTACCTATCACAGTTTTGAAGGCCATAAAATGCTAAGATGGCACAACCCCCCCCAAATGACCCCATTTTGGAAAGTAGACACCCCAAGCTATTTGCTGAGAGGCACGTTGAGTCCATGGAATATTTTATACTTTGCCACAAGTTGCAGGAATATGACCAACTTTTTTTTTTTTGCACAAAGTTGTCACTAAATGATATATTGCTCAAACATGCCATGGGCATATGTGGAAATGCACCCCAAAATACATTCTGCTGCTTCTCCTGAGTAGGGGGATACCACATGTATGGGACTTCTTGGGAGCCTAGCCGCGTACGGGGCCCTGAAAATCAAGCACCGCCTTCAGGATTTCTAAGGGCGGAAATTTTTGATTTCACTCCACTACTTATCACAGTTTTGAAGGCCATAAAATGCTAAGATGGCACAAAACCCCCTCAAATGACCCCATTTTGAAAAGCAGGCACCCCAAGCTATTTGCTGAGAGGCATGATGAGTATTTTGCAGCTCTCATTTTGGGGTCATTTGATGGTGGGGGGGGGGGGGGTGGTTGTGCCATCTGGGCATTCCATGGCCTCCGAAACTGTGATAGGCAGTGAGGAGTGAAATCAAAAATGTATACCCTTAGAAACCCTGAAGGTGGTGCTTGGTTCCAAAGAAGTCTCACACATGTGGTATCCCTGTACTCAGGAGAAGCAACAGAATGTATTTTGAGGTGTAATTTCACATATGCCCATGGCACGTTTGAGTAATATATCATTTAGTGACAACTTTGTACAAAAAAAAAAAATTGTCTTTTTCCCACAACTTGTGTCAATATAGAATATTCAATGGACTTGACATGCCTCTCAGCAAATAGCTTGGGGTATCTACCTTTCAAAATGGGATCATTTGGGGGGGGGGGGTTTGAACTGTCCTGGCATTTTATGAACAACATTTAGAAGCTTATGTCTCACATCACCCACTCTAACCACTTGAAGACAAAGCCCTTTCTGACACTTTTTGTTTACATGAAAAATTTTTTTTTTTTTTGCAAGAAAATTACTTTGAACCCCCAAACATTATATATATTTTTTTAAAGCAAAGGTCCTACAGATTAAAATGGTAGGTGTGTTTCATTTTTTTTTTCACACAGTATTTGCGCAGTGATTTTTCAAAAGCATTTTTTTGGGGAAAAAACACTTTTTTTAATTTTAATGCACTAAAACACACTATATTGCCCAAAAGTTTGATGAGATTAAAAAGATGATCTTAGGCTGAGTACATGGATACCAAACACGACATGCTTTAAAATTGTGCACAAACGTGCAGTGGCGACAAACTACATACATTTTTAAAAGCCTTTACAGGTTACCACTTTAGAATTACAGAGGAGGTCTACTGCTAAAATTACTTCCCTCGATCTGACCTTCACGGCGATACCTCACATGCATGGTGCAATTGCTGTTTACATTTGACGCCGGATCAACACTTGCATTCGCCTTTTCGCTAGAGCAGGGGGAGCAGAGGTGCTTTTTTTTTTTATTATTATTTTTTTTGCTTTTTTATCTTATTTTTAAACTGTTCCTTTCATTTTTTTTAATCATTTTTATTGTTATCTCAGGGAATGTAAATATCCCCTATGATAGCAATAGGTAGTGGCAGGTACTCTTTTTTGAAAAAATTGGGTCTATTAGACCCTAGATCTCTCCTCTGCCCCCAAAGCATCTGACCACACCAAGATCGGTGTGATAAAATGCTTTCCCAATTTCCCAATGGCACTGTTTACATCCGGCGAAATCTAAGTCATGAAATGCTTGTAGCTTCCGGTTTCTTAGGCCATAGAGATGATTGGTATGCAAGTATAGGCGCAAAACACTGGGAATGGCAATAAGAACAACAAAATAAAACTAAAATCCTCCCTGTCTGCAAAAGAATTATATACATATATACATATACACACACACATATATACACACACACACACACATAAATGGTTAGAGGAAAAAGGAAGTATCACATATGAAACCAAAAGGATGTATGTAAAATATTAGAACTTGGTAAATGTGGTGAATGAGTAAAAAGACCACATGAAGGATATATATGTATGATATTATTTATATCACAGTCATAATGGTATAAAAGAAAAATCCAAGGATCCAAAGAATGATAAGTCCACAAATAGGGTTGCCTTCACCAGGAACCAAAACCAGATTCCAAAATCCTAAGAAGAAACAAAAGAGAGAGGCGCCTCTGGGTGTAGACTTAAAACAATTTTTATTGATCAAAAATAGTGGCGGTCAAACTCACATTTTGGAAGTCATCAAAAGGCATGTAAATGTAAGCAGGTCCTAGAAAACATCATCCATCATAAGGTGTACATCAGGTCAGTCAAAAACCCTTTCTGCCGCTGGCTGGAGGCTCTGCCGGTGTGTGGAGAGAGGCACCGCTGAGATGTATGGCCGGCCGCAGCGGTGACAAGTCACAAATCGAGGCTCAGAGCGTAGAAGGAAAACAGGGAGGGATGACGTCACTGATCGAGCGACGAGTTGCAGGGCGTACGACGGCTTTCTCGTCACCGCAGCTCGTACACCCTGCAACGACTTCCAAAATGTGAGTTTGACCGCCACTATTTTTTATGAATAAAAATTGTTTTAAGTCTACACCCAGAGGCGCCTCTCTCTTTCGTTTCTTCATAGAGATGATTGGAGCCATTCTGGTCTCTGATCAGCTCTATGGTCAGCTGGCCGAATCACCGGCTGCATTCTCGGGTTCCCTGTTGGGACAGGAGAGCCAGAGAAAACCATGGAAGACGGTGGGAGGGGGGGACATTCCCTCCCACTGCTTGTAAAAGCAGTCTAGAGGCGAATTAGCTACTAAGATTGCTTTTACATGAAAGCCGACCGCTGGCTGAAAAGAATTATACCAAGAGCAGGGCTTGACAAATTTTCTTGGAATCTAGGAGCCAGCTAAAAAAGTTAGGAGCCAGGTTTTTTTTTAAACGACCGACAAAGCTTTATTTTCAATATAAAAAAAAACTAATCTTAAATTTACACAGACCGCCCCGCTAGCGGCCGAATAGCGCCACTAAAACGACGGTAAAGCGGCGCTAAAAATAGCGCCGCTTTACCGCCGACACCCCCCGCGGCTCGGTGTGAAAGCGCTCTAAGGGTCCGATCAGGTCCGCCTGAAAAACGGACAGGCGAACCTGATCAGACAGCCCGTGGGAAAGGGGCCAAGCAGGGAGATAACACATAAATTAATTTTAATTAAAAAAAAAAAAAAAAAAAAAAAAAAAAACAGTTTTCACTTTAAAATTTAAATAAATAAAAATAAAAGCTATTACGGAAAAAAAAAAAAAAAAAAAGGCTATCCCCACACTCACTTTCTTCTCTACTTTGGGAAGGAGATGGGCGGGTAGTGAAAACAGGCAGGTATCGCAGCGCTGCCTCCATTAGCATTGCATTAGCATTGCTGGTTGTAATACCAACAGCCACCACAAGATGGCACCAGATTCCAGAAGGACCGAAGAAGGCCGCAAAGCCGCGGCCTCAATTACCGGCCGGCGCGATCGCACGGGGGGACGGGGGGTCGGAGTCCACACGGAGACAGGATACCCACAGCTGTGCCGCCCAGGCGCCAGGTCGCTAATTCTAGTCGCAAATGCGACCTGGCGCCCGGTGTTTGTCGAGCCCTGACCAAGAGGATACCTAAACCTGCAGGCATCATTCTGGTATAACCACTCAAAGTTCAACAACATACCAGTACGTTGCTGGTCCTTGTTGGGCATATATTGTAATCTTTTTTTTCATGCAGCCTGTGGGCTGAAAAAAAAGAAGAGATAGATTGGTGGGTATGCATTAGAATACTTCCCTTCATCCACCCACTTCTAATGATGGGCATACATGCACCATTTATATATGCCGAAGCATGGGGGCATCCGTAAAGCAAAGCAAATACAAAAAAAAATAGTAAAAAATAAAACATATTTTAACGCAACCTGTGCCTAAAATATATATATGCCGAAGCATGGGGGCATCCACCCGCAAAAGGTAGGAGCAAATCGCTCCTCTGCCCGTGCTGCCCCCATGCTTCGGCATATATGCTGAAGTATGTAACTGTGGTGGTGAAATCACCTCCGACAGCGCTGGAGTCAAGGCTTTATGTATCGTGGGAGCAAACGCTGTTGCTGTCAAGATAAATAAATCCGCTCTGCAGCTGAATGGCGTACCTGAAAACAAAAAAATGGTTAACAATAAAACACAGTAAAACAACAGTAAATAGTAAATTATTAAAAAATTACATACCTGAAAAGCAAACATGATAAAACATAACAATAAAACATTGCAGAATAGAATACAGTAAAAAAGAGCAGAACAATAGAGAGAGAAAGAACAATAAAAAACAACTATTTTTGTTTTTTTTATTTTATATTTTTTTTGTGTATTTTTTTTTCTACTTTTTTTTTTTTTTTCACTTTTATTTTATAACTGTAACTTTTGTAACTGTAACTGGTTCCAGGTTTGGGTCTCTCAAAATGTGATGGCATCTTGGGAGACCCTGTGAAAGTGTGCCTAGTCTGTGTAATGCTATACCCTACGCTAAAACTCAACTAGTGTATGGTAGCGCTCAAAACATTCACCAATGCAAAGACCAGGATTGTCAGGACAGGAGGGACTATAATAGCGGGTGTCACGCCTATATCTGCGCTTTCTGCAGACACAACATTTTCTTTGGGGGGCTCGTTGGGTAGGGGTACGCGGGAGGACATAAGGAAAATGCCTCTCATGCAGCCGGCTTACTGCATTTGGATTGGGAAGGTGAGGTGAAGCACCATCTGGAAACAGAAGGGCTCTGACGATCTCTTCTTGGAATTTAAGGAAGGATCCAGTCCATCCTGAAGCTCTGTATAGCACATGAGCGTTCAGCAAAGCCAATCGAAATAAGTACATGCTCCAATCTTATGATCAAAAAAGGTGACTAAAAAGTGACACACTCGTGTAATAATTGTCCACATATAAGTGGTACCCCTTTCCGAATAAGGGTGACACCAAGTCCCACACAATCTTGCCAGCACTTCCTATGTAGTCAGGGCAGTTTGTCGGCTCTACATGGCTATCTCTTCCCTCGTAAACCATAAAACTACATGTATAGCCTGTGGCCCTGTATCTGGCACGCTTGCTGGGAAGGTACTGTTTGAATGTCAAGTGGCCAGAAAACTTAATCAGGGACTCATCAACGCAGACAACTTGATGGGGAGTAAACAAGTCTGCAAAACGTTGGTTGAAGTGGTTTACGAGGGGCCAAATTTTGTAGAGCCGATCGTATCCAGGGTCTCTACGAGGACGACAGAGTTCATTGTTGTTGAAGTGCATGAACCGCAAAATCTGCTTGTATCGTGCCCTGGTCATGGAGGCAGAGAACATGGGCATATGGTAAATTGGGTCAGTGGACCAAAATGACCGCAACTCACTCTTTTTGGTTATGGCCATGAGGAAGGAAAGGCCCAGAAAGATCTTAAATTCCGAAACCGTAATTGGTTTCCAATGTCTGGTAAGGGAGAACTGGGGAATAGTGGCGATGTGTTGAAATTGCTTTGGTCCACAATAGATCTATAGAGATCTTCGGTGAAAAACAGCGAATAAAAATCAAGTGGCGTAAAATCAACTGTTTCTATATGAATGCCGGGTTGGCCAGTGAATGGGGGAAGTACGGGTGATGCAGAAGTGGTGGGTTCCCAATTAGGATTGGTGAATGCAGCAGGAAGGGCACTATGGGCATGACGGGCCTGTGTTCGTCTTCTTGGTGGCAGCTGGACACTACTTGTCACCTCGCCAGCTTGAACTGCACTTATGGGACTCGCCACGTCACCAAGTGTTACTGCAGTGCTGGATGTACGACCAGGGTGTACTAGGCCACTGGTGCTTGCCAGTTCACCAGAAGGAATAGCGGCGCTAGTACTGCTCTGCTCCATATGAGAGCCCTGCGGTTCTTGCACCTCAACAGCAGAAGAAGAAGTTTGGGGTCTGGTACGCCTGACCTTGGCAGGGACCACAACTCCGTCGTCAGAGCTATCTGCCATGGAGCCGCTGCTGTCTACAGGTTCGTATTCTGAGCCTGAATCTGACAGATGAGGGACTTCCTCTTCACTACCTGTCATGCTCAGAAATGTGTAGGCTTCGATTTGCCATTTTGGGCTCTAAATTTAGTGGTACACTAGTGAGACTCACAGGCAAAAAAGCTCCTGACTGTCAGAGACTGTATCAAAACGCTACCAAAAAACTGTTAGCGATCGCAGGGATCAGGCCTGACTCTGCGAATGCTGCAGTTATGTGTTTAGTGTTTTGTAAGTGACAGTAATCGATCGATACTGCACTTGGGTGGGCTGGGCTGAGGGGCAAAATGCAGGTGCTAGCAGATATCTGGGCTGATCCTGCTAACACTGCGTTTTTGGGAACCCTAAACTGCTGGGGACACTAGTATAGATCTGATCCGTTCAGATACTATATCACTAAGGGAGGTGTATGCTGCGTGCGTGGGTGTTAGCGGTACTGACACTAACCTGATGCTGCCTGGGGCGACGCAGACCCTATCTGACCCTAAAACTTAACTTATATCACCGCCGGCCGATTAGGGGGTTAAAACTTTATTAGGTATTAAACGGTGGGTGCCCTGAAACTATAATAAACAAACTAACTAACCAGCGTCACCCGTAATAGTTATACGGTGATCAATAGTAAAAGAGTTAACTAGGGGGCAATCAGGGGGGTTAAAACCTTTATTAGGTAGTATATGGGGGTCCCTGACGCTATAAAAAGCTGACGGCGAACCTAAAATACTTACCTCCCTAACTAGCGTCACCTGTGACACTAATACAGCGATCAGAAAGACGATCGTTTGGTGACACTGGTGACTGGGGGTGATCACAGGGTTAAAACTTTATTAGGGGGGGTTAGGGGGTACCTTAGACCTAAAGGGACCTAACACTAACTGCCCTACACCTTATAACTGTCACAAACTGACACCAATGCAATAATCAGATAAAAAACTATTGCTGTCACTGTGACAGGGGGTACAGGGGGGTGATCGGAGGGGTGACTGGGGGGTGAAAAAAGTGTGCCTGCATGTTCTACTGGAAGTGTAGTGTTGGTGCAAACTCACATTGATGTCTTCTCTCCTCTGCGCCGGAATGAAAAGACAAGCTCGAGGAGATATGACATCACTTCCTCCGCTTCTGTTTACATTACAGAAGCCGAGGAAGCTCGTCATTCGCCAGGAGCGATCGTGAGGGGGTGGCCATGAATGAGTGGCTTCCCCCTCACCTCGGATCGCTCCTGATGAGAATCCGACCGCCGCAGGCACCGGGGGGGGTCTGATAGAACCCCCCACCCGCGGGCAGGCAGGTACGTACAGATAAGCCCTTATGCCACCCGTGCCATTGTGCTGACGTATATCGGCGTGCGGCGGTCGGCAACTGGTTAATTGCCAGAATTCATCGTTCCACAGTGGCTCACCTGGTGATCATCTCCTGCTCATCAGTCAAGCCCACAGCCAGCCCCTCCTGGCTATTTAAACTGCCTGGTTCAATTCATCAGTTGCCTTCGCCTTGGTCAAACATATCTAGAGACTCTCTGCTGTATTCCTGTTGAAGACTTGTCTGGCTGATGTCCTTTCTGGTTCCTGATCTTGTCTGCTGCCTCTGACTATGCTGATCTCTGGCTCCCCGATTTCCTGGCTTGTTCTGACTACCCGATTTGGCTATCCAACCCTGGCTATGTTTTGACTACGTGTACCAGTTGTACCATTTTTACCATTTTATTAAAAAGGTGCGATTTTTTTACTGCATTTTCTGTCTCCGTCTGTTTCATGGTTCCTGACACCCAGACACTTCACTCTGAAACACAATAAATCAACTAAAGACCTCAAAGTCTGGGTCATAGAATCCGCCCCCCTTCCTCCTTTGGAAAAATATTTCAGCAACTATGTAAATGTGAGGCTTTTATGATTTTTACCCTTAACACTCTGGCTCCAAAAGGTCTTAACGAAGATTTGGAGGTCCACACGATAATTTAATTACTAAACATACATATATATGTAGCACTGTTCCACAAGTGGGAATTTATGATTCCCAAAATGTAACCTTTTCACTTATCAAGCATATAAAATTTACCAGTTTAAGAACAATTAACCATTTTACTCTATCGATCTTACATTTTATGTGTCCATTTATTTTATGGTAAGTACGATTTATATTATGCCCAGTGATCTTAGTTTCACTGTTTAAATTTGTTTAATTAGAAGTTGCATTCTCAGCCACATTTCCTAGCCACACTTCCTCGTGCTTAGCATCTTTTAATGACATGGACAACTCTCAGATCCATGGGATTGTGTTCTGTGTATATGTATTATTTTTCCTGAGTCATGTTTCCCCCTGAGAAATCCTTTTTTATATTGTATCTTTGGATATTGACACTGTGTTTCTAAGATATGTTTTTAAGATAGGTGTTTACTTATTTTAATAACAATGGTTTCTGTCACTTTTGCTATCTTTATTATCTTTTGCCTTCTCCTGTTTTACATGCCCCTCAAGTCCATTTGCACACTTCACGCCTAAACTGTCATGTACTGATCTGGCCCCTGGCAGCTGATTGGTTTGTTCAAACCTGTCAAATTGAATTACTTCTCCTGCCTTTTTCACTGGCTTCCAGCCGCTGGTATAAAAGACATCGTTGCATTATCATTGGGTATACTTGACAAAGGAGGTGGGGCCTCTGAAACGTGTTGTACACGCCCACACACACCCTTGTGGCTTGCTGCTCTGTCCCAGGAGACATCAATACAATCTCCAATTTCCTCGGTGGCTCCGGCACTCCGTTCATGACAGCTGGTCCTGCCGGCCAGACGGCCATGCTGACCACAGCTCCCTAATTCGGAACAGTATTCTGCTTACCTAGATATAAGTAATGATTAATGATTTATGCCTCAATTGATGCCTGCACTATGGCTCCCCTTTTGCTTTTTATTATGCAAAATAGTTAGCTGCCGCACGCGTAAAACATTGTGCATCGAGGTGGGGCAGGGGTTGATGAGTAACTTATGTGCTCCCAGAAGGGAAAGGGGCTATGATATGCAAAAAAAGAGGGGGCTGTGCTGGAGAGTTGACTCCTTCTGGGGTAGTCAAAGTCTACAGCAAGTTCAAAGGCACATTGTAACTAAATAAAAAAATGAAAATACACTGTAAGTGATTGAAATACTTGATTTTTGTGTGATTTTTTTTTCCCCTAGCATTGTTTGAATTCTTTACAGTGTCTCTTTAGTATATATTTAACTAATTGTAATACAAAATGTAAGTTCTTTATGTTCCACAAAAAACCTGGATCTCATAAACAAGTAGTTTTTTTATGATAAACCAGTACGTGTCCAGAATAAGGAAATTGCACTGGGCATATAGGAGTATAAAACGTTTGGACCTAAAGTGTTTAAGGAAGTAATTAACTATTATGTAATACTTGATAAGAATTTAGTTTCTGTTTGAAGAAAATTATGTGCAGCTATTTAAAACTTCACACACAGAAGCAAGTAGTATTGTATTCACTGCAAGGCTGAAACTTTCTAGAAACTGCTGTTTACTTGGTAAGAATGGCAACATGTCAAGGAGAAACCCTTTTTTGTACTCTTTGCTGCAACATATTTTCAGACCCTGTTATGCTGAACTGTGGACATATATTCTGCAGATATTGCATTGAAACTGTGCTGAATGCTGTCAAAGGAAATGAAGGTTACACCTGTCCAGACTGTGGGATTCAGTTCAAAAGACGACCTGTGCTTTACAAAGACAGAAAGCTGCAGGATCTTAAGGAACAATGTGCTTCTCAAAAACCAACTGAAAATCCAGAGACTGCATCATATGATACCTTATACGATGGTAGAGAACTCTGTAACCAAGGATTATCAAAAAAAGCTGCTTCTGTGAGTGAAGTGTGCAGTATTCACCATGGAACACTGCATCGGTGGAGAGCTGACTATTCTGTCTGTATGCCTTGCTATTTAAGAAGATTTACCGAGGATCATGGGATGTATAAGCTACCTGAGCAGGAGAACTTGAAACTACAAAACATTCTCAGGGAGCTTGAGATAAAAACAGAGAAAATATACATGAGCGTTAACACAGCTTCAAAAAATGTTGATGTACTTGAAGGTCAGAAAATGGCTGCATACACTGACATTGAACTAACTCAATCTCCTTCATCAGAAAGGTTCTCTAGTCCTCAGGTACTCACCCAGACTTGCTTCTCTGCTGGACTCCATTTCTTTGTAGTGGAGGTCGAAAGCAGTGGACATTGGGCTGTTGGTCTGGCCTATTACAGCATACCGAGAACAGGGGAGAAGTCTTACATAGGCTTTAATAAAAAGTCATGGAGCCTGGAATGGGACAAAGAGTGCCTGTCAGTGTCCCATGACTCGGAATCAATACTTATTTCTACAGATCATGTTGTGAGAAGAGTTGGTATATATTTGAATTACAGTGCTGGGCAGATAACTTTTTTTGAAATGTCTGACATAAGGCACTTGTACACATTTTCATCCACCTTCACTGAGCCGTTACATGCTGCTTTTTATGTGTTTGAGAAAAGCTGGATCAGAATAAGAAGCTAAGACCTGTTCTGTGTTCATAGTTCAAGAGATGTTCATGGTACTAGGCATGTGTTTATAGTGACATGGTATTATAGGAAAAAATTATGGGGTAGCAATTTTGCCATTCTGTAGGATAGCTATGGCTTTGGCTGTAGCTTTCTCCTATACAGTTGATCAGTGTTGTAGCAACTAAGCCTGTGCATTGTTTAAGGCCAATTCTCTTTTACAAAAGCTGTAGTGACTTGGGCTGTTAATACACTTTAAATGTTGAGCCAAGATTTTTATCAAAAAAGGGGTTTGGAAACTCCATCACTGCTGATCTGTTGTCATTTCATTGCAATGCACAGATATGTGGGAAGTTTTATGGCTATTTTTGACTTTAGAAATGTTCTAAAATCAACCATTTCTACATGTTCCACTACACTGTTAAAGTAGCAGAATGGCTGTAAATTGTACAGTAAAATTAGAAAAATAGCAACTAGTGACAAAAAATTATGTTATCCTATAAATATTAGATCTGTTACTTTACAGTATGTCATATATTGACTTATGAGAAAAGGACTTCTAGTTCTACAAGAAAACAAAAGGAAATTCAGTTGTTATTGATACATGTACTTATTTTCAATGAGGCTCATACCCAAACTCTAGAATTCCTGAAGTAAGTGTATAATTATGTCAATATTCTGTACCTTTCAGTGTAATTTCATTGAGTTGTATTAGGAGCTACATACTTTTTTTCTTTATTGTATATGGAGACCTCCAATGAGGGCTGTTACCAGTCAGGGGCACTAAAAGTTTGACAAGTTCAACGTGATTCAATTTACCACCACAGGCATGGATCTGTCTGTGTATACTAGTAGACAGGGCTGGCCCAAAACATTGTGCTGCCTGGGTCCAAAAATGGAATGCTGCCCCCCCCCCCAAAACAAAATCACGCCCATCCAGCAAAGAGGCATTTCCATAAAGCAAAGAGACATCCCCAGATAGTAAAGAGACAGCCCAATCCAGCAGAGACATCCCCATACATTCAGCAAAGAGACATTTCCATAAAGCAAAGAGACATCCCCATATAGTAAAAGACAGCCCAATCCAGCAAAGAGACATCCCCTGTCCAGCAAAAGGACATGCCCCCGTCCAGCGAAGGGATATGCCCCTGTCCAGCAAAGGGACATGCCCTCATCCAGCAAAGAGACATGACCCCTCCAGCAAAGAGACATGCCCAAAAACATCTGCTCAGCTCACAGGTATATGAATTGTGCAGCACCACAAAAGCTTCCCCCTTCCTCTGCACCGCCACCGAACTACTAAGCTTTGATCCAGGCACAGTGATGCAACATTTGACAACAGCAGCACTGCAGTGGGGGCGGTTGCTCCTGCTTTTGAAGCCTGTGCTGTTCTGGGACTGGGAGTGCTGCTCCACCCCCAGCCCCGTTCCGCTCCCCAGCAGTATTGTACTCCTGGGGAGTGGGGCGGTGTTGGTGAACAGAGCATGATGCAAGGATGACACTGCACGCTAGAGGGAGCCTTAGATCCACAGGCAGTGCGCCCCTGTTGCCGTTCTTCTTAAAGTGCCGCCTGGGTCCCATGGACCCACCGGGACCCATGGTAGGGCCGGCCCTGCTAGTAGGCTCCTGCTCTTCATATTAGCAGGTACTAATCCCTGTCAATTTTCCTATAGTTCCCAACTTTTTCTAGAAAACTTTTCAAATGAGTTTTCACTATGAATAAAGGTCTGAAAAATCTAAATCTGTATTACTGGTAATATACAGTATGTGTACATGAAACAGTTTCTTTATTAGGGTAAAGAGCAAAATACAGTAACCAATGTTAAACAGGCATAACTGTTTTCCAGTATGACTTTTATAAAGTACATTACATTATAAAGTACCGTACACTATAAAATATAAACGTTTACAAGATGTAAGCAGTACTTGGGAATTGTAGATTTTCAATAATAATCTTTTATATGTGCATTTTTACAATCATAAGATCAGTTTTTTTGTAAGATGCAAAGAGAGGATATTGTCTATAATAACACTGGTAAAGGAAAATAGGCTCTTACTTGGCTTTCTTGACTCTAAATAATTTGCTATCCCATTCTCTTGGTTTCCAAGACATCGCAGATGTTTACTTTCACATGATGTATTAGCAAATAAAGAACAAAATATGTGTACTGTATACTTTGATCCCTAATTAGTTAATCGCCTTGCAGATACTGGGAGCAGGAAAAAAAAAATGTTGGTTATACTAAAACCCAGGGAATTCCAAAGTAATACATAGAGGACATAGTAAATTGATTTAGTATACATAATGCATTAGCAAAGGAGTATAGGGTGTTCATCTAACAAAGAGAATGTTTTGCAAAGTGAACGTTAGTGATTAACGTGAAGTTGTTTTTACTCTGCATGTCCAATTGTCTGCTACCAAAATCCATTTTTTTTAAGTTTCTTCAAACATGATTGGGTATTCAAAGTAAACACAGGTGATAAAATACATTCCTAAATCTTCACAGCCTCTGTTTTTTTTTTTTTTGTAAAACAACCCTAAAATGTAGGAAAGCTACAGATTACTGGTGATATTACAATCTTTCAGTGTGATATTCGGTACAAGTGAATCAGCCGAGTTGGGGCGCCAAGAGTTCAGCCAATCCTGAACCGGAACCTAGCGGCGAACCCCACTGAAATCTATGGGTGGCGAATCTTGTTAGTAAATTCTGCCCATGTTTGGGGCCAATAGGCAACCTACTGTTAAAAAAAAAAAGAAGGCACAAGAAGCTGGGTACCGCCATTGGCTGTTTAAACCAACACAAAAAAAAAATATTAAATACTTTTCCAGTGGGGAGAACACAAACAAATTCTTTATATCTTGTGTGATGCCTTAAAGCTGTACTTGGTGTTACAGAACAGGTTGATTTTCACACAGTCTCAGCAACAGAGCATACTGATGTAAAACAGATGTGATATATAGGGGAAGAAACTTGGGGGGGAAATACACCTTCCCGGTCCCGCCCTTACCGCCCATAGGCGTGTTGTATCTGGATTTTGCAAAAGCATTTGACACAGTTCCCCATAAACATTTACTGTACAAAATAAGGTCCGTTGGCATGGACCATAGGGTGAGTACATGGATTGAAAACTGGCTACAAGGAGTTCAGAGGGTGGTGATAAATGGGGAGTACTCAGAATGGTCAGGGGTTGTTAGTGGGGTCCCCCAGGGTTCTGTGCTGGGACCAATCCTATTTATTTTGTTCATAAATGACCTGGAGGATGGGGTAAACAGTTCAATCTCTGGATTTGAGGACGATACTAAGCTAAGCAGGGCAATAACTTCTCTAAGATCTAAGATCTGAACAAATTAATGAGATGGGCAACTACATGGCAAATGAGGTTCAATGTAGAAAAATGTAAAATAATGCATTTGGGTGGCAAAAATATGAATGCAATCTATACACAGGGGGGGGGGGGGGAGAACCTCTGGGGGAATCTAGGGTGGAAAAGGACCTGGGGGTCCTAGTAGATGATAGGCTCAGCAATGGCATGCAATGCCAAGCTGCTGCTAACAAAGCAAACAGAATATTGGCATGCATTAAAAAGGGGATCAACTCCAGAAATAAAACAATAATTCTCCCACTCTACAAGACTCTGGTCCGGCCGCACCTAGAGTATGCTGTCCAGTTCTGGGCACCAGTCCTCAGGAAGGATTACTGGAAATGGAGCGAGTACAAAGAAGGGCAACAAAGCTAATAAAGGGTCTGGAGGATATTAGTTATAAGGAAAGTTTGCAAGCACTGAACTTATTCGCTCTGGAGAAGAGACGCTTGAGAGGTGATATGATTTCAATATACAAATGCCATACTGGTGACCCCACAATAGGGATAAAGCTTTTTCGCAGAAGGGAGTTTAACAAGACTCATGGCCACTCATTAAAATTAGAAGAAAAGAGGTTTAACTTTAAACTACGTAGAGGGTTCTTTACTGTAAGAGCGGCAAGGATGTGGAATTCCCTTGCACAGGCGGTGGTCTCAGTGGGGAGCATCAATAGTTTCAAGAAACTATTAGATAAGCACTTGAATGACCGCAACATACAGGGATATACAATGTAATACTGACATATAATCACACACATGGGTTGGACTTGATGGACATGTGTCTTTTTTCAACCTCACCTGCTTTGTAACCTTCCTACACCATTCCCATGCCCATCCCCTTATATCCCTCCCTCTCTCATACTAACTCATTCAGGCCCAATATGGGCATTTTCTGTCTGTGTACCCATTCACAAATACAAAACTGTTGTGAGAGAAGGAAAAAAAAAAAAAAGGAGGCAGAGGGGCTTGGGGTAACGGGGAGCATGTGCCCATATAGGGCCCCTTTTTATTACCCACCTGCTATCTATTTTACATACTGCTCTCTCCCCTCCTCCCAATACATTCTTTTTTTTTTTTTTTGTAACTCAAGTTTGAGGATTTTACATAGTTAACAGGTTACAAAGCAAACGTTGAATAACGTACAGGTATACAGATAGTGATCAAGTCATTACATCAATGGAGGGTCTACCTAGGGTTGGGGGTCATTCATGGTGGGTATGTATTTAGGATGTGTGAGCCAAAGGTCCCAGTTCTTTTGGAATCTAGGAAGTTGTAAGTAGGCCTTGGCGTGCATAAATTCCATCAGGCAGTGGTTGTTCCAGAGGGCAGTTATTTCCGTGTTAGATGGGGGATTGGGAGATTTCCAATTTTTGGCAATAGCCAAGCGCGTTGCAATAAATATATGGGAGACGATCGTGCTTGAGGCCATAGTTCCATGTCTAGTCCCAATAGAACCATTTGTGGTGTTAGGGGTACAAGATCCGGTAGAATGGAAAGGAAGAGTTTAGAGACCATAGTCCACAATTTGGTGAGGATGGGGCAGTCCCACCATATGTGGAGTGGGGTTCCTGGGGATCCACAGTTTCCCCAGCAGAGATTAGTTGAATTCGGGTAGATCTGGGCAAGTTTAGATGGTGTGAGGTACCAGTGTGAGGAGACATCTGGAGATTTTCAGAGGTGCCTGTAGTGCGCAATGCCATTGTTGGGGAGTGTAAGAACATTGTAGTTTCTGCTCTCATTGCAGTATCGTTGGTGACTTAGAGGTGTGGCCGGTGCCAGTAAGAAGTTTATAGCAAAAGGAGATTCCACGTTGTCGAGGTGTTTTGAGGTTAAAGAATGTGATTATATGCCATGGTTGTAGGTCATCAGTCCATTGTATCTTAGAGAGGATCGAGCGCATCCTGAGGTATTTAAAAAAATCTTTGTGTCCAATGTGGTAATCGGTTTGTAGTTTTTGAAAGGACATGAGGGTGGGGCCTTGATATAGGGTTCCAAGGTTGGAGATTCCTTTGCTGATCCATTCAGAGACGTTGATGTCGGACGTGAGATTGTGGAGGACTTCCAGTGGTATTTGCTTGAGTAGACATAGTGGCGTACCTTGAGAGGATTGTATGGTGGCTTTCCATATCCTTATGGTAGTGTTAATAGTGTTGAGGTAGGAGTGAGTTCTTGGATGTTGCAGAAGAAGGGCCCTCCCAATACATTCTTGTTACCCACATATCCTATGTAAATTGAAGACTGTTTAAATTCAAACCAACTTTTCGAAATTCCATAGAATTTCTAGTAGTAATCGTTTTTTAAATTTATTAACTTATCCATTAATCTTGTCCTCTCTACCTCTCTAAACCATTCCAACATAGTTGGTGTTTTCTTTGATTTCCAATATTTTCTGGATCCATACCTTTGCTGCATTAAGCAAAAATGTAATGATAGACTTTTTGCATTTTTTTTTTTTTAATTGGCCTTGAGGAAATTGAAATTATATGCACATGTCAAACAGGTACAGAAAAATTGGTCCTTGGGTGGTGATTGTGCCTATGAAACCTATATCAGAAAATTTCTTTCAGATAAAATCAAAACCCACAAAGCTAGGCAGCCTAGAGACAGTCTTGCAGAGATTCCACATCCCAAAAACACTTAATCGGCGACATCGGAATCAGAGGCTTGATAGCTGTTGCTAATCCAGGAATTTCATCCAGAAACATTTTGATAAATGTCAGGTGGTCAACAGAGTCTGTGGACAGATGCGCTCTTTTATGTGTCACAAAACCTCCGGCAGCACTGAATGCCCGTTTGGAAAGCACATTGGATGCAGGGCAGCCCAGCAGCTTAATTGCATACTATGCAAGTTCTGGCCTGTGGTTGATTCTCATGATCCAGTAAACCAGTGAATCGTCAATTGACTGGAAAGCTCTCCATGTCTGTTTTTGCCCCTAGATAATCTCCCACCATATGTTGCAGGCGTTGTCGATGGGATGTGAAACTAACAGCCCTGGGTGCCGAGGACTAAAAATTTTTTGAAATGCATCACTGAGGCAGCCCTCTTCTCCACTGCTCCTCCTTTGACCAATAGAAGCCTCAAAACTAGCTTTTCCATGAGTCTGTAACCTACCAGAGCTTGGAAAAGCATCACATAAACTCCTCTTTAAGGTGTCCTCAAGATATTTCATCCTCTGCTCCCTCTGTGGGGACAGGATGAGTTCCAAGACTTTTCCCTTGTTATGGTGGTCAAGAAGGGTTGCCAACCAATAACGATCCATCTCCTTGATGCCACAAAATTCTCAGGTCCTTTTCACAGGCTTTGAAGAATAAGGGAGCCCATGCACCGCAAGTTGTGGAGACATGATAAGCAGAGTCCTCGGGGTCACTGAGGATTATAATATCTGGAACTACCTTCTCCCAGCCAGGTACTACCCCCAAGGGTTCTAGGGATGGAAAACCATCTCTTAAGGTTTGACGTATGTCTTCCTCTGCTTCAATGCCTCCAAAACTGCCTGAATCCTCCTCCCTCTCCTCTTGTGTGTTCTGTGGTGTCCGCATAAAGCGGGCCATGAAAGGAAAGGAAGTCCTTCTCTTCCACCCACTGCTCTGCCTCGAGTTCCCTGTCCATAATGCCACGCAGAGTCTGCTCCAGCAGGAACACAACAGGGTTTGCGTCACTGATGCATGCATTGTCGCCTCCTCAAATGGTGACAGTACAGGGCATGAATCCTTTATCAGCAGCCATTGGCGTGGGGAAAAAAGCCAAGCCGTCCTGAGCCTGTTGTTGTGCCATACTCACACAGGTGTCCTCGTTGACGGCCCTCTGCTGCATGTGCAGCCGCTGCAGCATTGCAAAAGTTGAGTTCCACCTGGTGGGCATGTCACAAATGAGGCGGTTTACGGCTAGGTGGCATTCCCGCTGAATTTCAGCAAACCGAACACTGGCTGTGTATGACCGCCTGAAATGGCTAGAGAATCTTCAGGCCTGCTTTAAAAGATATTGCATCCCTGAGTACCTGTTTAAAGCTGGCCTTCGGTCATTTTTCATCTTTCCATCTATTAAATCTTCTGCTCTTGTTGTTTTAACTTTGGATAGTAAAACATTTTTTTTCTGCCAGTAAAAAAACCTTATACAGCCCACTTCCTGTTTCTTGTCTGGTAATAAGCCCAGGCTTATGACATCATGCACAGTTCTCTCTCTCACTCATGAGAGTTTGCCAGGAAGGGAGGGGGGGGTGAGTCATAAGAGGGCCAATGAGAGCTGCAGGGCTTCAGAGCCGGAGGTGTGCCTCTGTGTAATTCCAGGAAGTGAACAGGCAGCAGCTTCAGCTGCTCACAGTTAAAATATTTGCAGCCAGGAGATTTATGCAGCATATTTGGCAAGTACAGAATCAGAGTATATATAAAATAATATGCAAAGTGGTTGGAGGGAAGCTTCAGAATGGCAATGATGTTTTTATTACAAATTATGTGAGCAGACTGCAGTTCCTCTTTAAGAAACACTGCGCCACCAAATTTCCACGTCGAAGGGTGGACAGGAGGCAAGTGCATTATCGCACACCACCAGAATGGCAATGATGGTTTTATTAAAAATTATGTGAGCAGTTCCTTTTTAAGAAACGCTGCGCCACCAAATTTCCCTGTCGAAGGGTGGACAGCAGGTAATTGCATTATCGCACACCACCAGAATGGCAATGATGTTTTCATTATAAATTATGTGAGCAGACTGCAGTTCCTCTTTAAGAAATACTGCGCCAAATTTCCCTGTCGAAGGGCGGACAGGAGGTAAGTGCGTTATTGCACACCACCATTCCTGGCTCAAGCTGCCGTGGGCCTGCCTCTGCAGAGCTGAAAGAATCTCTGCTCCGGTGTGGCTCCTGCCCCTAGACAGACCAGCTGAAGCACTGCATGGCATCTTTTAGCCTGACTCGTTGAATAGCCCCTTGAACGTTTAGGGGGGTACTGGTGGTTCATAGGACAATTTGGCAGAGGAAGGCATAGAGAAGGAGGTGGTAGAGCTGAAAATCTCATATTATCACCACCAGCTGTATGGAGACGTGGCGGCAAAACAAGCCCCAGCACTGAGCCCTGTCATGAATCCTTCCTAGTTGCAAGCAGAGTTACCCAGTGTGCTGTGAATGAAATATATCGTCCCTGACCATGCTTGCTGGACCACAAATCAGCAGAAAGGTAGACCTTGCCCCTGACCGCCTTACCAAACAATGCCACAAAATTGCCTTCCATGTAATGGTACAGAGCTGGACTGGCCTTATGTGAAAAGAAATAGTGACTGGGAACCTGCCATTGTGGTACAGCATTCTGCAAATTCACGGAAGGGGGCAGAATCCACCAGATGGAAAGGCAGAAGTTGTAAAGCCAGCAATTTGGACAAACTGAAATTTAGATGCTGGGCATGTGGGTGGCAGGGACTGTATTTTTTTGTTTCGCTGCAGCAGCTGGGGCAGAGAAATTTGCCTGCTATACTCTACAGCTAATGATGTGCTGCCTCTCAACGTGCTGCAAAGACCTATGACACCCTTTGCTATACCATCGTCCCTGTCAGTGGAGGCTGCTGAGAGGTCATGAGATATAGCGGGAGTAGACCCGAAAGGTGGGGAGTGAGGAGGAGAACAATTGCATCTCTTTTGTGTGGCTTTCAGGTGCTCTTGCCAACAGGCTGAGTGGTGGGAGACGAAATGCCTTGTCAAGGATGTGGTACTCAAATGGCTGGTGTTTTTGCCATGCTTGATCTGCTTGAAGCAAAGTTTGCAAATTGCAACAGTGAGATCGGCTGCACATGTGCTAAAAAAGACCCAGACAGCTGAGCTGTGGGAGGTAGGCCGGGAGATAACAGCACCACAATCTGATGGAATAGGTTGGCTGCTCTCTACTCTTCCATGATGGCTGCCTCATTGGGGTTGTGCCTTACCTTGACTTTCCTCCTCTGCTCCATCGCTCAGCACCCAAGTCACGATAGTGACCTCATTATCATCATTCCCTCCATCTTCATTATCACTTGAGCCAACTTGGCAATACACTGCGGCTGGGGGGAACATGATTGCCAATTTGTTGTAGGCTCATGTTCCGACCTTCCTTGACCTCAGAACCAACAACAGAATCATGTAATGCCTGTACATAGTCAAGGATCAAGTGGCTGACGCTGTGTTAAAATAACCCAGCTGACTCCTTTATGTACGATGCTGGGGCTATGGCAGGAGTAGTTGTGGACAAGGAGGCAGAATAAGCCACTCAGGCAGCTGCAGAGGACAAGTATCTGCTTGGGTTATAGAGGATGAGGAGGATGAGGATAGTTTAGTAAGCCAGTCCACCACCTCCTCTGTATGCTGTGGCTGGATAGCCAGGGGAATATCATTAAAACAGAGAAAGTGGTGCCCTGCCTGAGGATGGACAACGTCCACTTTTGCTTGTGGACACATATTCTGCTGGCCCCCTCACAGTAGCATGGAAATGTCTGCCTCTCCTTGTTGGCCTCCCAGCATGATTTTTACCGAAATGTAAGAGACGGGGAAATGTGTAATTGGATGCACTTTAATCAATGGAAAGTAGTGTTTGGTGCACTTTAACTTGAGGACTGGTGCTGACAGAAATGTCAAAACTTTAAAAAAAAAAAAAAAAGGGGCAGCAACAGCACCAGAAAAACTGTGGCTCACAATTTCAAAAAAAAAAAAAAATTGGGCAGGCACCGGACAAAAACAAAAAAAATAACACACAGCAACCCAAAAAAAGAGGGGTATACAGCAATGTATACAGCACTAAATGTTTTGTAATGCGGCAATGGTATCGCTATGGGGGTGCGGACCACACCTGGGCGACAACCTGCCAGAATGTGACACCAGGCCTGAACTGGCACCAGGCGCTGCGGCTCCCTCCTCTCCCTCCTTCCCTTCTGGGATCTCTGCTGTATCTCCTCAGCTCCACATGATGTGTGGGGAGGGTGAGGGAGGAGGGAATGAGACAGAGACAGACAGGGTGCCTCTTTCTGCAGGCATTTCTCTCCCTGGTGGCTGCACTCACTGCAGACCAGACTATAGCAGGCTCCTCCTCAGCTCTGAGGTACACAGGGAGGAAGAACCGAGTAGGAGGAAGAGGAGGAACACCACTCTACAGCATCTGCCCACAGCTGAGGCCTGTAATAACAAGAGTCTTGCAGAGGAGGGGGATTTGGTGATTGGGAAGGGGCAGGGGGCATGGGCAGGTAACAATTATGCTGCCAGTAGTGATTTTATAAAAGGGGGGTGTAGAGGATATGTGCTAGGGGGTGCTTTGCTTTGGGTTAGAGAGGACTTGTGCTAGAAGGAGGGGGGCGGATTTGAAGTTTGACCCCCCCAGTACAACTCCTCTCCCCTCCCAAAGCACCCCTAGCACATATTTTCTAACCCCCACCCCCATTAAATCAAAGATCCCACCCCGGCTCTATCCTTCCCTCCAATTCCATCCCGGCTCCATTCATTCCTCTGATCCCATCCTGGGTCCATCCACCACCCTGATCCCATCCCGGCTCCATCCATCCAATGATTCCATCCTGGATTCATTCATTCCCTTGATCCCATTCCGGCTCCATTCATCCCCCCGATCCCACCCCGGCTTCATCCATCACCCCAATTCCATCCCGGCTCCATACACCACCCTAATCTCATCCTGGCTCCATACACCACCCCGATACCATCCCAGCTCCATCCATCCACTGATTCCATCCTGTCTTCATTCATCCCCAGATCCCATTCTGGCATATCCATCCTTCCGATCCCATCCCGACTCCATCCACCACCCTGATCCCATCCCCGGCTCCATCCACTGTGGCAGACTAAGGGGGAGAGCTACGTCAATGCACTAGCCTGCTCAGTGCCCCGGGGGGGGGGGTGACACCATGTTTTACCGCACCAGGTGACACCAACACAATCCCTTCTCTGAGCTGGCCGCTCAGCTGTCGGCTAATTGCCAGCTCCCATCTCTCTCCAGTTACTCAGTTGTTGATATCCTGCTCATCAGTCCTGCCTACTTATGCCGTCCAGTCCAGAGGAGCTCTGCCTTCACTTCATCTCGCAATCTCCGACTTCGTGTTCCCTCACTGAAGTTCGCACCTCGATTTATTGGGCCTTTCCGTATTCTTCGCAGTATTAACCCAGTGGCTTACGCATTAGACCTTTCTTCTAATATGCGTATTTCAAATGTATTTCATGTCTCCTTATTAAAACCTTTGGTCTGCAACCGCTTTACCACTTTGGTGCCACGTCCTCACCCTGTACAGGTTGAGAACCAGGAGTATGAAGTACAGTCCATTGTTGACTCTTGTAGGTTCCGTAGGCGCATACAGTACCTGGTGCATTGGAAAGGGTACAGTCCAGAGGAACGCTCTTGGGTCTCATCCTCGTACATGCCCCTGTCCTCCTTTGTGATTTCCATAGATGTTATCCCCTCAAGCCTGGTGGTCCTCCGAGGAGGAGGGGTCATTGAGGAGGGGGTACTGTCAGGGCTGGGCTCAGCCCTTCCTTCTCTGAGCTGGCTGCTCAGCTGTCGGCTAATTGCCAGCTCCCATCTCTCTCCAGTGTTACTCACTTGTTATTGATATCCTGCTTATCAGTCCTGCCTACTTAAGCCATCCAGTCCAGAGGAGCTCTGCCTTCGCCTTGGTCAACATCACAAGAAACATCTCCTGCGTTCCTGTTTTAAGACTGGCTTTGCTGACATCCCTTCTGGCTCCGGATCCTGCTTGCTGTTCCACTACTTTGATCGCTTACTTCTGGCTTGGCTGACTATCCGTTCCATTTACTGAACTTTGGCTATGTTGTAACTATGTTTTTTCCTATTACTTTTATTGTTAAACAAGTGTGATTTAACTGTACTTCTGTCTCGGACTGATTTCATGGTTTCTGACAGCAACAAACTATAGGCAAAGATTAGAAAAGTACAATTCTGTACATAGCTAAAATCATATCCAGAATCAACTAGGCAATGATTAAAAGACTGGAGCCAAAACATTTGACAGCATGCCTAAATGCCCAGCCACATGACAACCCTGGATTTCCCACTCCCTCCAGTATTTTATACAGATCTCTGGCAATATGATGGAGATGATCGGCTTGAGTGGGCGGTGAAGGTGCCGTGACGGCTGGATCTACATCTCTTTATCTCGCCCCAGTAGGTCATCATTATAGAATTACAATTATTGCCTCATACAGTGATATATGTGTAGGGCAAACACCATTTGCCCATCTAGGTGACCTAGCACGTTTGTGTGTGTGTGTGTGTGTGTGTGAGATGGGGGGAGGCATCTAAAAAAAATGTTTTGTTTATGTGTCCACTTAAACGGTTAACTTTTTAATATATATTTATTTATTTTTTCAGACTTTATTGTTATCACATAGGGAACCAGTAGCCCCTATATGATGGCATATAGGTGACTAGGTTGGCGGGAGGGTGGCACATCATAGCGGTTGTGGCAGTGATCAGGCAACATTTGGATTTACAAAAGTACACAGCCAGGAGTGTTAAAATAACATGTCTGCAGCACATTAAAAATCTTAAGCTCCGGAAAGTGGTTGGGGATTTAGATTTTAACACCAACCCCCCCACCCCCTATATTGGCACAGATTGGTCTGATCGGGTCTGTCTGACAGTTTTTCAGGCAGACCCAATCAGACCCTCCATTGTCCTCTATAGAATGGTAGATGTAAACAGACTTGTGACCCGCCTATATCCAATCTGCCAAAAACAAACCAAGGGGATCTGTTCCCCTCTGTCTGGGCAGATGGGATTGGAGGGCAGTTGGGTGTAAACACACAAGTCTGTATACACCTCACCACCCACAGAGCAGAGTGGGCTGTGTGGGATCTGCTCAGCAGGGGATCAGCACACAGAGCCCAAGCTGAGCAAATAGATAGGAATCTTATTCTGCCCCTCTGTCCCCATGTAATCTTCTGTCTTGCCCCCATGTCCATTTCTGTCCCCATTTCTCTTTTTGCCTTGCACTCTGTCTCTATGTTCCCATCTATTCCTCATCTCTAGAGGGTCCCCACGGTGTACATGTCAGCGAGCTGTCTTATGCAAAGCAAAGCAGCAAGATTTACCTTTCGTCCCTCCACTCCGTGCTGATCCTGCTTCTGTGCTTGCTGACTCCTCCCCCTAGTCTCACTGGACTCCTCCCCCTCATCTCTCACCTCCAGTTCAGTGGCGATTGTTGACTCTGTGCTGGACTGGAGGCATTTCTGTGGGAATTGTTCAGTGCAGGGCTGGAGCCTGGAGAGAGAAAAGTGGTTGTTCTGCCCTTCACCCAGGACTTGGAGAGAGGAAGGGCAGTAGCAGCCTGGAGTGAGGAGCAAATGGAATCTAGTGTAAACTGGAGGCAGCGGCTGATGTTCACAGAATCACAGTGCGGTGCTGCATGTCATGGTGCACGCTGTGTGACTTGTGCTGAGCTGGGTAAAGGTGTGTGCGGGACCGACGTCAGCATCAGCTTTTCTTGAGGGACCCCATGGCTTTAGTGCCCTCCCTCTGCTGGTACCTTACGGCGGGTGCCTTTCCTCCCCTATGCTAGCGCCGGCTCTGCACCCGCCCAGAATCAGCCTGGCCCCTGAGTGTCTATGTGCGGACACCTTGCTCCGGGGGGGGGGCCCTAGCCCCCACCTGTGGACGCCCATGCCAGAGGTACCTGTATCTGCACCTTCCAAGGGAAATTAGTACAGTAACAAACAGGCACACACCTTAAACATTAAAAAGAACAGAACAATAAAATTTTATGAATGTTCCCTAATGCAATCCACATCATTTATGGTGTTCAGAGATGTAATCCTCATCAATCATGATGCCTGCCAATGTTTACTCACTGCACTCCTGTCATTAAATGACAGATTCCTTGGCTGTGGCAATATAAACAGACAGCTGGGCATCCTGGGTGCTGTTATTGACAAGTTGTTTTTTATTACTGTGTAAATAAGGTGAAACAAATGTAAATGTAAAAAAGAGAGAAAGAGACAAATAATTCTACAGTAGCGCACTAAACTAATCTACAAAACTCCCAAATATTAACATTGTGAAATGATCAACATAAAACACCCATACATAATGAAAAGTGTCCATATGGCATATCCAAAAAATATATATGCTCCAACATATGAAAATCAATATGGTAAAACAGTTCAACCCAAAGTGGTTGCAAACCCTTAGAGACCACTTTTTACTACAGGTAAGCCTACAATAAGGCTTACCTGTAGCTACCTTGGATATCTCCTAAACCTGCACAGTTCAGGAGATATCCCCTGTATCAGCATGTGCTGACATCATCGGCGCATAGGCACTGAAGCAACAGCACGTTCGTGCCATTGCTTCAGCTAGTGTGTCGTTATTGGCGGCTCTCGTGTGCATGCGCGGGAGTGACGTCATCGTGGCTCCGGCCAATCACACCGCCGGAGCCCGCGGTACTCGGAAGTAACTCTGGGAGCTATGCCGCCGGCCAGAGCGGTGTACGGGAACTTCGATCTAAGGTGAGTATTTCATAATGAGCTAGTATGCTATGCATACTAGTTCATTATGCCTTTGTCTTGCAGGGTTTTTTTTTTTTTTTTGTGGGTTTACAACCACTTTAAAGTGAAGAAAAGACAGTGAAACAAAATCTTGTTGATCCACCAAAATCCTTCACCAAAGTGATGTGTGCCAATTCTCTCTCTTTTTCACATTGACATTTGTTTCACCTCATTTGCATGTTTATTGAATATTAAGTGACAGCACAGACAGGTGTCTTTCATTAGCGCAATGCGCACACATATATTTGTTTTTTTATTACTACTGTACTGTATATGGTTACATTTCTAGAGGAGTTTCTATCAAATTCTCATTAATAATTAAGACACTGCAGTCAATGTAACAGTGTAAAATTGTCCAGCAGCAGGAACATTTTAATTTGCACATTTAGACCTAAAATTACTAGAGACAAGGAGCACAGGCTGGGGATTTACTACAAGAATTAAGATACTGCAGAAAATACAGAAGTGTAAAACTGGCCAGCAGCAGGACAGTTTTAAACAGGTATGCCCTGTACACCCGATCGGAATTTTTGTCGGAAAAACCTTGGATGGAATTTTCCGACACAATTCCGTCAGCAAAAGTCCAATGGAGCATACACACGGTCGGAATTTCTGACCAAAAGCTCACATCGGACTTTTGTTGGCGGAATTTCCAATCGTGTGTAACTTTTATGTTATCTGTGGGGATAGGGATTGCATTGAATGACATCATATGAGATGTTTTAGACACACACTGTTCTTACACTCAATTAAATTTTTCTTTCAAACAGCAGCTCCCCGAGTCCCCCCCTGTACCATACTGTTTATCTGTTGATCCTGCTGTTGTTTTTCAACTTCCTCTAACCAAACAGCAAAAGTGAAAGTTAGAGGGTTGAGACACACCTTTTAACTCTGACTGGAGTACTTACAGAAATATTTTGTAACTGCTTAAAAAGTATTACCTGAAGTCAGACTTTAAAGTTAAAACTTTAGTAAAGTGCCCCTTCCAAAAAAGATAAAGTTTCCCCTGCAAGTTATTGTCATAATGTACTAGCGTGCATCGCCTACTAGCACATTATGAGAGACCTACCTTAAAACAAAGCCCTCCAGTGTTGCACTCTCACCGCTGACAGGGCTTCCATCTTCACCTGATCTTCCTTCCTGGTTCGTGGGCACTGGCCATTATAATGGCTGAGTGGCGATGTAATTCCCGCACAGGAACCACAGCTGTCTATTCGGAGCATAGTGCACATGCGCTGGTGGCGTCACTGGCTGCAGAAGTAGCGAATATCTCCTAAAGCATGCACGGGTAGGACATATTCCTTGTACCTACATATAAGCTTTATTATAAGCTTACTTGTAGGTTTAAGTCAGCAAGCAGAGTTTACTATCGCTTTAATTGTTAGTCTTCTATGTAAAGTCCATTCCAATCTATTAACCCATCTAACCCTATCCTCTCCAGACGACGCTGCTGTCCACTAGGTGACTCCAATGCTCCCCCATAGATAGAGGAGCCAATCTAAGACAGGAAGTGTGTTACTGGTCAGATCACCAGGTGAAAAAAAGGAAACAAAAATAAAAAAGTAAACAAATGCAGTCACTTTTGTTTTGGGGTTTAATAACCTAAAAAAAGACCCTATCAACATACAATAAAAAACAATAAGCCTGCAAAATGAATGAAAACACCAAAATACTGCACTCCTTAAACAAAATTGCCCTTCCCTTTTTTTTTTTTTTTTTTAAAGGGAATCCTTGCAGAAAAAAGTAGAAAAAAGGTTGCTTTGGATGGGACAGTACATTAAAAGTGATCACTGACCTTAGAACAACTACAACCTTAGAACAACTAGGTGAAGAAGCACGCAGAAAGGGATCAGTTTTGACTCTCATCTGCGGTCTTGGGGCAGGATTGCGGCCAGGGAGGGAGGGAGGGGATGGAGTTCTATCTTGCAGGGGTGGTTACAAATTCTCAATGGAAGACAGATTAAGTTAGGCGGACGAATTTCCTCAATAGACCAAAATAAATGACAGATTTAAATTTTTTTTTCATCTTACAATGTTAAGGGACTGAACTCTCCGGTTAAAAGACAAAGTATTAAAAGAACTTCAACAGTACCGAGCAGATGTGGTATTCCTTCAGGAGACCCATCTGGCTCTGGATAAAAATATTAAGTTATATTCTCCCGCATTGCCTACCTGGTTTTATAGTGATTCACCCCTAAGAAGAGCCAAGGGGGTAGCAATAGGGTTTTCAAGAACATCTAAGTTTTCTCTAATTAACAGATTGACGGACCCCGAGGGCCGCTATCTTTTTCTGAAGGGCAAGCTGGGGAATAAAATGTTTACTCTAGCTAATGTCTACTGTCCGAATAAAAATCCGACTGTATTCTTAAAGCAGGTACTGGACAAAGGGATGGAGTTCAAGACAGGGGAGGTGGTTCTGGCGGGGGACTTCAATTTTTGTATTGACCCCACCCTAGATAGTACGTCCCGGGCACAAGGGACAAGCAAGGTTCAATTAAAAATGATCAGGCGTAAGCTGCATCAATGCCATATTATGGACGTGTGGAGAGTGCAACATGCAAAAGTAAACAATTATACCTTCTTGTCCCCTGTGCACGGGACGTACTCAAGACTGGACTATATTATGACTGACCATAGCCTACTGGACTTTGTGGAGGAAACCAGAAAAGAAATAACCACGCTATCCGACCATGCCCCAATCTCAATGAGGATTATGTTACCGGGGTCCCAAAGACAACCATTCTCATGGAAGCTAAATGAAAATCTATTAAAAGATGATAAAGTGGCAGAAATAGTGCAGAAAGAAATTGAATTCTTTTTCAAGGCTAATAATACAGGGGAAAAAGCTTGATCCACTATTTGGGAGTCGCATAAAGCGTATATCGGGGGGTTCTTATTTCCATCAGGGCCGGGAAAAAAAAAAAAAAGAGAAAAAAACTTATTGAGGAAATAAACATACTAAAACAAGAACATAAAAAATATAAGGGACATCATCAGGAAAGCTTCCATCAGCTGGCCATTAAAAGGGGGGAGTTAAGGGATAGCATGGAACAGGACACGAGAAGGGCCCTAAACAAAATAACAAGAGAGAGATATTTCTGGGGAAACAAGTCAAGAAAGTATCTTGCGAGGCTACTGAAAAAGAAAAGAGAGACTTGAATTTCATCGAGAAAATACAAAATAAAAAAAGGTGAGGTAGTTTCTACAACTAAAGGGATAGCGGAAGAATTTAGGAAGTATTATGAAGCCCTGTACACTGTAGGATTAAAAGGGTAGGGATGAGCCGAACACCCCCCTGTTCGGTTCGCACCAGAACATGCGAACAGGAAAAAAAGTTTGTTCGAACACGCGAACACCGTTAAATTTTATGGGACACGAACATGAATAATCAAAAGTGCTAATTTTAGAAGGCTTATATGCAAGTTATTGTCATAAAAAGTGTTTGGGGACCTGGGTCCTGCCCCAGGGGACATGGATCAATGCAAAAAAAAGTTTTAAAAACGGCTGTTTTTTCAGGAACAGTGATTTTAATAATGCTTAAAGTCAAACAATAAAAGTGTAATATTCCTCTATATTTCGTAGCTGGGGGGTGTCTATAGTATGCCTGTAAAGGGGCGCATGTTTCCTGTGTTTAGAACAGTCTGACAGCAAAATGACATTTCGAAGGAAAAAACCCATTTAAAACTACTCGCGGCTATTGCATTGCCGACAATACACATAGAAGTTCATTGATAAAAACGGCATGGGAATTCCCCACAGGGGAACCCCGAACCAAAATTAAAAAAAAAAAAATGACGTGGGGGGCATACTATAGACACCCCCCAGCTACGAAATTTAAAGGGATATTACACTTTTATTGTTTGACTTTAAGCATTATTAAAATCACTGCTCCTGAAAAAACGGACGTTTTTAAAACTTTTTTTTGCATTGATCCATGTCCCCTGGGGCAGGACCCAGGTCCCTAAACACTTTTTATGACAATAACTTGCATATAAGCCTTTAAAATTAGCACTTTTGATTTCTCCCATAGACTTTTAAAGGGTGTTCCACGGCATTCGAATTTGCCGCGAACACCCCAAATTGTTCGCTGTTCGGCGAACTTGCGAACAGCCAATGTTCGAGTCGAACATGAGTTCGACTCGAACTCGAAGCTCATCCCTATAAAAGGGATCACCGGATCAAATAGAGGACAGGAGGGTGGAAGAATTCTTGAATGGAGCAGGGGTTGTAGGGCTGTCTGAGGGAGCTAGAGCTGTCTTGGATAGACCTATAACTGAAGATGAAATTTATGCATTAAAGGATTCGCCCATGGGAAAAAGTCCGGGTCCAGATGGGTTTACTACTTTTTACCTGAAACAATTTAAACATATATTGGTTCCGAAGCTCTGCCATTATTGAAACGACCTGGGTACCAACTGTATAATGGGGGGAGACGCCCTATCTGCAACCATTACTCTGATATTAAAAGAAGGAAAAAATAACATGTTGTGCTCTAGTTATAGACCCATTGCCCTATTAAATGCGGACACCAAATTATATGCCAAGGTCTTAGCGGGCAGGTTGAAGGATAAAATGACTACCCTGGTTCACCCAGACCAGGTAGGTTTTATACCGGGAAGAGAGGGCAGGGATAACAAGGTGCGATCATTGATCCTTCTAGAGTCCATCAAATCTGGCGGGTCCCCAGTTCTATTCCTGTCGATGGACGCCGAAAAAGCGTTGATAGGGTAGACTGGGGACTCATGATAAAAACATTGGAATTAATGGGAGTCGGACCAAGATTCATTACATGGGTGAGAACTTTATACAACCACCCCCCGGCATCCGTGAAAGTGAACGGGGTCCTTTTGAGACCTTTTAAGATGGAGAATGGAACCAGACAGGGGTGTCCATTGTCCCCCCTCTTATTTGTATTAACTATGGAACCCTTGCTGGCGTCTATTTGAAAAAATCCAAACTGTAGTGGGGTAAAGATAGGAACAGAGGAACATAAACTCGCGGAGCTTGCTGATGATGTTCTTTTGTATATCACTAATCCTAGGATTACAAACCCGAACTTGCTGCAGATTTTAAAAACCTATGGAGATATTTCAAATTTCAAGATAAATCTCAGCAAGTCCGAAGTCTTAAATATTAATATAGACAAACAGGAAGAAGAAAAACTTTCAAGGGAGTTTCACTTTCCCTGGAGAAAGGATTTAAAAAATATTTAGGAGTCAAACTATCTAATTCCCTGAAGAAAATCTACCTAATCAACTATATACCCTTACTAGATGTAATTAAGCAAGAAACAAAAAATATGTCAATGCGTCCCCTCTCTTGGATCGGACGCATTAACACAGTAAAAATGGTGTTGGCTTCTGAAAATCCTATATAAATTCCAGATGCTTCCGATTCCCCTCCCACAGCCATATATGAGAGCCCTACGAGGACTAATTGCGAGGTTTGTCTGGTGTGGCAAAAAAAACCACGAATTGCAAAAAAACAAGGAGGATTAGCTCTTCCGGATTTCAATAAATACTACATCTCAGCAACACTTTCACAGGTTATGGAATGGTCATGGGAGGTCTCGGATAAGAGATGGGTCAATATTGAATATAGCATGAGTAGCACACACTTATGTCACATTATATGGAACCCTCCAAAATACAGAATACTTAGCACAAAAACACCGGTTTTAACACTAAATATACAAAAATGATGGGATCAGATCCATACACAAAATAAATGGTATTATAACTCTCCTTTGATTTACTTGAAGGATAATACATTTTTTGAACCGGGGATGAGGGAGGTGGGAGGGAACTGGATAAAGAATGGAAACACTCAAGTAAAAGATTTAATCAGAGAAGGGAAAATTCGCACGTATCTCGATTTGAAATCTGAGACAGATCTAATGGTGATTGATCCATGGCGGTACATCCAGTTGTTGCATTTTGTAGAGAAACTTCCGAAACCGATTAGAGGTGAAGAAGACTATAGGCCGCTTGAGCAGCTCTGTAAGAGAGAAAAACCAAGAAATACTATTTCTCTACTTTATAAAATGTTATTGTCTAAAGAGGAATTGGATGTGCCTCCCTATATCAAGAAATGGGAAAGGGAATTAGGGACACAATGTAGTAAACACATGTTAGGAAAAATTTTGAAAATGTTACACGGCTCTTCAGCCGACACCAAGATGACGGAAACAAATTTTAAATGTTTAGCAAGGTGGTATGCCACACCAGACAAAATTAGCAAATTTCAACCAGATAAATCTGTGAAATGTTGGAGAGGGTGTACAAATATAGGAACGATGGCTCATATATGGTGGGAGTGCTCCATCATTAAAGCATACTGGAAGAAAATCATACAACTAATAAAGGAAATTACTAAAAAAACTATATTGGAAGACCCATGGACATGTTTATTCCACGGGACAGAGGAGCCAATTAAGCAATATCAAACATCTAATGTCCCTATATTATTGGACGCTTCCAAAGAGTCAGATTCCAAAAAAATGGCTGGAAAGCGAGAGTCCTAAAACCCGTGAGCGGCTTTTTTTGTGTAAATTAAATCTATAATATAGAGTGTCTGGATGGAACTGGATGGAGCTTTTATAAGCTGTATTTCAATGTATGGTTTTAGTTTTTTGTATTTGTAAAACATAAGGAATTAAAAAAAAAAAAAAAACTACAAAAAAAAAAGTATTAGGAACAAAAAAAGCCAGAAAATAGGTTGATTGACCAAGGAGCTAGCAATCAGAATTAACAGTATCTTAACTGACCCAACTCTTTCCCTATGCAGTTTAACAACTTTCTTTATCATTCCCCTGCAACAGTTTCCAATACATTGACACTATGGATGCTCTGTTCCCCCACCCCCTTTATAGGGGGGCAGCTGTGACATAACTACCCATTATCGTTACCAAGAATTTGTGTCAACAAATTCCTGCATTAGTTTGCCAGGACTGTGAATGGAGAACAGGCTGGGTTAATCTTCAACTCAAGGTATACTAATCCTATGATCTCTAAACCTTGTCCTTATTTAAAAGTTAATATACAGTATATAGACACAGATCAATTCTCATAAATCTACGTGGCAAAGTAGGACAGAGAAACAAAGTCTGTAAGTGGTATTTTTTACTTATGATGTTCTTTTATGTGCATTAAAGTGGTTCTAAATTGTTTTATATTAATGTATTCTCTACATTAACTGCTTGCCGCCTGCCCACCGTCAAATCACGGAGGGGCGGTGCGGCTCTCGTTATGGGATGACGTCATATGACGTCGTCCCAGAATGGTTGCCCTCACCATCAGCGGCATTTCCTCGCAAGGGACATTGAGACATGTAATCAGGGCACTGATCATCAGTGCCCCGATTACAATAAAGCACCACCAGTGCCGGCAATCAGTGCCCATTAGTGATGCCAGTCAGAGGCGGCTCTAGACTTTGTGAGGCCTTAGGCAAAACTTAGACATGAGGTCCC
This sequence comes from Lithobates clamitans, assembly GCA_037952925.1. Taxonomy (NCBI): domain Eukaryota; kingdom Metazoa; phylum Chordata; class Amphibia; order Anura; family Ranidae; genus Lithobates; species Lithobates clamitans. Next base: position 3,674,171 of record JBBGZY010000407.1, on the reverse strand, counting down.
ACTCACGCTCATAATGGGAAAAATAATTGAAGTGATCCGATAAAAGTTATCATTGGCGGATGAGACAATGGAGTTGGGGGAGAGTCTGGGCTTGGACAGGAGTCCCATCACTACTGGGGAGGAGAAGGATCACAGCTGGGATGTTAGTTTATTTTATAGACGAGCAGTACAAAGTTTTTAATTGTAGTATAGAGTAGGAGTTGGGATGAGTGCTGTGCTGGTAATGAGGACAGCGCTGTTCCAATAGAGATAAGCAGGAGGGTGTAGAGGCAGGGCTATATCCTAGGGAGGATGTAGGCTCAGGTACCCTGTCAAATTTGCCCATCAAGTGGGTGTCAGATCCAGCTACCTGATTTCTAGTGTCTGCTAGCACATGCTCCATATTAGTAGCTGGGAAATCCTCTAACATCCACTCTCAATAGCCAACGTACGCTCCTGATGTGTGCGTGTGAGAGGGGAGGGTGGCCATCCTCCAAGTGCCTTTCTTTTTTTTCTTTTTTTTATTCTGCTAACCTGTCCCACCTTCCGCCCATCTAGCTCACCACCCACAGCATACGCCATCAGTACCCACCCCCTCCTCTGCTGGGGAGGGGGGGGGCAGGAGGTGAGAAGAAAGCAGGAGCCAATCACAGAGTCAAGGCAGCGGCTGCAGGGCTCATGCCACTCCGGAGTATACGCATTTTGCGGCAGTTTCAAGAAGCAACCTCCCCCACCCCTAACCAGCCAAGAGGGAACTCGACTAGCTTTAGATCAATTGATTTTTTTGTCTCCCCCCCCAAAAAAAAAAATCAATACACACTGACCCCCTTCCTCCCCCCTGCTCCTCCAGAGATCGATGGATGCTCCAGCTGGCTGCACTCACTAAAGTCGGACAAAGTGAACTCCATGGCCAGAAAGAGGACAGGGAGGTGAAAGGCAGGGCCAGTGCAAGGATTTTAGTCTACACAGCGAAGGTGTACTTTGGTGCTGCCACCCCCCTCCTTTCTCCTCCACAGTATAATGTACAGTGTAGATGTAAGGGGAGTGAAAATTCCCCCCCAAATTTACCCTTTACCCTCGTTGCTCCCATCCGTCCAAAAAGAAAAATCAGCACTAATTTGAACACCCTCGCCGCCCCCAGCACAGATCCTCTCTCCCCCTTCCAGAACAAATCCCCCCCAACACAAATCTCCTTCCCTCTTCTTCAGCACAAATCCTCCTCCACCCTCCCCAAATCCCCCAGTCCCAGCACAATCGCCCCTTCTTCCCCATCCTAGCACTTATCCCCACACCCCTCAGTTCCCCCTTTCAGCACAACCCCCCCCCCCAATACCCCTCTCTGAATGAATCCTCCTCCACTCCCAAAATCCTCCTTCCCGGCACATCCCCCCATTCTAGTACAAATCCTTCTCCACCTAATTCACCCCCTTTAAACCCCCCCAGCATAAATCCCCTCCAATCCCCCCTCCCCCAAAATGTATTCTCCCAGAAAAAATCCCCCCCCTTCAAGCATAATCCCCCCCCCCTAATCCCTCTTCTAGCACATATCTTCCCCCGGTTTAAATCTTTTCTCCATATCAAGCACATATCCTCTCCCCAAATCCCCTACCAGCACAAGTCCTCTCCCCACTTCTAGTATAAATCCATACCCCCCATCGCAGCAAAACCCCTTCTTCCCCCTCTTCAAACCCCCCCAATCTCTCCTCCAAGCAAAAATCCTCTCCCCACTTCTAGCACAGATCCTCTCCCCCAAGTCCTCCCTTCTAGCACAACCCCCCCCCTCAAACCCCCCATCTTTCTAGCACAAATCTTCTTTCCCCCAAATCACCCCACACCAGCACAAGTCTGCAAGTCCGCTCCACAGTTCCCACCCAAATCCCACTTCCCAGTACAAAACCTCCCCCAAGCACAAATCCTCTCCCCGTCTAATCCAAATCAATCATTAATACTTTCCAAATGTTCGGCTTTTTGTGGGACCTTCCTGAGATAACAAAATCCTGCAAATCTGGACTAAAGGCCAGTTCACACCAGCATGCAGTGCAAGAAACCAGCATTCTGTGTGCATTTCCCGCACCGCATTCAAAACGCACTGCAGTTGTGATCTGCAGTGGGTGTCAATGTTAGCTTAATGACACAAATGCAGGTCAAAAAGGTAATGCGTTTATCTGCACCTGATCGTATAGTACAGTAGTACCATGGGATCCTATTCCTGTGAGTTTTATAACTCTTGGTGTGGCCTGGCACAATTTCAGCTCATTCAAATGAATGGAACGCATGTGAATCGCACAGAGACGCACAGTGTGTTCCTGTGCGATTCATGGTGTGAACTGGCCCTAAGTCCTGGAGCCCAGTGCAGAAAAAAGTTCCGTCACCTGGCTCCACTAACTTGCTTGCAGGGGGCACTAGTGTGGGCAACTGGGGTGGATGCCCTGCATCTCTAGCAGGGTGCTCAGATGCCATGATTGTCCCCTGTGTACCAGCTAGCATGTCCTTGATTTGGGGGTGGGGGGGAGTGGGTGAGAGAGGACTTTGGGATGGGGGGGCTGGTCATATTTTACATCCAACTCCCCCTTGTAGCACAATTCCTTTCTCCTCCCAAAGCGTCACCAAGCACGTGCAGTATTCTATTATACACCCCCCCCAATATCACTGCAACTTCTGAAAGTATTCATCTTTGTTAGCTTGCCAACCCTGACCCCCCCCCCCCCCCCGCAAGTGTCCTATCTTTATCACACTATAGTAGAACAATCACATACCTCAGATCAGCGTGGCAGATTTTGCACATCGGTGTTTCTCCTCCCCGGCTCCTCCTCCTGTCTGTATACAGGAAGAGATCAGAGCCGAGGAGGAGGAGATGGCTGCAGCTTTAGTCAGCGTCTCCCCCAGAGCTAAGATCGCAGCACGTGGGACATCAACCTCCCCTGGCGGCTGCGAGTGTACCCACATTAGCGCAGCCGTGCTGGGCAAGTTCAAGTGCCGGATCTTTCTCCCGGCACTTGGCTCTGCTCCAGCAAGATACACTGACAGTATGGCAAGGTCCTGGCCAATCCAGGCAATTTACCGGGGCGGAGAGGAATCCGAAGAGCTCCGCTTAGGGAGAGGGACCTTCCCCACAAAGTGATGGTCATTCTGTGTGCGGGTTAGGCAGATTAGGGGGCCGCAAGGCCCCTGTAAGAGCGGGGCCTTAGACGGCCGCCTAATTTGCCTAATTAAAGAGCCGCCTCTGATGCCAGTCAGTGCTAGCTATCAGTTCTGCCTATCAATGCCCATCACTGCCACCCATCAATGCCGCCTATCAGTGCCCACCAGTGCCCTCTATCAGTGCCCACAAGTGCCACCCATCAGTGCCACCCATCAGTGCGGCATTTTAGTGCCTCCTCATTAGTGCCCATAAGTGCCACCTCATCAGTGTGCATCAGTGCAGCCTATCATTGCCACCTCATTGGCGCACATCAGTGAAGGAGAAAAATTACTTATTTACTAAATTTACTGACAGACTAATGCCCTGTACACATGGTTGGATATTGATCGGACATTCCGACAACAAAATCCATTAATTTTTTCCGACAGATGTTGGCTCAAACTTGTCTTGCATACACACGGTCACACAAAGTTGTCGGAAAATTCCATCGTTCTTAACGTGGTGACGTAAAACACGTATGTCGGGACTATAAACGGGACAGTAGCCAATAGCTTTCGTCTCTTAATTTATTCTGAGCATGCGTGGCACTTTGTGCGTCGGATTTGTGTACACACGATCGGAATTTCCAACAACAGATTTTGTTGTTGTAAAATTTTATAACAAGCTCTCAAACTGTGTGTCGGAAATTCCGATAGAAAATGTGTGATGGAGCCCACACACGGTCGGAATTTCCGACAACAAGGTCCTATCACACATTTTCCGTCGGAAAATCCGACCGTGTGTACGGGACATAAGAAAAACTTTTTTTTTTTTTCAATATTTTTGGTCTTTTTATTTTTTTATGTATTTATTTTTTTTTAGTAATTTTGATTATTTACCACCAATAGAAAGCTCTATTTATGTGAAGAAAATGATATAAATTTCATATGGTTACAGTATAGCATGACCGCTGAAAGCTGAAAATTTACCTGGACAGGAAGGGGGTGAAAATTCCCTGTAAGTGGTTAAAGTGGTTCTAAAGACTAAATATTTTTTTAACCTAAAGCATTCCTTGCATTAAGGTAAAAAATGTTTAGACATCACTGCTCTCCTCACTCTCCCTTTTACCTACCTAAGCCCTCACTCAATCTATGTCTGTGCCTGTCTGCAGTGGCTCTCTCCCCTCACTTTCTGGTCTCACAGGCTTTGCTCTCATGCCTACACAGGCGTCGGACTGGTCGCCCAGCTTTGTCACCCCCAAAGCCACTGTATGCAGATGGGCCAAACAATCTTTCTTTTCCCTGTGGTGTGTGACTTTTTCGCTTGAGGGATCTAATATCCATTCCCACCCAGATAGTGCCCGGCGTGATTTCTCCCCTATTCCTATTAGGAGTGCTTCACTGCTTATGAGACAACAGGTGATAGACACAATCCACAACAGCTGTTATCAGTAGTGTCACCCTGCAGGTGGTAGGACGCCCTTTGTGTTCTGTTCTGGGCTATATGCTTATGCGGATCCCTCGGTGACAGCAGTGGCTCATGGGCCCGATCCCTGTTGGCAGATCATTCTACCCATTTTCTCTTGAAGTTGGATGCCATTTAAATGCTGGTTTAAGAGTAACATGATAACCATTCACCACATCATCAGCCCCTGAAGTAGAGGTTCCAACCTTTATAACCTCGAAACGCGTCGGACCTCTGTTGGTGTAGCCCCTGACTGAAAGTTAATGTGGGTTTTTTTGTGTGTTTTATCACTGTTTACTGACTTGAATATCGCTATTGTTACCACCACTTGAATTGTTGGCATCCTCCTCTTTTATTCCAATCATTCAATTTCCGTCATGTTTTAATCTTTGATAATAAAATTATATATATTTTTTGATATATTGTTTGAGGACTCTTGCCTTATAAAGTCCCACTAGAGGAAAACAATGTTCTTTTGCTGAGGCAGTTGAAGCCAAGGGATGCAGACAATGAGGTTTGGGAGCAATCCAACATGAGAACACCCATAGAAAGTGGTTTTATATGGGGGCACTAACTGGAGGGGAAGAGCCAGGAGCACTATGGGGGGTTCAGAAAGAGGAGGTTCGGGGGTCACTTCCATTGCACAGAGCAGGCAAGTATAAACCTGTTTGTTATTTAAAAAAATAAACATTTACAATCACTTTAATGTAAAAAATGTCCAAATAAATTGTATTGCCCCCTTACTGCCATACTTACCTGAGCCATGTCTTGATCTAGGGCTGTGCCCATCTGCAGCAGAGCTGGTCTCTGTACCTCTCCTTACAGGACATGGAGGCTTTCAATCAAATCCTGTGAGTAAGGAGGCAGGGACAAGACGCACTGTGTGTCTATGGACACACAAGGATCACCTCCGGAGCAAGCCCGCAGATATACCCCCATAGCAAGTGGCTTCCTATGATGGCAGACACATAAGGGGAGGAGCCAAGGACACCAGTGGGGGACCCTAGAAGAGGAAGTTTGGAGCTGCTCTGTGCAATACCAGTGCACAGAGCAGGTAAGTTTAACATGTTTATTATTTTAGCAAAAAATTTTAAACTTTACAACTGTTTTCAACTTGCTAACTGTTGTCATTTTAATACGATTCTGTGGATATCTATATAAATCATTGTCAACATTGTATTAATATTATAAATTAATTTAAAAAATATTTGAGCTCAGTTTAGCGTCTGTTTGCATTATTGTTTATTGAGTGTACCTTATAGGACACTGTCTTGTTGCTTTAAAAAAAAAAAAAATGAAAATTAAATATTTGAAGTTGGGCACAATACATATAAGACAATATGGTAAATAAAGACTTTTTACAAATGTAGCACGCTGATGTTTAGGCAGGGTTGCTACCAAATTTAGTTGCCAGGCAATGGTTGCACTGACCAATTGTTAGGAGATCAATTGATTCCTCTTTAAATCTGGACTTGTGGCACCCTTTCCCTTCTGTCACTAGGTGGCACTATGCTAGTGACATTAGATAAGACAAGGGCTTTGCAAGCTCAGACATGAATGGATGAGGTGTCTCTGCCAATGGGCAGGGATTTTCTTTGGTGCTTTTGCCTGCTGGGAGAGCCTATTTTTATTTGGGTGAAGTAAGGTGATCATGGTTCTGTGTAACCTGGACGGCTGTCTGGGAGGACGTGTGTTTTGCTGCCCCGGCCTGCTAGGCCAGAAGACTGAGGCCTATGCCGGGGACATTTGGCTGCTAGGCTGCCTGAGGGCCCTTTTAGGAGTGGGAGAGCAGTGTAGGGTTGGAACTACTGGCTTGTAGTCCAACCAGAAGTAGCAGTTAAGTCGGACGGGGAACCAGCTGTGGTCGGAGGTAGAAGGGGAAGTGGTCATCACTAAGGGACCATCCACCTTGTTACCAGAGACCACTGTGAGTAAGCTGAGGCCAGTACCAGAGCAGTCTTCAGGGAGTGCCAAGCCAGGGACCCAGCGGGACAGCAGAGGTGACACTTGCAGAGCATCAGTGGGTGCCAAGCCAGGGACCTAGCGGGTCAGCAGGGGTGACGCTTGAAGACTATCTGTGAGTTCCAAGCCAGGGACCCAGCAGGGAAGCGTGGATGACACTTGAGGAAGATACTAAGTGCTAAAAGTGAAAGAGCTCAGGGGATCCAGTGACTATTGGATCCAAAGACTAGTGAAAGACTGGGAGTTCATTGAGTGAAAAATTCACAGCGAGTGACTGTGGAGTAAGCAGAGAACTGTTTGTGTTGCCAATAGTTAAATAAAACTACCGTTAGTAACTGCTACAAGATTGTTGCCCTAGGAGATAGCTGCCCTACATATACAGAAGTGGTGTCTGGCTGGAGGCCTTCAATAAAGGTGTCAATAAAAAAACAAACTAGTATTTCTTTTCTTGTGACTTTTCCTGCTTGCCGAACGCCGCATGTACATATGTCGGCAGAATGGCACGGCTGCGCAAATAGGCGTACCTGTACATCCCTTTGCATTTGCCGCCGTGCAAACGCGTGCACACCGCCGATGGCGCGCTCCTGCCGCGAGCCGGATCGCAGGTCCCACGGACTCGATGTCCGCGGGGATACCCACGATCATCTCATAGAGAGGAAGAACGGGAAGATGCTAATGTAAACAAGCATCTCCCCGTTCTGCCTAGTGACACTGTCACTGATCATAGCTCCTTGTGATCGGGAGCTATGATCAGTGATGTGTCACACACAGCCCCTCCCCCCCAGTTAGAATCACTCCCTAGGACACCCTTAACCCCTCCCTAGCCCCCTAGTAGATAACCCCTCTACTGCCAGTGTCATTTTTACAGTAATCAGTGCAATTTTATAGCACTGATCGCTGTCAAAATGACAATGGTCCCAAAAATGTGTCAAAATTGTCCGATGTGTCTGCCATAATTCCGATGTCATGATAAAAAAAAAAAAAAAATCGCAGATCGCTGCCACTACTAGTAAAAAAAAATTATTAATAAAAATGCCATAAAACTATACCCTATTTTGTAGATGCTATAACTTTTGCGCAAGCAAATCAATAAACACTTATTGCGATTTTTTTACCAAAAATATGTAGAAGACAACGTATCAGCCTAAACTGAGGGAAAAAAAATGTTTTTTTTTTAATATATTTTTTTGGGGATATTTATTATAATGTGTTTTTTTTCAACATTGTCGCTCTATTTTTGTTTATATCGCAAAAAATAAAAACCGCAGAGGTGATCAAATACCACCAATAGAAAGCTCTATTTGTGGGAAAAAGGACGTCAATTTTGTTTGGGAGTCATGTCGCACAATTGTCAGTTAAAGCGACGCAGTGCCGAATCGCAAAAAGTGCTCTGGTCTTTGGCCAGCGAAATGGTCCGGGCTGAAGTGGTTAAAAAATATGAAAACAAGAAAGGAATGTGGGACTTTGAATGAGGCAATTGACTTGTGGAGGTAGAGTGGTTGGTAAACATTATTTATTCGTGACAATAGTATGAAACATTTCTAAAAGAGGAAGCAATCAGAACTACAAGAAACAAAAAGTAATCTTTCAAACTTCAGCAGCGCTAAAGGTTTTGCATAAAAAGCTTGGTAGTCTATAGATCCATTAAAAAATGGAATTCAAACACATATAACAGTTCCTAAAGTGATTAGTCAGCTGTTTAAACGTTCGACCATCGATAAATCTAGTGCTTAAGCTCCCTCTAGGAATTGCACTCACCAGAAAAAAGATCAATCAAAGCCTCATGGTATATGTGAAGTGGCTACGATCGCTGCCTATTGATAATGACGGATTCACGAAACACGTCTAGATGTACCACATGGCTTGCCATACAGGTCATTGGCTCTGTTTTCTCCACGGGAACAACCATGGACGATTACAGCTCTCCTCTAGGTGGTGGCTTCCTCTCTCCTTATTTCCCCGAGTATTATGGATGGCTCCCAGCTGATTGGATCCTGGTGAACATGAGTGTTGGTCTCCAGATCTGCAGATTTTTCACTGTGGATCGAACGGACGGTCGTCTGGCAGCAATCGTAGCCACTTCACATATACCATGAGGCTTTGATTGATCTCGTTTCTGGTGAGTGCAATTCCTAAAGGGAGTTTAAGCACTAGATTTATCGATGGTCGAACGTTTAAACAGCTGACAAATCACTTTAGGAACTGTTATAGGCAAAAGACTGTTTGAATTCCATTTTTAACTGGATTTATAGACTATCAAGCTTTTTATGCAAAACATTTAGCGCTGCTGAAGTTTGAACGATTACTCTTTGATTCTTAAAGTTTTGATTGCTTCCTCTTTTAGAAATGTTTTTTTTTACTATAGCAGCTGCTTTTCCATTTTACTAGCTCATTGTCCGAAGCGCCGGACAAGTGATCTTTTTGAGAACTTTTGTGCAATAGTATGAAACAAGTAAAAAAGTAATTTCATATATATACGTACACATGCACACACGGCATGAACATAATGGATACATCAATACATATATGTCAGCTTGGCAGACATGAGAAATAACTAATGTTGATAAAATGGTATAAATACATATATTTACACATGTCATAGAAACGGCATTTGGCAATAAGATGAAGGATATCAATCTTAAGCATGATTAATTGTAAATATAGTACAAGATACCACCTATTAACAGGCATGGGTACACCATATGCAACAGAGCTGCTGTAAAAACAGAGGAAGATACACATACACAAGAGTAATTACATAGTACTCAATACATTTTGAATGTATAAAAAGTTGATTGCCTTACCATTTCACTGTGTGTTTTACACCAGGGAGGTAGCACACACAGCCCATTCACTGGATAAACACACGTAAGTTATGCATTTTCTCTTCTTTTTTCCTCATCCCAAATATTCATCATGAATTTTCACATATTATTCCCATCTTTTTATAATTTGTTTTCAGAACACACTATTAAAAAAAGAATATATATATATATATATATATATATATATATATATATATATATATATATTATTTTTTTAATAGTGTGTTCTGAAAACAAATTATAAAAAAATGGGAATAATATGTGAAAATTCATGATGAATATTTGGGATGACGAAAAAAGAAGAGAAAATTCATAACTTACGTGTGTTTATCCAGTGAATGGGCTGTGTGTGCTACCTGCCTGGTGTAAAACACACAGTGAAATGGTAAGGCAATCAAGCTCACCTGCTTATGTAATCCGGGTGTGGGGCGGGTCCCCGACCAACGTCGTGCACAATAGGAGTTGAGAGTGAGATTCACCACCGGCACAAGCGCCAAAGTGTACTCACGCCAACCCCATCTGCGGCGTGAGATGGACTGAGAATGTCCCTGCATCATGGCATCTAAAGACGCCACAAACAGGTCGTAGCATGATGCCAATACGTAGGAGGGCCCCCTGCCAATATCTCAAGAGAGACACAGAAGGGAAGAACTGCTACGCATCCCAGCTCCTGGATCAAGACAAGGAAAGGGTGCCCCCCCCCATCCCCAACACAGACCAGCCTCAGTGTGGATAGTCATATAGAACAACAGAGGCCCAAAAATGTGAATGTGATGTGTTGTTCATAAAGCGGACATTGCAGTATAGAACACCCAAACTCTATGTACTCCTTCCATCCCCCATTTAAAATAACAGGCTAAGAAAAATTTATTATTATAACAGAATATACTTGCCAAAGACCCCAGCTTTCAGCCTGTTCCCAGGCTCCCAATGGTGTAGTCAGCGTGCCTTGGGAAACCTGAGGATCCCCAATCTCGTGATAATTTGTGCCTGCCATTACCCACCAGCATCCTATGTTTCTTAGGGACCCCAGTGGAGTTTCCTGCTCTGCCAAACCCTCTGAAAGGGGCTCGCCCATCCTGGCCATCCAGATAAATCACATTCTTACTACTGCATTGTTAATTATGTTAGATAAAAAAAATCTAATAAAATGTGAAATGTAAAATAAGGAGAGCCTAATGAGGGGTCCTGTTACTGTCTCCCAGTTGTGTTCCTGTGTTCTCACTCTGTCACAGAAGCTTCCAATTGAGACTGCAAATGGCAATTTCAGCACTTATTATGAAGGCATGGTCCACTGTTTAACCACTTCAGCCCCGGAAGATTTGGCTGCTCAATGACCAGGCCATTTTTTGCGATATGGCACTGCGTCGCTTTGACAATTGCGCGGTCGTGCGACCCTGTATCCAAACAAAATTGACGTCCTTTTTTCCCCACAAATAGAGCTTTCTATTGGTGGTATTTGATCACCTCTGCGGTTTTTATTTTTTGCGCTATAAACAAAAGAATAGCGACAATTTAAAAAAAAAAAAAAAAACACAATATCTTTTACTTTTTGCTATAATAAATATCCCAAATTGAAAAAAAAAATTTCCTTAGTTTATGCCAATATGTATTCTTCTACATATTTTTGGTAAAAAAAAAATCACAATAAGTGTATTGATTGGTTTGCGCAAAAGTTAAAGCATCTATTTTTTTTTTTACTAGTAATGGCGGTGATCTGCGATTTTTATTGGGACTGCGATATTGCGGTGAACAAATTGGACACTTTTGACACATTTTTGGGACCATTGACACTTATACAGCGATCAGTGCTATAAAAGTGCACTGATTACTGTATAAATGTCATTGGCAGTGACGGGGTTAACAATAGGGGGTGATCAAGGGGTTAACACCCTATGTGTGTTTCTAACTGTGGGGGGGGAGGACTGACTAGGGAAAGAGAGAGATCAGTGTTTATACTTGGTATGAACACACGATCTCTCTCCTCTCCCCTGAGAGAACCAGAATCTGTGCGTTTACACACACAGATCCCGGTTCTCGCTCGGTCACAAGTGATTGCAGGTGCCCGGCGGTCATCGCGCGCGTGCCCACTAATGGTCACAAGGTCAAACCGACGTACAGTTACGTTGTTTCACCCAGGGGAGCCAACCTCTCCTCTGCACAACTGCGGTGGCTGGTCAGGAAGGGGTAAAACCGCTAGAAAAACCACTAGGAAAATGACCTTAAGCCCTGGTTCACATTGCAGCAATTTAGCACTGCGATTTGACATGTCAAATTGCATGCCAAATTGGCAGCTATTGCCAGCAATGGCATCGATTCCTAAAAGTAGTTTCTGGAAAACTAGCATTTAATCAGTGCTTGCAGCATTGGCGCAATGCATTGTTCAATGTATTCTGCCAGGGGAAGTTCCTGCAGTTAGAGGGTGCCTCCATCTAAATGTAGACTGTATAAAAAGTGAGAATAAAAGTATTGCACTCACTATTCAAATTGGTTTGATAAAAGGGCGGATCTCCAAAATCCGGACCAAGCCTCTTTTGCATAGTGACATCATCCCCGTGGTGAGCCGAGTCCTATCAATACATGCCGAGTGGGCTGCGAGGATTCAGAAGCCACCACACAGCCAGACTAGCTTGCATTCTAGTTCCCAGCACACAGCTGTCTTCATGTTCTTCAATTCAGCTGCAGACTGCCTGACATCCAACTGCTTCCTAGTACCACTGCCTATACCAGCCGCTAACCTTCCACCTTTACTGTATATAGTGAGTGCAATACTTTTATTTTCTAATGTCACTTTTTATACAGCCTACATTTAGATGGAGGCGCCCTCTTCTGCTTGTTTTATTACAATAGCTCAGTCAGAGAAATGCCTGAATCACAAATCATTGTGCTGACGCTGAGATTTGTCAGTTTCACTTTTGTTCAACCCCTGGTTTTAGGCTTTGTTCACACAGGTGGCTGGAGGGCAGTGGCGGCTGGCGGTAATGTATTTTGGGGGAGTCGGCAAACAGTGTCACAACCACCCCGTCCATCTATGGCGGGCAGCGCTTCTCCCGGCTTCACAGGTGGCTTCCCTTGCTCCCGTGTTCATCACGGCAGCGGCTTTCCCTTCCCCTGCTCTCTGTGTGCATTGCGGCAGCTTCTGTTTCCTCCCTCCTCCTCCTTGGCCAATCAGGACCCTTCTCCTTTTGGCCAATTCGGAAACAGGTCTCAGACCCTCTTTTCTGATTGTCTGGGAGGAGGATCAGTGTTTCAATAGCAAATATTAATTCACTGGAAAACACCTAGATGGGTTTGTAGTGTAATGCTCTACACCCCAAGCCCATCCTATTTTGAAGCCTATTAGAGCCTCTGGCTCTAATCAGGTGCTTTAAAAAAACACCCCCCGGTGGAATTCATGCATCCGGCGTCCTGCATGGGGGCATGAATAGAAGAGGCGGCGCATGGGCGCCCCTAATGGACGGACTACCACTGCTGGAGGGTGGTAAGAACAGGCAGTTGAGTTATGGTTTTACAGCCCCCCAACCTCCTACCTAAAAGATAGCATGCAGCCACTCAGGAGTGTACATGCATTCCACAGCAAAAATGATACACCCTGTTGCATTCAAGTGAAATGTTTGTAAATGCCTGCCATTCATTGCTCTACCACCCTCTGAAAGTGATTCACCATGAATCACTTTTTTAGGGTGTGGCAAGGGTTGATGCCCGTGTGCATAATGCCGTGCACACATGGGCGGACTTTCCGACCGGACTGGTCCAACGGATCGAATCCGGCGGACAATCCGACCGTGTGTGGGCTGCATCAGACTTCCGATGGACCGTTTCGGTGGAAATCCGATGGACTTTAGATTTGAAACTTGCTTCAAATCTTTACGTCGTAACTCCGCCGGACTCCGACAGACCAGATACGACGCAAGGGCAGGGTACTGCATCTCGCGCTTGCTGCAATAGGAAAAATAAATTTTCCTATTGCAGTCCCCCCTCCCCCAAAGCACCTTGTCCCCATGTTGATGAGGACAAGGGCCTCTTCCTGACAACCCTGGCCGTTGGTTGTCGGGGTCTGCGGGCGGGGAGCTTATCGGAATCCGGGAGCCCCCTTTAATAAGGGGGCCCCCAGATCCCGCCCCCCCACCCTATGTGAATGAGTATGGGGTACATCATATCCCTACCCATTCAACTAGGGAAAAAGTGTCCGGCGTCCGGTTCTTCTCTGCTCTCTCCGGCCTCTTCTCCCGGTGTTCGACCTCTTCTCCCGGTGTCCGGCTCCTCCGCTATCTTCTGCCGCTCTTTTGCTAGCGGTAGCCCGGACTTCTATGTCGCCCCCTTCCCTCTTCTCTTCTTCCGATGTTGACACGACGCTCTCTCTGGCTGTAATGCTGTCTGGGCGCTCCGCTATGACTTATATAGGTGGTGACCCCGCCCCCTTATGCCATCACAGTCCCTGGGCATGCTGGGACTGTGATGGCATAAGGGGGCGGGGTCACCGACCCACCCCCCCATGTTGAGGGCATGCGGCCTGGTACGGCTCAGGAGGGAGGGGGCGCTCGCTCGTCCCCACCCCCTTTCCTGACCGGCCGGGCTGCGTGCTCGGATAGGGGTCTGGTATGGATTTTGGGGGGAACCCTACAACGTTTTTTCAGCGTAGGGGGTTCCCCTTAAAATCCATACCAGACCTAAGGGCCTGGTATGCCCCGCGATGGGGCCTGAAAGGTGTCAATCTCGCCCATAAAAGCGGCAAGATTGACTTCCTTTTCTAGTCCCGTCGTACCCGAGTCACGTTCAAAATGAACGGACTTGTCTGTGTGTGGGCAAGTCCGTTCATTCGGAAAGTCCGCCGTAACTCTGTTGAAAGTCCGTCAGGAAGACCGGCAAACCTAGTCTGCTGGAAAGTCCGGTCGTGTGTAGGCAAGTCCGTCCGTTCTGAAAGTCCGTCGGGAAGTCCGCCGGACCTAGTTTCCCAGAAAGTCCGGTCGTGTGTACGCTGCATTAGTCTTAATTTGAAGTCATTTACATATAACTTCTTATAGTGTAGTGTTGACCTGTTCTCATAATGCCCTGGTTTTTGCGCAAATGTTGTGTAGTTAGTGTAGCTAAGAGAAGAGTTAATTAAGCCCTCATTAATATAAAATAAGAAATAAAAAGGACCTGTTTTTACATTTTTAAAGGAAAAAATTGTAATGCGTCATAAAACAGTACTGTTTATGGTAACATACATTATCAACCCTGTAAATCTGCCTAAAATCAGAGCTTCAGCCAAAAAAACTAAAATAAAAATAGTCCATTAAAAGATAAAATGGAAAAAAAAAAAAAACAGCTTTTGCTGCAATTTCTAGCTTTAACCCAGATATATCCTTCGCTGTCATTTTTGTTTCTGCTGCTAGAAGTCTTCAGTCTAATGACCACCCTCATTCAATTCGCTCCTCTGAGTCCTGGGTCCTCCTCAGCCTGTTATTGGATAATGAAAGGAGAAGCAGTAGAGTGATGAGCTTGTCTCTCTGTCACTCTGCTTTCTCTTTTTATGCCCCGTACACACGGTCGGAACATTTTCCATCGGATTTTCCGACACACAAAGTTTGAGAGCAGGATATAAAATTTTCCGACAACAAAATCCGATCGCGTCAATTCCAACCGTGTGTGGCCTGTTCCGATGCACAAAGTGCCACGCATGCTCAGAAGAAATTCCGACACGGAACAGCTCGGTCTGGTAAACTTAGCGTTCGCAATGGATACAGCACTTTCGTCACGGTGCAATGTAAAAAATGGTTTAATACAGCGCACTCTCTTCTTCTTTATAATGTGAGAAGAATTAAGTAGTTTTGCTGCTCATATTCACACAGACTTCTCACAAACTTATTTCTTTACTATTTATGGGGATTCCCTCAATATATTTTGATTTGTCACATCTGACAACATTATTTTGGTGTTGTTTTTTTTTTTTTTGGTTTTAAGGCAGATTAGTTATTTTTGGTTTGTATTTTTTTCAAGGCTGATTTTTTATTTGTTTTTATTTTTATTTGTACTCCAGAAAATTTTTGTGTGTGTTTTTTGTGTCAAGTTACCACAACACCATTGATATGTTGTTATATTTATTAATCTGTAGGAGATTATTTGGTGTTGTTGTCCCTTGTAAATTTCACATCGTATTTTAGAAATGTACCTGAATCCTCACCAACAAACTGTCCTTTTTGGATGAAAACACACATAGGAGAGTATAATTTTCCAAAAAAAAACATTTATTAAGGGCTCACAACTAAACAAAGCAGCAATGCTGGAGAAACAGCAGAAATGGGTGAAGCCTTGGACCCCCAGGGCACACATCAACTATTTTCATGCAAAATTGGTGGCCTGAGGAGTGCAGTCTGGTCAATCAGTCCCAGAGATCCAAGAAAAGCAGGAGATGACATCTGTGCCCCCAGGCTGTGGTCATACAAGAGACTGCAGCTTCTGTCAGACCAGACTGAACCCAGGGTCATCACTCTCTTGTCTTCTTTCCACGCGGTGGCTCTGGTGGTGAGTTGTGGCAGCAGGAGGAGGATGATCCAACTCAATCACGTCGGTCTTGGGTGTTAGTTCCCCACTCACCCCCTTACTTAGGACTTTATAAAGCAGGTCCTCACATAGCTTGCGTTGACCCTCCTGCATGCCCTGCAGTTTTGTGGCAGCCATGCAGGCAAAGGCCTCTTCAGGAGTGGTTATGGCTCTGAGGGACGCAGAAGCCTCCTGAATGAGCCTGAGCGCTGAATCCTGCATGGGAGTCGCCTTCCTCGCTCTTTTGTATGAAAGGCGGAGGGGAGGAACCTGCGATTCAGTCAGGCTGCGACAGGTCCCAGGCTTCTCTTGGCTGACACTTAGCCCCGCCTCCTCCTGGCTGCCACTAATCCCCGCCTCCTCCTGACTGCCACATTCCACAACCTCCTCCTGGCTGAGGTCTTCCTGTGTATGAAAAAGGCCACCAATTTTGGTTTTTAAATAGGGGATGGTTGCTGTGGGGACCACCGGCTTCCCAAACTCCAGCAGTTTCTCCAGCGCTGCCTGCCTCTTTTGTTTATTATTGTAATGGGGGTGTCTCACCTGCCAAAGACAGGTGAGACACCTCCCTATATTTGTCTATGAACAGGGGAAGGAAGTTGTGGTCATTAAAGCCATCCATTTTCTCTGCAAGACACAATGCAAGACAAACCCTAATGTCAGGCCAAACTCCCCTAATCTTGTTACAATATAGGCTTCTATTTTGAAGCAGTATAGGCCCAAGTTTAGATCTTACCTTCGTTATCACGATCGGCGTGCTCCTTCCTCCGCTCACAGATCGTACGTAATACGCACGCGTGTTACGCTTTATACACACTGCGCATGCGTGTAACTCTGCCCGCCCCTGACGTTCTTTCTAGTCTATTCCCTGCCCCTTTTCATTCGGAGCAGTGGGGAAAGAGCACATGGCGGATACACAGCAGGTGTGTGCTAATTATAGCAAGGAGGAGGAAAGCCCAGAGCCGGAAATGTCCCGATCCAGAAGGAGATTTAAGGCCTCAAATATGTCCTTTGAGGAGATGTTGGAGATGGTAGACATCCTGAAGAAGGCCGACTATGATGGAAAGTATGGACCTTACCCCAACCCCAATGTCAGAAAGGCCAAGATAATTGCGAAAGTGGTCAAGAGTCTGCACCGGAATTTCGGGGTACGACGATCAAAAGATCAACTCAGGAAATGGTGGCCGGACCTGAGATTACGAGAACATGAGCAGTACAGAAAGATCCGGAGAGTGCTGCAAAAAAGTAAGTAGTTGTCCTGTGTTCCTATTCTTTATGTTTATTACGTTCGTGCTGCTCCATGTGCTTTTCTTACAAGTGTACATTTTTAAATGGCAACTTTCATGTTCATGGGCACATTATTCGTTCGTATCAAACATTTTTCTTTCGGCCTATAAAACACCATTGTTTAGGCCATATGCATTTGGTCACAATTTTTACGCCCTACTTGAAACTAATTTGGTTGTGTAGATGGCTTTGTTACTAGAATGAAATGCAAACTAGATTCTGTGTCACTCAGCAGCTGTTTTCACATCTGGACACTGGAGCACTAGTGTGGGACACCAGAACACCATTTTTATTAGGGGGCCACAGGTGCTCCAGTGTATACTATAGGGGGGTCTTCATCTGTGAAGCTTGTACAAAACAGGTAAAGTATTGAAGCTTGACAAATGACACTGAAAATGCTCCATTTTGGAACTCAGCCAAAATAGACAATTGTACCCCACTTCCAAGCAATGTTTCCTATTTATAGTTCTGCCATCAAATATCTGTGTGCTAAGTATACCATTTTTTTTTTACATAGGGGAGAAAAGACTCGGAGGACACCCCTCATCCGAGGAGACCACAGACCCCTCACCTCTGGAAGAAGGGGAAATCCCCCCAACACAAGAAGAGCAGGAGGAGGAAGAAGATGTGGTGGAAATTGTCACCACAACAGGTGAGTGTCTGCGACCACAGGCTCAGGTAAGAGATGGATGCCGGTATATTTTTGATATCTGTTTTTTTTTGGTTTCTCTCTTTTCAGGTGATCGTGATGTTGTGGATCCAGATCCTTTCACATCAGAAAGTGCCCAGATCCTGATCGGGGAGATCATGGGGTGTAATTTACAACTGGAAAACCTCAAGAAAAACATCAAAGATGTTATTCAAAAAAATAAAAACATCATTGATGTTTTGGGGCGAGTTTAAAACCCCTCCAAATCCCTTTGTTTTTTGGTGTGCTACAATGTTCTAAATGTTTTAGCGATTTTTCAAAAAGCCAAATTTGGAATATGCACACAGTGTGCCAACATGTGCTATCTGCCATCATGGGAGATCAATGGACGCATTTTGGGGGTGCAACCCCTTCCTCAATAATAAAGTAGCTGTGAGGAAGGGGTTGCTCCCCCAAAACACGTCCCTTGATCCCCCGTGATGGCAGGTGGCACATGTTGACATTCGTAAATTGGTGTGCATCTTCCAATTTTTGCTTTTCCTGGGCTGACTTCACCCCATCTGAACGCAATATCAAACACAGTTCCTAAATACTCATGTCTGATATTGCCTTCAAATTCTACCAAATGTGAACTTTGTAAGTTCAAGATTTGTGTCTTTCTTGTTAGTTTTACACATGCCTGTTTTAGCTTAAATGGACATTTCTATTTTTTATAATGCCACCCCAAAAATTGTTATACAACAAACATATTGGTTTGTTTTAAAAACCTTTTCTAAATGCACATGTAATTGTGCAGGTATTAAAAAGATTGTTCATCAAGAATGTGTGGATTATTCTCTCAACGCTACAACACTTTTGTGGTGATGTAATTGCTGATTTCTGTGAAAATGGGGGTTATTTCGTAAGGGCAAATCCTCTTTGCACTACAAGTGCAGTTTCAGTGCAGTTTAAAGTGCACTTGTAGTGCAAAGTGTCTTTGCCTTTAGTAAATAACACCTAACAGTGCTTTGTATAAGGTTACACAATCACGCCATTTTCTGGACTCCCCACATTTCTATCAGAGTCATCTTAAACAAACATAAGCAGTAAATGTCAACAAAGATTGACATTTGTTTTTTTATTTGATAAAGGCTTCACAAATTTGCTGGCATATTGATGGCCCCCCTACCCGCAAAGAACTCCAGGTATCGTAACCAGACATCACGGGCACTCAGGGAGGGCAAGCCAGGATGGCCACTTTCAAGCGCCGTCAGTGTTGTTTCATGTATCATTCCGGCCTCAGGCCCAAATGTGCCAGCATAGTTGGCCGAATGTTGGTGTAAAAAGTTATGGAAAACACAGCATGCCAGGATTATATGATTAAGTTTATACTCCGCCATATGGATGGGTGTCAGAAATAGGCGGAACCGACTGGCCAGGATTCCAAATGTGTTCTCCACCACTCTTCTGGCTCTGGCCAGCCGGTAATTAAAAACCCTCTGTTCCGAGGTGAGGGTCCTCATCGGGAATGGCCGCATAAGATGGTCCCCCAGCGCAAATGCTTCATCCGCTACGAAGACGAATGAGAGTCCTTCCGCATTGTCTTCCGGAGGTGGCAAGTCCAAGCTGCCATTCTGGAGACACCTGTAAAACTACGTCTGGGCGATGACTCCACCATCGGACATCCGGCCATTCTTCCCGACGTCCAGATACAAGAAGTCATAATTAGCCAACACCACCGCCAACATCACAATACTATTGAACCCCTTGTAATTATAATAGTACGACCCCAAGTTGGGTGGTGGGATGATGTGGACGTGTTTCCCATCAACTGCCCCTCCGCAGTTAGGAAAGTCCCACCGCTGGGCAAAGTGGGAGGCCACAGTCTGCCATTCCTGTGGCGTGGAAGGAAACTGTTGAGGAAAACATAAAAAAATTAGTATTTTTGCACATAAACATGGAAAGCAGATTAGAGACACAAACATTCTTGGCCAACATCCAGATAACATTTATTAAGGGGAACTTTATACAACACCAAAGTATAAGTTACACCTATCATATCCCCCCCCCCCCTCTCATGGGCCATTTCTAACATTATAGGGGGGGAATCTTGGACAGGCAACCCTCTTCACTTAATTGAGAGATGAATGGCTAAATACAGGGTATTATTTGGAACAGCCCCTCTTTAGTTACACTATTGGCAGACCACTGGACAGGTAAGAAGTGTCATAATACAAAGATATAAATACACATTGTACACATTTTAGCACATTTGGACATTCTGCTATTACCTAGCAAGATAATAATAGGATAGAAAAACTTGAAACAGTACCATTTGAAAGTATACAGGCAGGCCCTACTACATGCTTTGGGGAATTCATTCATAAATCTGAGCACAAAAGAGATGGGTATAGTGTGTATGGGTTTGGCAAAGTCAGCAGATAGATGATTGAGGATAGATAGAGAATTGGTATCAGCTCACTTAGCAGTTGGGGGGAGGGAGGGTTAATAAAAATGATTTGGGGGCACTACAAAAAAAAGCCTCTGCCACTCTGCTTGAATTTAAAGCACAAATAACATTTCTATAAACATTTTAGGGGGTGTTTGGGGTAAAGCACTACTATGGAGCTGATAAAATACATTGTTAAGTGACTACATGAGGTGAATATAGGGGCAAGAGAGCATGCTGGGGAGGTAAGTGAAGGCAAATATGTATGAAGGACAAAAAAATAATGACATAAAAATCCAGCATGCATGAGGACAAAGGTGTCCGTTTATGAAGCAGTGATCAGCGGTGATCCCAAGGATCGCCGCTGATCACAGTCCATAAACAGTTTATCAAACAGTGATAATCGGGGGAGAACATGTTTGAACTTGTTCTCCCGCCGATTATCTCTACACACGGAGAATCCCCATGAATGACACAGTAACGGCCAGTTTATGAAGCGGTGATCTCAGCGCTTCACTGGCGATCTGAGTCAGAATTCACACTCCCAGGTTCACCTACTCAGAGGTGGTGAATCGGGGAGTGAAGAGAGAATCTGGGGGGATCTGAGGGGGGAGGAGGAAGTTTTTTAACTTCCTTATGCCTCGTTCAGACCCCCCAACACTGTAAGCATGTCCCCCTGTCATATTTATGTGTATACATATATATACATATATACATATAATGTGTATATGTATATATATATCATGTGTGTGTATATACATGTATATATAATGTGTGTGTGTGTATACATATGTATTTAATGTAGGGGGACTCGTTATTTTATTAACAGTAATCCAAGCCGTCTGTCCGTGTATTGAGCGGTGATAATTTATCACTGCTTAATAAACTGACATCTCAGTATTCTGGTGCTGTAATCTCATAAAGTCTCACGAGATTCCAGTATCAGGGGCCGTTCTCCACTGTTAGAAGCATTTGTAGATCACTTCACTCCTCCAAAGGTGAAGCGATCTACACCGCTTCATAAACTGCACACAGAGGAGAAAAATCTTCACTGTGAATGCCGGAGAACGAAGCAGTGAATAGATTTCACTGCTTCATAAACGGACACCTAAGGGGACATTCACAGCATATTACAATGATGGTAATTAGGGAATGAGGAAAGAAATACAATATATTAGCAAACATTCAATACAATAAAATGTTATATTAAAGGATTAAAATCTTACCTTCATATACTCCTTCTGCAGGACCTGTATGATGGCAGAACAGGTCTCTGGGATAATGATCCCCAGAGCCTGGGGGGAGATGCCTGTCGAGAACTTCAAGTCCTGCAGGCTTCTCCCTGTCGCCAAGTACATCAGGGTAGCGACGAGCCTCTGCTCCGGAGTGATGGCTTGCCTCATGCAGGTATCCTGCCTGCTGCTATAGGGGGTCAGCGAAGCCAACAAACGGTGAAATACGGGGTCCGTCATCCTGAGAAAGTTCCTGAAATCATCAGGATTATTCTTACGGATCTCAACACCAACACCAAGCCCCCGCACAGCACGAACTCTACGAGGAGTACGTATACGCAACATGGCTAGAAAACGGTCGGCTGCTCAGAATAAAGTAACAGAACGCACTGAAGAACAGCAAGGCCTGTGAAGAGCGACCTGAAAAACAGCAACGAGCGGGCAAGATCGCACAGAAAACTCCGATACGAACTTACTGCAGGCACTGAAGAGCAGATACAAACCCACAAGCACAAAGTGAACCGCAGAAAACGATCTGAAAGCCACGAGTCTGAAAAAGCGCGAATCGTCTCTCACCAAACTTTTACTAACACGAGATTAGCAAAAGGAGCCCAAAGGGTGCCGCGCTTGGTTCTGAACTGGCCTTTTCTAGTCTCGTCGTACGTGGTGTACGTGACCGCGTGGTTGGCGATCGAAAATTCCGACAACTTTGTGCGACCGTGTGTATGCAAAACAAGTTTGAGCCAACATCCGTCGGAAAAAATCCTAGGATTTTGTTGTCGGAATGTCCGATCAATGTCCGATCGTGTGTACGGGGCATTAGAATGCTTACTGGTTCCTTGTTCTGCTAATTCCCCTCACAGTCTACGTTCTCCCTGCAGGGACTGCAAGAAGTTGATACCAGATTGTTCTGAGATACTTAAACTCCTTGCATAAAAAAACAAAAAAATAAAATAAAAAAAAACGATGAAGTATTGATTTCAGGGCTGTAATAATTTGAGTCCTTTATACCTGCCTAGATTTCAGCTATAATAATAAGGTATACATTTCTTTTGATGGTCTAGCTTCTTTGGTGAGTGCTTGTAGACCATTGTGCCCTGTACACACGACCGCTTTTGCCGTCGGAATAAACTCTGAAGGTTTTTCTGATGGAATTCTGCTCAAGCTGTCTTGCATGCACAAGGTCACACCAGTCCGACCGTCAAGAACACGATTACGTACAACACGTACGACGGGACTAGAAAAAGGAAGTTCAATAGGCAGTGTGCCACCCTTTAGGCTCCTTCTGCTAAACTTGTGTTTATCTCGTGTTAGTAGAAGTTTGGTGAGAGATGAATAGCGCTTTTCAGCTTTCGTGCTTTTCAGTCCGTTACTGTTCTTTAGTTTGTGCTTGTGGGTTTGTATCTGCTTTTCAGTGCGTGTAGTCAGTTCGCATTTGTTTTTCAGTATGTTCTTGTCCACGCATTTCTGATTTTCAGCTTGCTCTTCACAGGCCTTGCTGTTCTTCAGTGCGTTCTGTTAGTTCGTTCTGAAGAGACCGTTTTGAAGCCATGTTGCGGGTATGTGCTCATCGTAGAGTTCGTGCTGTGTGGGGGTTTGGTGTTGGGGACCTAGGCCCAGTGCATGAACAGGGTGGGGAGGAGTTCATGGACCAAGAATTGGTTACTCCAGTGCAGAGGCGGCTCTAGACTTTGTGAGGCCTTAGGCAAAACTTAGACATGAGGCCCCACTCACGCTCATAATGGGAAAAATAATTGAAGTAGTTATCATTGGCAGATGAGACAATGGAGTTGGGGGAAAGTCTGGGCTTGGACAGGAGTCCCACCACTACTGGGGAGGAGAAGGATCACAGCTGGGATGTTAGTTTATTTTATAGACGAGCAGTACAAAGTTTTCAATTGTAGTATAGAGTAGGAGTTGGGATGGGTGCTGTGCTGGTAATGAGGACAGCGCTGTTCCAATAGAGATAAGCAGGAGGGTGTAGAGGCAGGGCTATATCCTAGGGATGATGTAGGCTCAGGTACCCTGTCAAATATGCCCATCAAGTGGGTGTCAGATCCAGCTACCTGATTTCTAGTGTCTGCTAGCACATGCTCCATATTAGTAACTGGGAAATCCTCTAACATCCACTCTCAATAGCCAACGTACGCTCCTGATGTGTGCGTGTGAGAGGGGAGGGTGACCATCCTCCAAGTGCCTTTCTTTTTTTTTTTTATTCTGCTAACCTGGCCCACCTTTCACCCATCTAGCTTACCACCCACAGCATAATAGCATACGCCATCAGTACCCACCCCCTCCTCTGCTGGGGGGGGGGCAGGAGGTGAGAAGAAAGCAGGAGCCAATCACAGAGTCAAGGCAGTGGCTGCACGGCTCACACCACTCCGGAGTACACGCATTTTGAGGCAGTTTCAAGAAGCAACCTCCCCCACCCCTAACCAGCCAAGAGGGAACTCTCGACTAGCTTTAGATCAATTGATTTTTTTTGTCTCCCCCGCCAAAAAAAAATCAATACACACTGACCCCCTTCCTCCCCCCTGCTCCTCCAGAGATCGATGGATGCTCCAGCTGGCTGCGCTCACTAAAGTTGGACAAAGTGAACTCCATGGCCAGAAAGAGGACAGGGAGGTGAAAGGCAGGGCCAGTGCAAGGATTTTAGTCTACACAGCGAAGGTGTACTTTGGTGCTGCCACCCCCCTCCTTTCTCCTCCACAGTGTAATGTACAGTGTAGAGGTAAGGGGAGTGAAAATTCCCCCCCAACTTTACCCTTTACCCTCGTCGCTCCCATTCGTCCAAAAAGAAAAATCAGCACTAATTTGAACACCCTCCCCCCAGCACAGATCCTCTCTCCTCCTTCCAGAACAAATCCCGCCCAACACAAATCTCCTTCCCTCTTCTTCAGGACAAATCCACCTCCACCCTCCCCAAATCCCCAGTCCCAGCACAATCGCCCCTTCTTCCCCATCCTTGCACTTATCCCCACACCCCTCAGTTCCCCCTTTCAGCACAAATCCTCCTCCCCCCCAATACCCCTCTCAGAATGAATCCTCCTCCACTCCCAAAATCCTCCTTCCCAGCACATCCCCCCATTCCAGTATAAATCCTTCTCCACCTAATTCACCCCCCTTTAAACCCCCCAGCATAAATCCCCCCCAATCCCCCCTCCCCCAAAATGTATTCTCCCAGATAAAATCCCCCCCTTCAAGCATAATCCCCCCCCCATCCCTCTTCTAGCACATATCTTCCTCCCGGTTTAAATCTTTTCCCCATTTCAAGCACAGATCCTCTCCCCAAATCCCCTACCAGCACAAGTCCTCTCCCCACTTCTAGTATAAATCCATACCCCCCCCCATTGCAGCAAAACCCCTTCTTCCCCCTCTTCAAACCCCCCCAATCCCTCCTCCAAGCAAAAATCCTCTCCCCACTTCTAGCACAGATCCTCTCCCCCAAGTCCTCCCTTCTAGCACAACCCCCCCTCAAACCCCCCATCTTTCCAGCACAAATCTTCTTTCCCCCAAATCCCCCCACACCCGCACAAGTCTGCAAGTCCGCTCCACAGTTCCCACCCAAATCCTACTTCCCAGTACAAAACCTCCCCCAAACACAAATCCTCTCCCCGTCTAATCCAAATCAATCATTAATATTTTCCAAATGTTCCACTTTTTGTGGGACCTTCCTGAGATAACAAAATCCTGCAAATCTGGACTAAAGGCCAGTTCACACCAGCATGTTGTGCAAGAATTATTCTAAAGGAAAAATTTGCGCTAGGTGTACAAATATTTGTGAATAAAATATGAACCTGTGAAGAGGTATCCTGCAGCTATACGCTATAACCCTGATAGGGGGCACCACTAAACATGTAAACAAGAAGCGCAGTGCTGGATATAAATAAACAATGGAAAATATTGTGCTATGTGCAAATAAAGTGAAATTAAATACAAATGAAAACTGTGCACAATAATTCACTAAAATAATGTCCGTGAGTGTTCCCAATATAACAAAAACTGAAATATAAATAAAACGTCCATAGAAACATGTGAGATAATCGCTGTTGGATATCTGACTTCACCGCTGTAAAACCCGTCACCACAGAGAGATTAAAGGCTTACCAGACAGCCCTTAAAAAAAGGCATGAATCGATCTCCACTTTAGATACTGTCCCTTCTATGGATGGATCCTGCTGTGAAGTGCTAGGTGGATAATCTCGGATTTGTCAGCCATGGAGGAGAGCCATTCCCAGCGATAATGGATATCTTAATGTGATCAGTAATCTTTCAGCAGGCTGGATACTTGGTCTGTAGCACGTGTTCTGACGCTCCAAGCGAGGGGAGATTAATCCAAGTAATTCGTCATAACTGTTTCTATGTGTTCATGAACACATAGAAACAGTTATGACGAATTACTTGGATTAATCTCCCCTCGCTTGGAGCGTCAGAACACGTGCTACAGACCAAGTATCCAGCCTGCCGAAAGATTACTGATCACATTAAGATATCCATTATCGCTGGGAATGGCTCTCCTCCATGGCTGACAAATCCGAGATTATCCACCTAGCACTTCACAGCAGGATCCATCCATAGAAGGGACAGTATCTAAAGTGGAGATCGATTCATGCCTTTTTTTAAGGGCTATCTGGTAAGCCTTTAATCCCTCTGTGGTGACGGGTTTTACAGCGGTGAAGTCAGATATCCAACAGCGATTATCTCACATGTTTCTATGGACGTTTTATTTATATTTCAGTTTTTGTTATATTGGGAACGCTCACGGACATTATTTTAGTGAGTTATTGTGCACAGTTTTCATTTGTATTTAATTTCACTTTATTTGCACATAGCACAATATTTTCCATTGTTTATTTATATCCAGCGCTGCACTCCTTGTTTACATGTTGTGCAAGAAAGCAGCATTCTGTGTGCATTTCCCGCACCGCATTCAAAACGCACTGCAGTTGTGATCTGCAGTGGGTGTCAATGTTAGCTTAATGACACAAATGCAGGTCAAAAATGTAATGCGTTTATCTGCACCTGATCGTATAGTACAGTAGTACCGTGGGATCCTATTCCTGTGCGTTTTATAATTCTTGGTGTGGTCTGGCACAATTTCAGCCCATTCAAATGAATGGGCTGAAATGGCACTACACCTGGAATGCATGTGAATCGCACAGAGACGCACAGTGTGTTCCTGTGCGATTCATGGTGTGAACTGGCCCTAAGTCCTGGAGCCCAGAGCAGAAAAAAGTTCTGTCACCTGGCTCGACTAACTTGCTTGCAGGGGGCACTAGTGTGGGCAACTGGGGTGGATGCCCTGCATCTCTAGCAGGGTGTTCAGATGCCATGATTGTCCCCTGTGTACCAGCTAGCATGTCCTTGATTTGGGGGTGGGGGGGGTGGATGAGAGAGGACTTTGGCATGGGGGGGTGGTCATATTTTACATCCAACTCCCCCTTGTAGCACAATTCCTTTCTCCTCCCAAAGCGCCACCAAGCACGTGCAGTATTCTATTATACACCCCCCCCATATCACTGCAACTTCTGAAAGTATTCATCTTTGTTAGCTTGCCAACCCTACCCCCCCCCCCCGCAAGTGTCCTATCTTTATCACACTATAGTAGAACAATCACATATCTCAGATCAGCGTGGCAGATCTTGCACATCGGTGTTTCTCCTCCCCGGCTCCTCCTCCTGTCTGTATACAGGAAGAGATCAGAGCCGAGGAGGAGGAGACGGCTGCAGCTTTAGTCAGCGTCTCCCCCATAGCTAAGATCGCAACACGTGGGACATCAAACACCCCGCGTGGCTGCGAGTATACCCACATTAGCGCAGCCGTGCTGGGCAAGTCACTGGAGTCCAAGTGCCGGATCTTTCTCCCGGCACTTGTCTCTGCTCCAGCAAGATACACTGACAGTATGGCAAGGTCCTGGCCAATCCAGGCAATTTACCGGGGCGGAGAGGAACCTGAAGAGCTCCGCTTAGGGAGAGGGACCTTCCCCACAAAGTGATGGTCATTCTGTGTGCGGGTTAGGCAAATTAGGGGGCCGCGAGGCCCCTGTAAGAGCGGGGCCTTAGGCGGCCGCCTAATTTGCCTAATTAAAGAGCCGCCTCTGCTCCAGCGTTACCAATTCTCTCATATGCCTTTGCATTGTGGGATCCAGGAGAATAATCCTGATGATTTCAGGAACTTTCTCAGGAAGGCGGACCCCGTTTTTCACTGTCTGTTGGCTTTGCTGACCCCTTATATTAACAGGCAGGACACCTGCATGCGGCAAGCCATCACTCCGGAGCAGAAGCTAGTCGCCACATTGCGGTACTTGGTGACTGTAAAGCCTCATGCACAAGATAGGACTTTGTACAAAAATCCAAGGGAAAGCTTGTACAAAGGGCGTTGACCATAGGTTTGTATTGCATACACATGGCAGAACTTTTTCAGCCAACTTTCACCAAATCATGTGGTTTTTCAGCTCTTTACCACCACCCTTTGGTCAACTTCTGTATTGTCTGACATTGTGTCAATCTCGCCGCTTTTATCGGCGAGATTGACACCTTGCGAGCCGGGTTCACACTGGTGCGGGATTCTGACTTGGATCCCCGCCAATGCCTTGCTCTGTGTTTGGTATGAATCTTGAGGGAGAACTCCACGCCAAATTTTAAATAAAAAACCGGCATGGGTTCCCCTCCAGGGGCATACCAGGCCCTTAGGTCTGGTATGGATTTCAAGGGGAACCCCTACGTCGAAAAAACGGCGTGGGGGTCCTCACAAGAATCCATACCAGACCCTTATCCGAGCACGCAGCCCGGCCGGTCAGGAAAGTGGGTGGGGTAGAGTGAGCACCCCCCCTCCTGAGCCGTACCAGGCCGCATGCCCTCAACATGGGGCGTGGGTGCTTTGGGGAAGGGCGACACCCTGCGGCCCCCCACCCCAAAGCACCTTGTCCCCATGTTGATGAGGACAAGGGCCTCTTCCCGACAACCCTGGCCGTTGGTTGTCAGGGTCTGTGGGCGGGGGGCTTATCGGAATTCAGGAGCCCCATTTAAAAAGGGGGCCCCCAGATCCCAGCCCCCCCACCCTATGTGAATGAGTATGGGGTACATCGTACCCCTACCCATTCACCTAGGGAAAAAAGGGGCCAATAAAAAAAACACACTACACAGGTTTTTATAGTAATTTATTAGACAGCTCCTGGGGTCTTCCTCCGATTTCGGGGGTCTTCTTCCGACTTCGCCACTCTCTCCAGCCTCTTCTCCTGGTGTCCGGTTCTTCTGCCGGCTCCTCCGCTATCTTCTGCCGCTCTTTTGCTAGCAGTGGCCCAGACTTCTGCGTCGTCTTCTTCCCTCTTCTCTTCTTCCGATGTTGACGCGACGATCTCCCCCGCTGAAATGCTGTCTGAGTGCTCCGCAATAACTTATATAGGTGGTGGCCCCGCCCCCTTATGACATCACAGTCTCGGGGAATGCTGGGACTGTGACGTCATAAGGGGGTGTGGTCATCGGGTGACATGACCACGCCCCCTTATGACATCACAGTCCCAGCATAGGGTTACCGCCTATATAAGTCATTGCGGAGCGCTCAGACAGCATTACAGCGGGAGAGAGTGTCCTGTCAACATCAGAAGAAAAGAAGAGGGAAGAAGGCAACGTAGAAGACCGGGCCACCGCTAGCAAAAGAGCAGCAGAAGATAGCGGAGGAGTCGGCAGAAGAACCAGACAACAGGAGAAGAGGCCAGATAGAGCGGAGAAGAACCTAACACCGGGAGAAGACGCCGGAGAGAGCGGAGAAGAACTGGACACCTGGAGAAGACGTTGGAGAGACCCCCGAAGTCGGAAGAAGACCCCGGAGCTGCCTAATAAATTACTTTAAAAACCTGTGTAGTGTGTTTTTTTTATTGACACTTTTTTCCCTAGGTGAATGGGTAGGGGTACGATGTACCCCATACTCATTCACATAGGGTGGGGGGCCGTGAACTGGGGGCCCCCTTATTAAAGGGGGCTCCCGGATTCCGATAAGCCCCTCGCCTGCAGACCCCGACAAACAACGGCCAGGGTTTTCGGGAATAGGCCCTTGTCCTCATCAACATGGGGACAAAGTGCTTTGGGGGGGCGCAGGGGCCCCCCTCCCCCAAAGCACCCACCCCCCATGTTGAGGGCATGTGGCCTGGTACGGTTCAGGAGGGGGGGCGCTCGCTCGTCCCCACCCCCTTTCCTGACCGGCCAGGCTGCGTGCTCGGATAAGGGTCTGGTATGGATTTTGGGGGGCCCCAAAGCTGTTTTTCCGGCGTAGGGCCTAGTATACCCCCAGAGGGGAATTCCCTCTCGCGCCCGCTGCAGTAGGAAAATGTGTTTTTCCTATTGCAGCCAGCGCAAGATGTACAGTGAAGGGAAATTTAGCTTAACCACATCCATTTTAAAACTTAGCTTCCATTTTGTGTTTTTCCCTGTACTCTATTTCACATATTACTAGGAGTGTAATGTAATCTAGTTTCGTTTCTCACATCCCTGTTATCTTTTGTGTTTCGTTTCCTGTAAAGCACGTGATATCTTAAAAATAATTAGTTTCACTTTTGTCATAATTGTTTCTGTATTTTATTGGATAATTTGTATGACGTGGTCAAGGGGCGGTAGTTTCTGAAAGCCCCCTTTAATTATTCACACCAAAGAATAAAGATTAGATTTGCTCGGTGAGACTTTTGCAGTTTTTATCATTGTCTCAATGGGCTAATCTCACAGGCCTGTGGGGATTGTAAGGTACATCTTATGCAGACTTATCGAGGGTCTAAAAATATCCCTAGACAATCTACATTTGCCAACAGAATGGGGGCTCTGGGATTGATTATAATACGTCCGGTGATTTTGAGTTATATTAATTTTTCTTTTGCCGTGATTTATTTAGAGATTGATTCCTTTTAAGGGACCTGTAATTAGTTTTTCCTGACAGACTCCATCGCAGCCTACGTGTGGGTTAACCCCGCCTCCTCTCCAATGCTATAGGACCCCCTACCCTATAAGATTGAGCTCATCTGTATAGACTGTGTTCCTTTTTTGTCCTCCTCCATGGACCTACATCACGATTGTTCCTGTTGGCGTCCGGTCGGAGTTTTTCCAGATTCCAGCATACCATCAAACGGTACAGCTCAGGGCCCAGCTATGAGCGGGCGAGTAGCTTTTCATGGCACTAGATTCCCCAGTCGTAGAGGGGAAGATGCCTCGGTATGCCTGCAGGTGGACGCATCAACGGCTGGCAAGGTCTGAGATTTTCTACTACTTCCATGGCGGTCGTTTCTTTGTTATGCTGTGTTTATCTCCTGTCTCCCTGGTGCTCTCCGGTTCCTCTGTGTCCCCTCATGGCGTTTGGAACGCTTCTGTGCTCCAGGCATCCGCGGCGCTTCCGGGTTGCGGCCGCCGCTGTCGTTCTGCGCATGCGCGGGGCCTTCGCGAAAGCGAGGCTTGGCTCGCGCGTGCGCGGAGTGGCGAATTCTCCGGTGGCCTCGCAGGCGCCGTGCGGCTGTCTCCCTCAGCGCAGGCGTGAGGTGGAGGGGCAGTGACGTCACTCAGGCGGGGGATTCGATTGTCTGCCATCTCCTGTCAAAAACGGGATTTCATGCAGACAGTGAGTGGCATCTTCCCCCAGCCTGGTCTGCATTGGTCTACTGGGTTTTCTCCCCTTAAAGGGGAAAGCAAAGGCAAATAGATAACACATATATGTACATACATATTAAAAAAAAAAAAAAAAAAAGAGAAGAAAAAGAGAGAAGAAGAAAAATGTGTGTAAATAATAATATACATGTGTATATATAAATGAGTAAATAAATAAAAGTGTGTATGTGTTTATATATGTGTATAGGTGTGTGTATGTATATATTTGTATATATATATATATATATATATATATATATATATATATATATATATATATACATATATTGGGTACGTAATCTTTCTGATAGGCTCGGTATGTGGAGCATTTCCGGGTCATCTGCAGACCTTCCATGTCATGATGACGTTCTGTCCAGCGGTTATGGACAGGTCACTGCCTTCATACAGCCAGCCCTCATGCACAAGGTACGTGCAGATGAGGAGAGGGGCCGAGGTTGCAGTCTCAAAGGTTTGAGACTTGCCTTTGGTGTCTCCCCCCCCAATCTTTTTCAGCCCTTTTCATATCGGACCCACAAGTCGTGGTCCGGGACGGCAGAGACCTTGCCAGGCCACAAACTTCTACAAGAGGAGATGTTACCATTCCTCCTCCAACTAGAGGAGATGTTGCCATTCCTCTTCCATCTAGAGGAGATGTTGCCATTCCTCTTCCATCTAGAGGAGATGTTGCCATTCCTCCTCCAACTAGAGGAGATGCTGCCATTCCTCCTCCAACTAGAGGAGATGCTGCCATTCCTCCTCCAACTAGAGGAGATGCTGCCATTCCTCCTCCAACTAGAGGAGATGTTGCCATTCCTCCTTCAACTAGAGGAGATGTTGCCATTCCTCCCCCATCCAGAGGAGATGTTGCCATTCCTCCTCCAACTAGAGGAGATGTTGCCATTCCTCCTCCAACTTGAGGAGATGTTGCCATTCCTCCTCCAACTAGAGGAGATGTTGCCATTCCTCCTCCAAATTGAGGAGATGTTGCTATTCCTCCTTTAACTAGAGGAGATGTGGCCATTCCTCCTCCAACTAGAGGAGATGTTACCATTCCTCCTCAATCCAGAGGAGATGTTGCCATTCCTCCTGCAAATTGAGGCGATGTTGCCATTCCTCCTTCAACCAGAGGAGATGTTGCCATTCCTCCTCCAACTAGAGGAGATGTTGCCATTCCTCCTCCAACTAGAGGAGATGTTGCCATTCCTCCTCCATTTTGAGGAGATGTTGCC
The DNA here is from genome assembly GCA_037952925.1 of Lithobates clamitans. NCBI lineage: Eukaryota > Metazoa > Chordata > Amphibia > Anura > Ranidae > Lithobates > Lithobates clamitans. Next base: position 3,641,847 of record JBBGZY010000407.1, on the reverse strand, counting down.
ATTCCTCCTTCAACTAGAGGAGATGTTGCCATTCCTCCTCCATCTAGAGGAGATGTTGCCATTCCTCCTCCATCTAGAGGAGATGTTGCCGCTCCTCCTCCATCTAAAGGAGATGTTGCCGTTCCTCCTCCAGTCACCGACACCGCCCTATCAGCCGCTCGGATGGCAGAGCCTACTGGAGATGTGAGGCACGAGTCCTGGAGGGCAAGTCGTTATGTGACCACTGTTATGCCTGGGCGGTTGGGGATAGAAGGGACGGGAAACAAGAATATGGAGTGTCTTGTGAAATGTGTGAGGTAATAATCTCTAAACAAATGAGACACATCCTACACATGGAGCCAATTGTCCATCCCACCCGGCTTCTTGGCCGACATAGCCCAGAGGGTTTTTTTTTTTTGGGTCCTTCCCAGCCCTTCGCTGCTTCTCTGGATTCTTCAGACAGCAAGTTGGAAGGTGACGAATGTGTCAGAAGCCTTGTCGTATCTCTGGTTCCTCCACGATTCAAAGAGATTAGGGAAGCCCTTAAGGGGGTAGACCCTTCCACCACCCCCGTCGGCTAAGCAAAGTAGTTCTAAATACCGGGGGAAAGGACGCTCTCTCTCTCTTCTGCTCCTCACGGATTAAATGAATGAGGAGTGCAACTGAGTGGACAAGAAAACTGCTATGTCAATCAATACCTCTAGATTGTATCCCTTCAAGGCAGAAGAAGTGAAGTGTCTGGGAAACACTCCCCTTATAGATGCAGCATTGTGGCGTCTGACAAAACAGGTTACTCTAACTTAGAAGATGCCGTGTCTCGCAGGACAGGCTTGAGAGATGTTAGATCAAGATCTCAAGGAAGGTTACGGGTTTGCCGGTATGGCTCGTAACCCTGCCCTGGATCTAGCAGCTATGTCTAAAGGTTATGGAAGCCTAGACAATGATTGTAGTCTTCGTACTCAGGGGAGATTTGGAGGAGTTCTTCACAAGTTCAGCAGTTAAGGAGCTGAAGCTGGCATCAATCTGATCCACCTGTTGGCTTGGACTAAATGGTCCTCGGTCATGGTTCATCTGGCCTTATAGTTACGCCTTCCCCAGGTTAGGCGTCTGCTCGGTCGGAAGAGTCCCCACTATGGGAGGTGCTGAATGCTCATGAGAAGCTTGCTTTTAAAGGCCTGGCTGGGACTTCAGAAAGAATTGGAGTGTCCTTCCGAACTTGCTAAGAGTTAGGCGTCCGATGGTTGTGAAGCAGCTGAATCTTTTGGGTTGCGCCCGCCCAACCAGGTCGGGCGGGGAGGCTCATCTGCTCCTCTTCCGGCACGTCTAGGTGGCCCCAATCACGGATTACTGGGCTGTCGAGATGATTTTATCGAGCCACACATGGTCCTTCACTAATACTCCTTTCTCCAGATTTATTCCACTCTGCTAACTTGGTCGGAAGAGCGGGAGCAGGCGTTACTGTACATGTACCAAGGGACGAAAAATTCCAGGGGTTATACTTTCCCTTCTTCGCAATACAAAAGTAATAGTTTTGGTGACCAGTAATAGATCCAACTTACCTATACAAGTATAAAAAATTTGTACATACAATAGAAGGCTCTGTCGTCCTTCTATATGGCCGGGGGATTGGCTAATCTCAATCAACTTGAAGATGCTTACCTCCGGTCCCAAGTGGGGCAAGACCATCTACAGTTCTTCCTCCCCCTTTTCGGGCTGATAACCTCACCTAAGTCTTTCAAAAAAAAAAGAAAAGCACTATCAGCTCGACAGTCTACATGACCCCTATGGTGAAGTGGTTCCTGCAGAGGTTATATCCTCTCCCTTCAGGTTTTCTGCAGCAAGGGAAATCAAGCGGCAACAGTCAACCTATTCACATATCATCAGCGATGTGGAGTAGCCTCTTTTGGTGTCTGCAGCACAAAACCTGCTCATTTGCCACTCCGTTGTTCTCGACCTGGGCTAGAATGTCCTGGATCTTCGGGCAGCCTAGTGTGCCCTTCAGTTCTTCTCCCATCTCTGGGAGGGAGGGTCAGTATTATAAGAATGGACGTTACAACGGCGATCTTCTGATCGAAGAGTCATAGGGGCGCTCGAATATCCACACTATTCCGGGAGTTCAAGCCCATCATGTCTTGGGCCCAGAAGAACCTGACCGGCTTTCAATGGCCTATATCCCTGGAGTCCAGTTCGTCTGATTGGATTCCTGTCACACAGACACTAACGAATGGTCTTCTCGTGTGCAGACATTCAAGTGGATTCTGTTCCTGGGAGTCAATTCCAAATCTTTTTTCTCCACAGGCAACCTCAAGCTGGTGAGGTGTTACAATGCAGAGCCATTGCAGCTAGGCCTCTCGAGTGGATGCCCTGACAGATCGATTGAGCTTTAAGAGGGCATATGCCTCTTTCATCACTCCCAATAATCCTCAGATTCTTACGAAGATCTCATGCGGAAGCAGTCAAGAGTGGTGGCTGTAGCTCCTTACTGGCCAAACGAGCCTTGACTTCCTTTCCTGAGTCAGCTCAGCTTCCGGGATCCATTGTCTCTTCCTCTCGGGCTGGGCCTTCTTTTTCAATGGGCAGTCCTGCACCCTTGTCCGGCTCAGGTGCGCTTCAAGGATGTTTGCCACTCTTATGAACTCTACGGGGATGAGCGCGAATTAAGTCGATAGGAGAATTCAGGCCAAGTCTGTTGAGTTCTCATTCTTTGGGCAGGTCATGTAGAAATCCAAAGCTCAGGATATCTTCAGCTTTTCAGCCTAGATTTATCTCTATCAATCGGCTCTCTTAGAGTCCAAGTCTCAGCCTTGTCGGCCTTCTCTGGAACTTTGTGGGCTGTTTACTCTTTAGTCCACCAGTCGTTCCATGGGCAGTCAAAGCCTAGCCCTCAGAAAGGAGACCAAGATTTCCCAATTTAGACCTTCCCCTTGTCATTGGCTCACTGTCTGAACTTAGTAACACGGGGTCCTCCCCGCTTCCTATTGGAGACCTTTTCAGCTAAAATCACTGTCCTCTTTCCGGACCAGATGGTCCTTATTCATATGCTCAGCTCAAATCTGAGGATTACCTCAAGGTTCTATAAGATCCAGGGATCCGTCCTATCTACATTCAGGACCCAGGAGTCCACTAAAGTTTATCCCCTGAACGTTGACGAAATTCTGAAGGTATACCTGCAAGCTACTTCCTTCCTTTAGACACTCTGCCTGCTCGTTTCGCACTTTGGCAGTAACAAACTGATTCAAGCCTCTACCAGAACGACGGCGGCCTGGATTGTCAAGTTTATCCATCAGCTTTATACAGCTAGGATCCTGACTCCCCTGGAGGCATGACGGCACGTTTCACCAAGAATATAGCAGCTTCATGGGCAGCAGCCCGGCACGCATATCCAGACGTTATCTGCAAGTGGCCTCATGGGCCCCTATTAAAACCTTAATGTCACATTACTTTTCTGAGCCTGCTTCGCTTGCCTCTGTGATTTTTGGTTTATAAATCCTGTCGGTTGACGGGTCAAATAAAATTTATTGCTGTTCAGCATACCCACCCGTGTGGAATGGCTAGTTATTTCCCACACGTAGGCTGCCATGGAGTCTGTCAGGAAAAAGGAAAATTTATTATCAAATACTTACCGTAATTTTCCTTTCCTGATGGACTCCATGGCAGACAGAGTTCCCACCCATCGGTCAAAGAGTAGGCTAAGTTACGGAACACAGTCTATACAGGTGAGCTCAATCTTATAGGGTAGGGGGTCCTATAGCATTGGAGAGGAGGCGGGGTTAACCCACACGTAGGCTGCCATGGAGTCCATCAGGAAAGGAAAATTACGGTAAGTATTTGATAATAAAGTTTCCTTTTTTTAGACCTCAATAGATAAGCCCTGGGTGGGCTTCAAGAAACTGTTCTGAGAAACAGTAAGATAAGCCCTGGGTGGGCAGAAAATTGCTCTGAGAAGCAATAAAAAAACCCTGGGTGGGTTTTAAGGACTTTAACCACTTCAGCCCCGGAAGGATTTACCCCCTTCCTGACCAGAGCATTTTGTGCGATTCGGCACTGCGTCGCTTTAACTGACAATTGCGCGGTCATGCGACGTGGCTCCCAAACAAAATTGACGTCCTTTTTTTCCCACAAATAGAGCTTTCTTTTGGTGGTATTTGATCGCCTCTGCGATTTTTATTTTTTGCGTTATAAACAAAATAAGAGCGACAATTTTGAAAAAAACGCATTATTTTTTACATTTTGCTATAATAAATATCCCCCAAAAATATATAAAAAAACATTTATTTTCTTCAGTTTAGGCCGATCGTATTCTTCTACATATTTTTGGTTAAAAAAAAATCGCAATAAGCGTTTATTAATTGGTTTGCGCAAATGTTATAGTGTTTACTAAATAGGGGATAGTTTTATGGCATTTTTATTAATAATTTTTTTTTTACTAGTAATGGCGGCGATCAGCGATTTTTATTGTGACTGCGACGTTATGGCGGACATGTCGGACATTTTTGACACATTTTTGGGACCATTGTCATTTATACAGCGATCAGTGCGATTAAAAATGCACTGATTACTGTGTAAATGACACTGGCAGTGAAGGGGTTAACCACTAAGGGGCGGGGAGGGGTTAAGTGTGTCCTAGGGGAGTGATTACTAACTGTAGGGGGATGGGCTGTGTGGGTGACGTCACTGATCTCTGCTCCGATGACAGGGAGCAGAGATCGAGTGACACTTGTCACTAGGCAGAACGGGGAGATGCTGTTTACAATGGCATCTCCCCGTTCGTCCTCTCCGTGAGGCAATCGCAGGTATCCCCGCGGCGATCGGACCCACGACCCACTCACGAAGCTCCCGGCCAGCGCGCGCGCGTGCCGCCGGTGGCGCGCACGCAATGGCACGGCGGGAAATTCAAATGGACGTACAGGTACGCCCATTTGCCCAGCCGTGCCATTGTGCCGACGTACATTGACGTGCGCCGGTCGGGAACTGGTTAAGGAGAAGTCCATAGAAAAAGACTGCAGCCGACTGTTTTGGGTAAACAGTAGAAAAAAAGCCTTCGGGAAAGGTATACAGTACTGTAATTATAAGAAAAAGTCTGATAAGGTGTGCTGGACAAAACACGATCTCTCTGTTGCGTAGCTGTTATAAGATGATTTGTAATCTGTGTAATGTTTGTCTGTGTGGAATTTGTCGGGTGTCGTAAGGTAAGATGACACCTTTTCCACTGCACTGTTTATTTTTTAATGATTTATATATGAATTCTTTGACCCTAAAGTTTAAGATATAACTTATATCGTATTGTAATCGGCAGAATGATTCTGGTATTGTTTCAGTGAGTAAAAATATTTTCTTTTCCTTGCAGTAATTAGACGTTCAGTGACATTTTGGAGAAAGAACTAAAAAGAGAACTAAAATATTGGGTGGTCTGACAGAACTAAGTTTTATACCAGAACTATTGTTTTAAGGTTTATTGGTGTTTAGTTTCTGCTGATTTATCTGTATAGAGTTGAATAAGAATTTTAGAGTTTATAAGGAACCCTGGATTGGTGAGTATCCAGGTTAATTTCTTCTTATGTACTAACAAATGTCTCTAAAGTGTTTTGATTGTATTATTGGTTTGTTATTCTGTTATACTGGTCCTCTGACATATCTTGTAGCCAGTGTCCCAGGAGGTTATTCTAAACTAGGTAAGGGACCCTTATTTAGAGAAGGTAAACCAAGGGTTCAAGTTTTAAGGTTTAATTTACATAACAAATTTGTGTTTTAAGAAGGGTTGACAGCGAAGGGAGTAATGTCACTTATTCGAAGAGCAGGGGAGACTTATCAAGTCTGTCCCGGGTCTTTGAAGTATTGTGACATTAGGGACGTTTTTACCAATTAAAATATGGGTAGAGCGTTAATAACACTTTCTTAAGGTAAAACATAAATTTATGAGGCCAACTTTTAATTAAAACATGTTATTTGAATAATTCTTTTTGCTACTGACATTTTTTGCGAAGGGAAAGTCAGGTGCAAAATTTGGATATTTGGCTTTTTGCCAACAGGGTTCAAGTGCTAATATCTCACTGACTGTAATAGATAGTGGGGAATTGTTTGCAGCATTAGTGCTGCCGCAGTTGAAGGCACTGTTTGAACCTGCTGGCACTCTGCCAAAAATTTGAAATGTAAATAAAAATTGTTTGGTTATAAACATAGGAAAAGTAATAACATACAAAGTTTGTTTATGATAAGGGGAACCTCTAGCCATAGGGAGTGCTTATTGGCATTTTGCAGAAAAAAAAAAGTGAGAGACTTAGTATCTACAAGAATTTAGAATGTTTAGAAAGAAAAATAAAAATACATGCTGTGGAGATCCCCCGGCTGGACCGAGGCTCCCTATAGCATCCTAGCCCAAACATTGTTCACGATGGGTTTAGCAGAGTCATAGGATAGTAAATTTAAGGGTTAAATCAACCTTCTCTATGCTTGTACTGTGTGCCCCGCCTCCTCCCCCTTACATTCCAGAACCAGATAAAGACCTCATCACATAAAGACACACAGCAACATTTTTTTTTTCTTAACAGCTTGCAAGCAAAAGTTAGCAGAATCTGTGTTAGAATTCTGGGGAAAAAAAATTATAGACGTTTGGACACAAGAGGCAGTCTCTTAATACAGACATATCCCAGCAACCTTAGCCTTAAACATGCACTTATAGTAAGACAGCAAATATCAGAAGCTGACAGAGAAGGATGCTGCAGGATGTTTTGACATTCCTAAACAAACACCAGTGCAGACACATTATCAAAATGATTTCTTAGGAAATCAAAAGGGGAAACTTTTATACAAAGAGGGAGGGGGCAAGGACAAAGAGGGAGTTACATACGGAGAAAAAGAGGATTTCTTAAAGAAAGGAATCTTAAGGGAAATTGTCTTGCCCTACAATACTCCCATTAACCTGGTAAAGAAGGCAAATGGTGACTATAGGTTTGTACAAGACCTAAGGGCCATCAATAGCCTAGTGGTACTGATTGCCCCAATAGTGCCTGATGTGCCATCAATATTTACTGCCATACCATACGATGCAGAGTATTTTGCTGTGATTGATTTAAAGAATTTTCTTTTTCTCCGTCCCTGTAGACGAGGAGACAAGGCCACTCTTTGTTTTTACTGTGTTGATTGACCAACACAGTCGTCAGTTTATCTGGTGTAGAATGCCGCAGAGTTATATAGACCTGTGGTCTATTCTATAGTACTCCAAACCACCCTCGGGACTTGGACTGCCCCTCATGGTTCTGTACTGTTGCAGTATGTTAATGATTTTTTGATTTGTAGTTCTTCAGAGGAGGACTGCCGAGCTGATAGCCTATCCTTATTGAAATGGTTACATGTATGTGGTCACAAAGTGTCTAAGAAAAAATTACAATGGTGTAAACAGGAGGTTGAGTACCTAGGGTTTGTGCTGTCTCCGGGAGTTAGGAAAGTCAGTAAAAAAAAAAGAGCTGTTGCTCTTGTGGGTTTGCCCCACCCACTTACCAAGAAAGACATGCTTACCTTTCTTGGAATGATTGGTTGCTGCCGCCAATAAATACCTGACTGTTCTTTCTATGACAATATATTGAGACAAGCAACCCTCTCTGAAATGTCTGATGCTGTACAATGGTCTGATGAAATGTTAAATGTTTTTACCATGTTGAAATGTGCAATGGTTACAAGCCTGAGCCTCGGCCTCCCTGAAACATGGCAAAATGTATAATTTGTTTGCCAGGGAAAATTGCAGAACCATGGCGGGAGTACTGGCCCAGGAACATGGTGGGGGACTGCGCTCTGTAGTTTTTATTTTTTTCTCAAAGACGTTCCCGGTGCAGGTTCAGGGCATGCCCCCGTGTCTCAGAACTCTAGCGTTCTGTGTAATGGTGGTTGAGATGGCCACTTCTTTCACTCTGGGACATGACACCACACTTCACACTACCCACAATGTGTCAATCCTGTTGAAAAATGTACATAACAAGAGAGAAAAGGTCTTGCGAGCCACAATAACCCTATGCCCTACTACAGAAATAAAACAATATAAAAAACACAAAAAAATATATAAACAAATATATATATATATATACCCAGCTGCAAACGCAGGTCACGTATTCATAGCCGTGCATTAAGTGTGGATAAAAAATGCGCTGCGCTCAGGTATGAACCTATATATGCATTCACCTTATCAACATAAAGGTGCCTAGTGCCTGTACTTCGAATCCCAAACCAATCCGTATAACCAGAAAATAGTGCTACTATATATCACATCCAAGAGCACGCTGTGCTAAATATTAAATAGTTCTGTATAATTAAATACACTGTGTTACTAGATATCACACTTCAAGTATATTGTGCTTAATGGTAAGTGATCCTATTCATGCACAAAATATAAATATTATTCACATACTGATTAATAAATTAAGAAACTAATAAATGTGCCTAAAAATTGTATCAAAGTGCCATGCATGTATTCAATCCAAAGTGCAATGTGCAAATAAAACCTTCTTATAATCAATAATGGTAAGTGAAAAAACATGCACTATAAATATGCACTACAAATGTGGTAACTATTATATACAGACTGCAATAAATCATACAAGTGATAAGTGGTAAGAAAAGGGGTATATAAATAATATGTAATCCTTAAGGTAATAATAGTCCTTTTAAACGTGAAAAAAATCTTCCAAAACCATATCACACAGCGATGTGTAGTGGAAAAAAATTCCAAAGGTGAACTCCAGTGCATAAAGGTGCTTCACATGAAAACCAAATCGTAGAACCACAGTGCCCAGATGTGCCTTGGTGACCCCCAAAGTAATTGCGCTCACCTCAGAGCGTGTGACACAGGGTTTAGCTGTGTCCAAACACGCTTTGGAGCCACCCCTGGGCTCAGTATTAGGACACCAGATGATCTCCCGCCAGGTTCTTTAAGACTCCATAGGCATCAAACCAAAAAAGAGAAGGGACTGCATAGTGTAATATCGCCAAAACTTTTAATAATACTATGTATAAAACAATCCCCACACCGGGGTACTCACATTGCATAGGTGCTTAATGTGCACCAAACAGTATAAGCAGGATATAAACCGAGTGCTGCTATCCGACACCCCACAGCACGTCGGATAGCAGCACTCGGTTTATATCCTGCTTATACTGTTTGGTGCACATTAAGCACCTATGCAATGTGAGTACCCCGGTGTGGGGATTGTTTTATACATAGTATTATTAAAAGTTTTGGCGATATTACACTATGCAGTCCCTTCTCTTTTTTGGTTTGATGCCTATGGAGTCTTAAAGAACCTGGCGGGAGATCATCTGGTGTCCTAATACTGAGCCCAGGGGTGGCTCCAAAGCGTGTTTGGACACAGCTAAACCCTGTGTCACACGCTCTGAGGTGAGCGCAATTACTTTGGGGGTCACCAAGGCACATCTGGGCACTGTGGTTCTACGATTTGGTTTTCATGTGAAGCACCTTTATGCACTGGAGTTCACCTTTGGAATTTTTTTCCACTACACATCGCTGTGTGATATGGTTTTGGAAGATTTTTTTCACATTTAAAGGACTATTATTACCTTAAGGATTACATATTATTTATATACCCCTTTTTTTACCACTTATCACTTGTATGATTTATTGCAGTCTGTATATAATAGTTACCACATTTGTAGTGCATATTTATAGTGCATGTTTTTTCACTTACCATTATTGATTACAAGAAGGTTTTATTTGCACATTGCACTTTGGATTGAATACATGCATGGCACTTTGATACAATTTTTAGGCACATTTATTAGTTTCTTAATTTATTGATCAGTATGTGAATAATATTTATATTTTGTGCATGAATAGGATCACTTATCATTAAGCACAATATACTTGAAGTGTGATATCTAGAAACACAGTGTATTTAATTATACAGAACTATTTAATATTTAGCACAGCGTGCTCTTGGATGTGATATATAGTAGCACTATTTTCTGGTTATACGGATTGGTTTGGGATTCGAAGCACAGGCACTAGGCACCTTTATGTTGATAAGGTGAATGCATATCATACCTGAGCGCAGCGCATTTTTTATCCACACGAAAAATGTACATACACAGCACATGTCTGCTCAGAGGTTGGGCGGATATGAGGTGATTTTGCTGTCCAATCCAAAATTGCACATCAAATATGCTTCTCCCACTGCAGGCCCAGCGCCAATTTTAAACGCCCTTTTAGGATTAAAAGGAGAACAGGATGAGGTCATGCCACAACATGACTGCATTGACCTCATTCACCAAGACACATCACCCAGGTCTGATTTATCTTCCACAGCACTACCAGACACACAGAATGTTTTTGTGGATGGTTCTTGCTCTAGACCAAATGATCTCGCATACCATGCAGGGTATGCAGTTGTGCAGCTTCCAGATGTTATACTTGAGGCCAGGCCTATCTCATGTCAATCAGCACAGGCTGCTGAATTGCACTCACTTGAGCATGCCAGCTCTTTGAAGGTCAGGATGTAAACATTTACACTGACTCGAAGTATGGGTACGGCGTGGTACACAACTTCAGTGTGATATGAAGTAGACGTGGCTTTGTGGCAGCAGATGGAAAGAACATTTCACATTCTTCTTTGGTAATGTTATTGCTAAAAGCTATCCAGCTACCTAAAACACTGGCTATAGTACATTGCAGAGCACATACAGGCCAACAGACAGAGATAGCCAGGGAAAATGCTCTGGCTGACCTTGCTGCTAAACAAGCTGCTATCTCACAGACAACAGACATCTAAATGGCTATGCTGATACCTGACCTATCCCCATTTGAACAGTCACTTGCAGATCTCCAGGATTATGCATCAAATTATGAGTTAAGAGACTGGGATAAAAAGGGTGTGCAGAAAGATCCAAAAACTGGACTTAGTTACATAGTTACATAGTAGGTGAGGTTTAAAAAAGACACAAGTCCATCAAGTCCAACCTATGTGTGTGATTATGTGTCAGTATTACATTGTATATCCCTGTATGTTGCGGTCATTCAGGTGCTTATCTAATAGTTTCTTGAAGCTATCAATGCTCCCCGCTGAGACCACCGCCTGTGGAAGGGAATTCCACATCCTTGCCGCTCTTACAGTAAAGAACCCTCTATGTAGTTTAAGGTTAAACCTCTTTTCTTCTAATTTTAATGAGTGGCCACGAGTCTTGTTAAACTCTCTTCTGCGAAAAAGTTTTAACCCTATTGTGGGGTCACCAGTCCGGTATTTGTAAATTGAAATCATATCCCCTCTCAAGCGTCTCTTCTCCAGAGAGAATAAGTTCAGTGCTTGCAACCTTTCCTCATAACTAAGATCCTCCAGACCCTTTATTAGCTTTGTTGCCCTTCTTTGTACTTGCTCCATTTCCAGTACATCCTTCCTGAGGACTGGTGCCCAGAACTGGACAGCATACTCTAGGTGCGGCCGGACCAGAGTCTTGTAGAGCGGGAGAATTATCGTTTTATCTCTGGAGTTGATCCCCCTTTTAATGCATGCCAATATTCTGTTTGCTTTGTTAGCAGCAGCTTGGCATTGCATGCCATTGCTGAGCCGATCATCTACTAGGACCCCCAGGTCCTTTTCCATCCTAGATTCCCCCAGAGGTTCTCCCCCCAGTGTATAGATTGCATTCATATTTTTGCCACCCAAATGCATTATTTTACATTTTTCTACATTGAACCTCATTTGCCATGTAGTCGCCCACCCCATTAATTTGTTCAGGTCTTTTTGCAAGGTTTCCACGTCCTGCGGAGAAGTTATTGCCCTGCTTAGTTTAGTATCGTCTGCAAACACAGAGATTGAACTGTTTATCCCATCCTCTAGATCGTTTATGAACAAATTAAATAGGATTGGTCCCAGCACAGAACCCTGGGGAACCCCACTACCCACCCCTGACCATTTCGAGTACTCCCCATTTATCACCACCCTCTGAACTCGCCCTTGTAGCCAGTTTTCAATCCATGTACTCACCCTATGGTCCATGCCAATGGACCTTATCTTGTACAGTAAACGTTTATGGGGAACTGTGTCAAATGCTTTTGCAAAATCCAGATACACCACGTCTACGGGCCTTCCTTTATCTAGATGGCAACTCACCTCCTCATAGAAGGTTAATAGATTGGTTTGGCAAGAACGATTCTTCATGAATCCATGCTGATTACTGCTAATGATACCGTTCTTATTACTAAAATCTTGTATAAAGTCCCTTATCATCCCCTCCAAAAGTTTACATACTATTGATGTTAGGCTAACTGGTCTGTAATTCCCAGGGATGTATTTTGGGCCCTTTTTAAATATTGGTGCTACATTGGCTTTTCTCCAATCAGCTGGTACCATTCCAGTCAGTAGACTATCTGTAAAAATTAGGAACGGTCTGGCAATCACTTGACTGAGTTCCCTAAGTACCCTTGGATGCAAGCCATCTGGTCCCGGTGATTTATTAATGTTAAGTTTCTCAAGTCTAATTTTAATTCCGTCCTCTGTTAACCATGGAGGTGCTTCCTGTGTTGTGTCATAAGGATAAACACTGCAGTTTTGGTTACTGAAGCCCCCTGATTCACTTGTGAAGACTGAGGAGAAGAATAAATTCAATACCTTTGCCATCTCCCCATCCTTTGTAACCAGATGTCCTTCCTTATTCTTTATGGGGCCAATATGGTCTGTCCTCCCTTTTTTACTGTTTACATACTTAAAGAATTTCTTGGGATTTTTTTTGCTCTCCTCCGCTATGTGTCTTTCATGTTCTATCTTAGCCGTCCTAATTGCACCCTTACATTTCCTGTTGCATTCTTTATAAAGTCTGAATGCTGAGGATGATCCCTCAACCTTGTATTTTTTGAAGGCCTTCTGCTTTGCTTTTATATGCATTTTTACATTGGAGTTAAGCCATCCAGGACTTTTGTTCGCTCTTTTAAATTTATTACCCAATGGGATACATTGGCTAATGCCCTTATTTAATATGCTCTTAAAGCAAACCCATCTCTCCTCCGTATTCTTTGTTCCTAATATTTTATCCCAGTTTATGCCTTTTAGCAAGGTTTGTAGTTTAGGGAAGTTGGCCCTTTTGAAATTCAGTGTCTTTGTATTCCCTTTATGTTTCCTATTTGTGTGATTTATACTGAAACTAATTGACCTGTGATCGCTGTTACCTAAATTGCCCCGTATTTCCACATCCGTGATCAGGTCTGTATTGTTGGTAATCAGTAGATCCAGTAATGTTTTATTTCTAGTTGGTGCGTCTACCATCTGACCCATAAAATTGTCCTGCAAGACATTAAGGAATTGGCGAGCCTTAAATGAATGCGCGGTTCCCTCCACCCAGTCTATGTCTGGATAATTAAAATCCCCCATTATGATAACACTTCCCATCCTTGCTGCTAATCCAATTTGTGATAGGAGATCCGTCTCCACTTCCTCCCTCAGGTTAGGGGGCCTATAGCATACTCCCAGTATTATTTTCCCCTTAGCTTTATCCCTTTGGAGCTCTACCCATAAGGATTCCACCTCCTCCCTAGCTCCCTTAGTGATGTAATCTCTCACATTCACTTGTACATTATTCTTGATATATAGGCATACCCCTCCCCCTTTTTTACCCTCCCTATCCTTGCGGTAAAGGGTATACCCTTGAATGTTTGCCAGCCAATCATGAGAGCTGTTGAACCAGGTCTCCGAAATTCCCACAAAATCCAAATCCTCCTCGTACAACAGTATCTCTAGTTTACCCATCTTGTCTGCCATGCTCCTGGCATAGGTGAACATGCCACATAGTTTAGACCGGTCGCATATTGTCCTCATATTGGGTGTTTCGAGATTCCAACTAGGACTTGCTACTATACTCACCTTGTGTTTTTGTGCTTTGGTTAACCTGCCACTAATACCCCCAATACTACCCTCTGGAATATCTTCCGCGCTGGCTATCTCTGCCTCTGGACCCTCCCCCCATCGCCTAGTTTAAAAACCCCTCTAACTTTTTGGCCATCTTCATTCCCAGCAGATCTGCACCCTCCTCATTTAGGTGCAGTCCGTCCCTTCTATAGTACCAGTTACCGACTGAGAAGTCGGCCCAGTCCTCCAGGAACCCAAACCCCTCCTTGCTACACCAGCTCTTCAGCCACTTGTTTACTTCCCTAATCTCCCTCTTCCTTTCTGGTGTGGCTCGATGTACCGGTAATATTCATGAGAATACTACCTTGGAGGTCCTTTTCCTCAATTTAGCTCCTAAGTCCCTAAAATCGTTCTTTAGGACACTCCATCTGCCTCTGACTTTGTCATTGGTGCCAACGTGCTCCATGACAGCCGGGTCTTCCCCAGCCCCTCCCAGTAATCTGTCCACAAGATTCGTGATGTGCCGAACCCGAGCGCCCGGTAGACAACATACTGTTCGGCGCTTCAGGTCTTGGTTACAGATTGCCCTCTCTGTCCTTCTAAGAATTGAGTCCCCTACCACCAGAATCTGTCTTTCCTTTCCCTTTGCTGCCCCCCCACTCTCACTCCCCCGGCAGCTAGGAGAGTCCCTCAGCTCCAGCAGTGCTGGTCCAAGACTGGTTTCACCAATGACACTCAAAGTAGCGTACTTATTGGGATGCTCCAGTCCTGGATCGGCCTCCCTGGCACTTCCCCCTCTACCCCTCCTGACTGTCACCCATCTACTCTTTGCTAGTGCCTGCACCTCTTTGTCTCCACCCGCCTCTGTGCTGGCCCCTGCCGGCACCTGCCGTGTACGTTCCTGGCTCACCTTTAGTATGGAGGGACTTCTCAGTGCTGACAGTTGCTTCCCCAGATTCAGAACCTGGGCTTCCAGGGAAACAATGTGCTTACATTTTGCACAGCAGTATTCGCCCTCGATCGGATGATCAAGGAACGCATACATGCGGCAAGATGTACAAAGAGTCGCCTCTCCACACCCGCCGGGCATCGTACCTATTAAATTTAGTGAGGATTTGGGGATTTTACCCTGTCCAAATTACCTAACAGCTAGCTTCCTGGCACTAATACTCAAGACAATACACAGGTACACAACAAGACAATACACAGGTACTCACAGACCTACGTGCACTTGCAGAACAGTCGCAGACCTACGTGTACTCGCAATACTCAAGTATACAGTACACAATACACAAGTACTAACGATCCACACACACTACTCAGACAACACTCAGATACTCACACTACACAGGTACTATGACCCCTGTTATAATCTCCTGTTTTAAACTCTGTTTTTTAACTCACCACTTAGAAAAGTTCCACTTGGTTTAAGTTCCTACAGCTTCACAATGAGCAGGCTCAGGACGAGTCCTACACACAGTTATATAGACTGCAGGCACCTGTTAGCAATTACCCCCTCCCCCTAATTAATAGCCTGAAGGAACCAAAGAAGAAAAAAAAAAAACTGTTTAAAAAGTGACAGAAAAAAGGTGATTGCAAAGCTAAAAGGAAAAGCCCCAAAAATGCTTCCCAGCAAACAACAAGTAAGACTTGTTCACTCTCCCTCTGTTTTTTAACTCACCACTTAGAAAAGTTCCACTTGGTTTAAGTTCCTACAGCTTCACAATGAGCAGGCTCAGGATGAGTCCTACACACAGTTATATAGACTGCAGGCACCTGTTAGCAATTACCCCCTCCCCCTAATTAATAGCCTGAAGGAACCAAAGAAGAAGAAAAAAAAAAAACTATTTAAAAAGTGACAGAAAAAAAGGTGATTGCAAAGCTAAAAGGAAAAGCCCCAAAAATGCTTCCCAGCAAACAACAAGTAAGACTTGTTCACTCTCCCTCTGTTTTTTAACTCACCACTTAGAAAAGTTCCACTTGGATTAAGTTCATACAGCTTCTCAATGAGCAGGCTCAGGATAAGTCCTACACACAGTTATATAGACTGCAGGCACCTGTTAGCAATTACCCCCTCCCCCTAATTAATAGCCTGAAGGAACCAAAGAAGAAAAAAAAAACTATTTAAAAAGTGACAGAAAAAAGGTGATTGCAAAGCTAAAAGGAAAAGCCCCAAAAATGCTTCCCAGCAAACAACAAGTAAGACTTGTTCACTCTCCCTCTGTTTTTTAACTCACCACTTAGAAAAGTTCCACTTGGTTTAAGTTCCTACAGCTTCACAATGAGCAGGCTCAGGATGAGTCCTACACACAGTTATATAGACTGCAGGCACCTGTTAGCAATTACCCCCTCCCCCTAATTAATAGCCTGAAGGAACCAAAGAAAAAAAAATATATATTTAAAAAGTGACAGAAAAAAGGTGATTGCAAAGCTAAAAGGAAAAGCCCCAAAAATGCTTCCCAGCAAACAACAAGTAAGACTGGTTCACTCTCCCTCTGTTTTTTAACTCACCACTTAGAAAAGTTCCACTTGGTTTAAGTTCCTACAGCTTCACAATGAGCAGGCTCAGGATGAGTCCTACACACAGTTATATAGACTGCAGGCACCTGTTAGCAATTACCCCCTCCCCCTAATTAATAGCCTGAAGGAACCAAAGAAGAAAAAAATAAAAAATAAAACTATTTAAAAAGTGACAGAAAAAAGGTGATTGCAAAGCTAAAAGGAAAAGCCCCAAAAATGCTTCCCAGCAAACAACAAGTAAGACTTGTTCACTCTCCCTCTGTTTTTTAACTCACCACTTAGAAAAGTTCCACTTGGTTTAAGTTCCTACAGCTTCACAATGAGCAGGCTCAGGATGAGTCCTACACACAGTTATATAGACTGCAGGCACCTGTTAGCAATTACCCCCTCCCCCTAATTAATAGCCTGAAGGAACCAAAGAAGAAAAAAAAAAAAAAAACTATTTAAAAAGTGACAGAAAAAAGGTGATTGCAAAGCTAAAAGGAAAAGCCCCAAAAATGCTTCCCAGCAAACAACAAGTAAGACTTGTTCACTCTCCCTCTGTTTTTTAACTCACCACTTAGAAAAGTTCCACTTGGTTTAAGTTCCTACAGTTTCACAATGAGCAGGCTCAGGATGAGTCCTACACACAGTTATATAGACTGCAGGCACCTGTTAGCAATTACCCCCTCCCCCTAATTAATAGCCTGAAGGAACCAAAGAAGAAAAAAAAAAACTATTTAAAAAGTGACAGAAAAAAGGTGATTGCAAAGCTAAAAGGAAAAGCCCCAAAAATGCTTCCCAGCAAACAACAAGTAAGACTTGTTCACTCTCCCTCTGTTTTTTAACTCACCACTTAGAAAAGTTCCACTTGGTTTAAGTTCCTACAGCTTCACAATGAGCAGGCTCAGGATGAGTCCTATACACAGTTATATAGACTGCAGGCACCTGTTAGCAATTACCCCCTCCCCCTAATTAATAGCCTGAAGGAACCTCTTCTCTGCAAAGAGGGGAAACCATGTATACCAGCGGCAAGTGCATCACAATGGCCCAGCTTTCATGGCCAGGGTCTGCCAGGACTTGGTAAAAACTCTCAAGATAGAATGGAAGTTCCACATTCCCTACCACCCTCAAAGCTCAGGGATAGTAGAAAGAATGAACAGGACAATAAAAGACAAGAAAGGCCACAGGAGGAACCTTTGCCAACTGGAAAAAGGTCCTCCCAGCAGTCCTGGCAGAAATAAGAATGACCCCTTCCAAACCAAAATGTATTCACCTTTGAAGTTTTGATGGGTAGACCTTGGGCCAGAGCACCTTTAATAGTAGAAAAGGGAGATTAAGACTTAATACAGGAAGAATATGTAAGAAAACTGGTTGAAACATTGGATACAGTCGAAAGAAATGTTGCTCGCACCTCTTTTTTTTTCTTCACAGGAAGCTACTCACCCCTTCAAGGTGGGAGACACCGTGGTGGTCCAACAGCTGAACAGAAATAAGAAGCAAGAGTATACCTTTGGACCTCCTACCACAGTGGTTACAGTGACCAGAACAGCCATCCTAGTGGAAAACTGCCAGTCCTGGATCCATGCCAGCCGAGTAAAAAAGGTTGCCCAAAGCCCCAGGAGCAGGAAGGAGACCTTGGATAAAGGAGGCCCTCAAGCAGAAGTCCAAGTAGATGAAGGAGGAGTTCCTGGGAAAGCAGGTCAGGCCATAGAAGATGACCTCGCTTATTTCACCACAGACTTCTGGTAAGGCATTTTGCCTCCTGATCCTGAACTCTCTGATAGTGTTCCTGCCCACCGGGATCATCACTAACTGTATCTACCACCCTGAAGATTTGGGTGCAATTAAAAGTATCTGTGGGAACACACACACACACAAGAACATTACAGTGACACAAGCTAGAACAAAGAGAGAGATTGGAGATTTTACTGATAAGATGCTTTTGCTAAAATTTAAGTATGCTTATGCTAAAAAAAAATCAGGGTATGAAGAATGTTGGATATGTAGCAAATTACATCCTAGTACTGCCCGAATTCCCTTTTGGCTGTACCTTTAAATATCTCCTCCTTCCTCAACGAGACTCTTCCTGTCTTCTTAAATTAACATATCCACTCTGTACATAAATAACACTGTTACTTTTCCAATAGCAGGTAAAAGTCATTCCCCGATTGGTGTTTTAATTTAGGGAATGAGACACAGACTAACTCCTCCATTTGTAGTAGGTCAATATTTAACATTTCCATGTGCGAATCTAGAGGCCAGTATACACCCCAGATACCCCCTCAAACACTGCGACAAAAGGGAATTGTTCTATAAACAAGATATTGCCTGGGCATGGTTTCCTTTTTGGACAGGATGGGGTATAGACATGATGAAAAGGT
The DNA here is from genome assembly GCA_037952925.1 of Lithobates clamitans. Classification (NCBI taxonomy): domain Eukaryota; kingdom Metazoa; phylum Chordata; class Amphibia; order Anura; family Ranidae; genus Lithobates; species Lithobates clamitans. The sequence goes on along the minus strand of JBBGZY010000407.1, from coordinate 3,623,147 downwards.
TGAACAATTATTCAAGTATATTGGATGAGATAATGGAGAGGAATTCAGATGACATTGCTATGTTAAACAGAAACTAGAGCAATTAGAAAACAGCTAGAACTACATGAGTTAGCTATAGAAAGCATGAGTGCAGCTCTCACAGAGTTATGTGAAATGACTGAGGACTACGAATGCTGTACTTGGATTTCTAACATGAGTGCCAAGGTGCCTGACCACTATGATATTTATCCTTGCTCTGATTCTTTACCCCTGCTTTAAGTGTTTTATTTGCATAATTGCACGCATTCAATCTCCTAATAATAAGGTTTTATCCTACATGACATACATGAAGAATCATCAGGCAATCTATGCCACAATCCCAAAAAAGTACTAGAACACTAGATAGAATGTAGAGATCATCTTATATGATCTAAGAGGGGATTGAAGGGAAATTTAGCTTAACCACATCCATTTTAAAACTTAGTTTCCATTTTGTGTTTTTCCCTGTACTCTATTTCACATATTACTAGGAGTGTAATGTAATCTAGTTTCGTTTCTCACATCCCTGTTATCTTTTGTGTTTCGTTTCCTGTAAAGCACGTGATATCTTAAAAATAATTGTTTCACTTTTGTCATAAATTGTTTCTGTATTTTATTGGATAATTTGTATGACACGGTCAAGGGGCGGTAGTTTCTGAAAGCCCCCTTTAAATATTCACACCAAAGAATAAAGATTAGATTTGCTCTGCGAGACTTTTGCCGTTTTTATCATTGTCTCAATGGGCTAATCTCACAGGCCTGTGGTGGGGATTGTAAGGTACATCTTATGCAGACTTATCGAGGGTCTAAAAATATCCCTAGACAATCTACATTTGCCAACATACAGTACCCTGTTGCCGAGAACCAGCGCGATGGGATGGCGCTGGAAACATTCTCGCGGCTGCGTACTGTAGTTTGTACAAAAGTCAGATGGTTTTGTGTACACACGATTGGACTTTGCTCCATCAGACTTTTGTTGCCGGAAAGTTTGTGCGTTTGCACAGCCAACAAAAGTCAGATGAAAACATAAAAAAGTTTGTCCGATGGATGTTGCTCCAAAACAGCTAATTTGCATGTTTGTTGTCAAAAAGTCCGATCGTGTGTACGCCCTTAAGAAGTCTGCAGGACCTCAAGTTCTCGACAGGCATTTCCCCCCAGGCTCTGGGGATCATTATCCCAGAGACCTGTTCTGCCATTATTCAGGTCCTGCAAAAAGACTATATTAAGGTAAGATTTCTCCTTTAACATCACATTATATGTATTTAATGTTTGCTAATGTATGGTATTTCTTTCATCATTCCCTAATTACCATGATTGTAATATGCTGTGAATGTCCCCTTTATTCTCATGCATGCTGGAAGTTTTTTGGCATGTTATCCTGGGCCCATATACACCTAGCCTAGTCACTTAACAATGTATTTGGTCAGCTCCATTGTAGTGCTTTACCCTAAACACCCCCCAAAATGGGGCGTGGCCTGGACCGGCATGGTGTGAGGAGCACATCACGAGAGCTCCGCTCGAGGGAATATCCGTAGCCTCAAAATCCTACAATTCTCAGTAGCCTTTCTACCCCTACAAGGCTTGATATTCTCCTTCTGACCTCCCGCTACTATGTCTCCGCCAAAAAAAACGGCAGAATCAATCGCTAAACTCGACAAATACCGGCTGAAGGAGAAGGGGAACTCAGGTGAAAATGGCGCCGATGCATCTTCCTCCTCTGAGTCAACAACGATACAGCCCGGGTCCTAGAGGCAATATCGGATTGCAAGAGCTCCCTGACCTGCAAGATTGAGGAGGTAAAGATCGATGTGTCCCTCATAAGGCAGGATCTACAAAAGCTCAGGGAACGTGTCACTGAAACGGAGACTCGAATCAGCAGAGTGGAGGACGAAATGCCGCCATTGCAGCAGGCCACAGATCATATACAGCAGCAACTCCACTCCATCCTCTCCAAGCAGGACGACATGGAGAACTGCTTGCGGAGGTGTAACCTCCGCTTTGTGGGATTACCAGAGGGTGTGGAGGGCTCGGATCCCCCCGCATTTTTGGAAAATCTCCTCATTTCTACCTTTGGGCGAGCAGAATTTTCAACGTCCTTCGTGGTAGAAAGAGCACACCGCTTAGCGGCAAAGCCCCCACCGCAGGGTGCACCTCCCAGGACATTTATAGCTAAATTCCTGAAATTTAGAGACCGGGACGCTATCCTCCGCCTCACGAGGTTGAAAGGCAACATCCCCTTTAAGAACTCCGAAATAAAGGTGTTCCCGGATTTCTCAGCGGAGGTGCAGAAAAGGAGAGCGCACTTTACTGAAGCAAAGCGCCAACTCAGGATTCGACACTACACCTACGCCATGTTGTTTCCCGCCAGGCTTCGCGTGGTGGGGGAAGATCGCACTCACTTTTTCGATACTCCGGAGGCGGTGTTCGCATGGCTGGAGGGACGAGCTTCCCCTCGTCGCCCACCACCGGGAGACTAGTTACTCCTGCCGGCTACCCTGCTGCGACTATGACACGGATGTGGAACTTTCTCCTACCCAACAGAACACTCCATCTGACTTCCAGATAAGGTACCTCGAACCCCCCTTGCAATATCCTCCTACACGTTGCGATGTACTTTCTATGGCCTGTGCTGCTGGGGGAGTCCGGCTTGCCTATACTTATTCCACTGGAGGCAATACGGCCGTGCAGCTATTCTGTGTTGAGCAATATCACATGCACCACACCCCTCGGTGAGATCCCCAGAGCGGCTGTGCTGAGGGACACAGAACTTTTCTCTGCGAGCCCAGAAGAGGATCCCCAGTGGTACACTCTATCACCAGGCCTGCGCCTACTTACCAGGCTTTTCTCCCCTTCTTCCCCCACGCTCCTAGTTTAGACACATTGCTTGTACCCTTATTGTCGCTTACTTACCCTGAAGTCATTTACTGCGCTTGTCGATTGTTTGGAACAACCTCGAGCTATCTCACACCTGAAAGCTTGATGACTGGGCATACAATGACTGTTTTATGTTTTTTTATCCTACCACCTTTTTTGTTTGACCCGCTCCTGAGGATGGCTTTCATCACACTGTTGCTGGTTTTTCAGCGGATGTTCGTCCCACTAGTCGCGGGAGCTATATTGGACCCCGCTATTTCAATACAGGATCATACTGTAAACATTGTACAAGCTAAGTTTCCCCGGTCCGTCTGGGAGCACATCCCCTGCGCATATTTGCGAGGGGGGTGTGGGGAGCCCAGCCGGATCGGCGCAATGGTTCACAACACTGTTTTGTTTAATTTTAAGTTTATCGTTCTTATTATTATTTTTATCGTAACACATGGTATTATACAAAGGCATGCAGACCCTGCAGGAAAATGTAGAGGTATATATGATAAACCTGTTCGCATGCCCTCGGGCCGTTTGTTGGGCGCCTCCCAGCAACATTGGGCGTGTGCGCCCGGTTGCTGGGACGGGTCGACGCGAGCTGGGGGCTATGCACGTACTTTGATTACAATGCTATGTCATCTTTGAAGTGCTTAGTATGGAATGTTCGGGGTCTTAGAGACAAATCCAAGAGGAATGCTGTTATGACATACCTTAAGGCACAGCAGGCACAGGTGATGGTCTTGGTGGAAACACACCTAACTGGTCAATTAATGCTATCACTTAAAAAACCTTGGCTGGGATGGGTTTACCAGGCCCCATACTCGACCTATTCTAGAGGGGTGGCGATATTAATAGCCAAAACAACACAGTTTGTTATGCTGACGTTGAGGTCTGACCCTCAGGGTAAATTTCTGTTTATACACTGTAGACTAAACGGACTGGAAGTACTCATACTGGCAATATATATACCTCCCCCTTTCCAGTTTCAGGTCATCAATGAGGGATTGGATTTTATGGCACTATTTCCCACAATCCCAGCCCTATGGATGGGAGATTTCAATGCGGTGTTGGACAATCACATAGACAGGACTTCTCTGACATCCCCGATTGACAATACTCCCTCTCCCACATGCTTCGGGAAATTATTAGGTGAGATGGGACTGACAGATGCATGGAGATCCCTCCACCCCCTAACAAAAGCGTTTACATGTTTCTCTGCGACGCATAACACCATGTCGAGAATCGACTTAATCCTTATATCCAACACTTTAGCACCAAACCTCAAAACAGCGGGGATGTCCCCTCGCATTCTCTCTGATCACACCCCCTGTTGGATAGAACTTGAGGTGGGCCCCCCCTCCTCTTCTTATACATGGAGACTCAACCCCTTCTGGCTTTCAGTTGTCCCGGGATTGGAGGTTATGGGGGAGGAATGGGAGTTTTTCTTTCGCGTCAATACTGGCACAGCCCCTCTTGACATAGTTTGGGACATGTTCAAAACTCATGCCCGCATGCTTTTAGCACAAAAAATAACCAGACACAAACGTACGTCAAATGACATTATCCGACAGGCAGAACTAGCAATGGCAGATGCAGACAAAGCCTTTTCAGACCATCCCTCCAACGAAACAGCGAATTGAGTAAAACTACAAATGCGTATAGTGAATGGGCTCCACTTTGAAAGAGCAGAAAGAAAGATATTTTACACTAAACAAAAAGTGTACGAGTGTGGAGAGCGTGCTTGACGTTTATTGGCTTACTTGGCCCATATGGAGCACAGGCCACCCACTGTTGTCGCCCTACGAGATCATACGGGAGATCTGATACAAGATCCTGACAGGGTGGTTGATGTGTTCCGCGCCTTCTACGCCTCTCTATACTCGTCCAAGACCGACAAATCCAAACAAGAAATAGCAGACTTCCTATCCAATATAGCCTTCACACAATTAACCAGTTCCCAAATAGAGATATTGGAGGCGCCCATCTCTAAAGATGATGTTGCGGAGGCCTTGTCCCATCTCGCCTCGTCAAAAGCTCCTGGATCAGACGGCCTCCCACTGGAGTTCTATGATACCTACAGTGAGATTTTGACCCCCAAACTCCACGAGTTATTTAACTTCATGTTCGATTCTGGTTCCATCCCCAAATCAATGAATGAAGCATTTATTGTGCTCATACTAAAGCCAGGCAAAGACCCAGCGCTCCCCGAGTCTTACCGCCCCATCTCACTACTACAATTGGACATAAAAATATTGGCCAAGGTCCTGGCACTACGCATGAATAAGGTGATCCTGAGCCTTATACACCCTGACCAGACCGGATTCATGCCGACAAAAAATACAGCGTTCAACTTACGGAGACTATACATGAACTTACAGGCCAGACACGACCAAATGGGCACCAGAGTGGTAGTGTCCCTAGACGCTGCCAAAGCATTTGATTCTGTTGAATGGGGCTACCTTTGGGAGTGTCTGGCCAGGTTTGGGTTTGGTCCTAAATTCATCCGTTGGACCCAGCTTCTATACCAGGTTCCGAGTGCCAGGATCTTGATCAATGGTAAAACGTCTCAGACACTCCCATTAACTAGAGGTACGCGGCAGGGCTGCCCCCTCTCCCCCTTATTATATGCCCTGGTGGTAGAACCCTTGGCAACAGCACTGAGGGAGCATCCCGGGGTTAGAGGGCTGAGTCGGGGTCCGTTGGTTGAGAAGATTAGTCTATATGCGGACGATATGCTTTTATACCTAGAAGATTCAGGCGACTCCCTGCTAACGGCCCTTGATATTATCAAACAATTTGGAACCTACTCAGGTCTAAAGATTAATTGGGAAAAGTCTCAGATACTCCCTGTGGACCCTGGAGTCCCAACAGAGACACAGGTATCCTCACCACTGATGCGTGTAAGTGAAATCACATATCTAGGCATAAAAATCACACGCACCCCAATAGACTATATCAGACTTAACTTGGAGCCGCTATTTCAAATACTAAAATCCAAAACACAATTATGGTCCAGACTGCCATTGGGTATCATGGGACAAGTAAACTTGACAAAAATGATCCTGCTACCCAAGTTCCTATATGTATTCTGGCATGCTCCTGTCTATATACCCCTGAGATTTTTCAAATCTATAGAAGTGATCTTGAACACATTTGTGTGGGGAAAAGCACGACATAAGTTGTCCTGGCAGGTGCTGAAAAACCCCACTGATTTAGGGGGCACGGCGCTGCCAGATTACAACTTGTACTATCTAGCAGCACAGCTATCCCACTTCTTTCATATCGACAAAGGTGACAAGGAGCGGTTAATGCTTCTGATAGGCTCTCAAGCTGCAAAAATGCATATTCACCCCTTCCAGCTTATTCTTAGAGAGAATAGAGAACGCAATGGGACAGAGGGGGGTGGAGGCAAGGGGTTACTATATACCTACCGCAAGATATGGGAGACTGTTGGACGCAAACTTAAAATTCCCTCAACACACAGTCAGACACCAATGTGGGACAATCCAGGCTTACCTGAACTATTACACTTACCTGATAACGAGCTGTGGATCTCAAGAGGGGTTGTTTTTCTGGCAGACATGTACACCGGGACAATACTGAAATCATTCCAGCAACTAAAAGACCAGTTCAGGCTTCCTAACTTTATGCATTTCCGATACCTCCAGCTTCGCCACGCTCTATTGACCCAATTTCAGAACTCCCCACCTAACCTAGAACAATTGGATATTCTGGATGTGATAAATGGCCCAGATCAACAAAAGTTAATATCCATATTATACTCATACTTAACACGCCCTGGTGCGGTAACAATTGCCTATAAATTAAAGGAGTGTTGGCAAGGGGACGTGGGTGAGATGGAGGATGAGGAATGGGAGGAAGCCCTGGACGCCTGCAAAAAAGTCTCACACAAACTATCAGACCGCCTTACGCAGTTGTTTATCCTACACCGCACATACCTGACCCCCTCACGATTGGCCAAATTTAAACTCAACCATAGCCCACTCTGCCCTAGATGTGCAAGCCCTCAGGGAACATTTTTTCATCTCCTCTGGCTTTGTCCAATAATACATAATTACTGGGCCCAAATTGTTAAATTTATTCATGATAATATGGGTTCCCCTCTAACTCTATGCCCGAAACAGTGCCTACTGGGAGTATTCTCAGACCCTGAATCAGACAAATTTCATCATATTTTTCTCCAAGAAACATTGTTCTTGGCCAGAGTGCTTATTGCAAAGAAATGGCTCAGAGCAATACCACCCTCTGTTAAGGAATGGGTTGCACTGGTAAATACTGTCCTGCCATACAAAAAAGAAATATATGCTCATAGGGGCTGCCCCGCCAAATATAACAAGATATGGGATACTTGGCTAAATGAAGCCTCCACATGTGATGAACTAGATGATGCACCACCTCCCTAAATAAAAATAGAAAACCAACAATGCTAGAAAATTACAACAACTGAAAGCATTGATATGTAACAAACAAGCCTATATACTAATATGTACCTGCTGTATTTCCATCACTTTGCCTGTTTTCAACAAATGTAAGACCTTGTTTCAATTCTCATCTATAATGTACTGCTTACGCCTGCCATTTGTACCATGAAATCATTGTAATGTACACCTGTATACTACTTCAATAAAGAACGCAAGTTTGTAAAAAAAAAAAAAAAAAAAAACACCCCCTAAAATGTGTACAAATGTTATTGTTGTCTTTAAATTCAGGCACAGTGCCAGAGGCTTTTTTTTGGGTCCCAAACTCATTTAGAACCGCCCCCCTAAAATGATTACAATGGGCCATCAGAGGAGGGGAGGAATCTGATAAGTGGACCTTATATTTTTGTCTTTAAATACTCCTTAAAATAAATGTTATACTGATGTTGGCCAAGAATGTTTTTGTATAATCTGCTTGCAGTGTTATGTGCAAAAGTACTATTTTTTTTATTTCTGGTTTGCCCCACAGTTTCCTTCAATGCCACAGGAATGGCAGACGGTGGCCTCCCATTTTGCCGACCGTTGGGACTTTCCCAACTGTGGAGGGGCTATAGATGGGAAGCACGTCCACCTCATGCCACCACCCCATTCGGGGTCTTACTATTACAATTATAAGGGTTTTAATAGTATAGTGTTGATGGCGGTGGAGTCAGTACAATATGAGTTCCTCTATGTGGACGTGGGGAAGAATGGCCGGATGGAGGAGTCTTCGCCCAGACCGAGTTCTACCAACGTCTCCAGATTGGTGGCCTGGCATTGCCACCTGCTGCGGACAACGTTGAAGGACTCCCGTTGTCTTTATTGCTGATGAAGCATTCGGTCTGGGCAAGCACCTGATGAGGCCATTTCCCCAGAGGACCCTCACCCCAGAGAGGAGGTTTTTAACTACCGGTTGGCCAGAGCCAGAAGAGTCGTTGAGAATGCCTTCGGGATAATGACCAGCCAGTTCCGACTGTTTCTGACAGCAATACATATGGCGGAGTACAAAATTAACCACATCATCTTATCCTGCTGCATATTGCACAATTTTTTAAGAAAATTATGTTGCCTCAGTTGGGCCTGAGGCCAGACTTCCTGCGAATCCCCCGAGGGGCCTGGATACTGGCTGTCCTGGCTTGGCACCCCAAAGTGCCCGTGAAGTTCGGCAGAAATATGTAAATTATTTTACGGGTAGGGGGGCCATGCCAGACAATGTCTAAATAAGTTTTTAATAAAAAAAAATTATCTGATAAAAACTTGAAATTTCTTTATTGCTTGTGTTTCTTTTTAGCTGTCTCCTATTTTCCTTTAGTAAATAAGCCCCATTGTCACTGTAAACACAAAATTACTTACAAAACTGGAATTGAGCATTGAAAGAAGAAGCCACACATTGTTTATTATCAAACTTTTTACTCGGTGCACATTTACGTGTGCGTTATAAAATTTTCTGGGAAAATAATTTTTTTTCTCTTCTCAAAGTTTTTTACAATTTTTTGTTTTTTTGGTATAAACAGGCATGTTTCAAAACATAACATACACAAATCTGGAACTTACAAAGTTCAACATAGAAAAAATGATGGCAATATCAGACATTATAGTATGTCCGAAATGTGTTGATATTGCCTTCATCAGATGTCACCCCTGTAAAAGCCAAATTTTGAAGATGCATACAATTTGGGAGTCAAAATGGGTATTTCCCTCCTGATCCCATGCCTAATGTCAACATGTGCTATTTCCCATCATGGGGGATCAATGGACTTTTTCCTGGGGGTGAAACCCCTTCCTCTCACCTACTAGACTTACGAAGAAGGGGTTGCACCCACAAAACGCATACATTGATATCCCCTGATGGCAGATAGCAAATATTGACACACCGTGTGCATCTTCAAAATTTGGCTTTTAAAATGTAAAAAAAATGTTTTTGTTTAGTACAACAAATGGTAAAATGGTGGCATTTGGAAGATATTTAGATTCTCCCCAACACATCAATCATGTTCTTCATTTGTTGTTCCATAACATTGAGTTTATTCCTTATGATGTCAATTTCACGATTCCACACCATGATGTCCTGGATTAGCCTTTGTGCACTGTCACTTGTAAAATGTTCAGCTTGCTCTTCCACAACCAGCACATCACCTAAAAATTTGAGTAAAAACATGTATTATAAATATGCAGGCATACATATATTACCTGAAGCTGGGGTGTCAGACACTCATATGTTGTGGTGACAAGTTCGCCAACTTCCTCCACCTCTCCTTCCTCCAGATCCTCGGGGTGTGGTCTTGTGCTGAGTTCCCCTTCTTTCTGAAGTGTGGGGTTCCTGGTGTCCTCTGAGTGGAGTCCTCCGAGTCTTTTCTCCCCTATGAGGATGAAACAAAAAGGTATACTTAGCACACAGATATTTGAGTCCAGAAATATGAATATGAAACATTGCTGGGAAGTGGGGTACAATTGTCTGTTTTGGGCAGAGTTCCAAGCTGAAGACAAGATTTTTTACCTTACCAAAGCTGGAATATTTTCCTTTTTGTGACAATTTTCACACATGGAGACACCCCAAGTATCCACTGGAGCACCTGTGTGGGACACCTTAAAAAGTACACCTTAAAAAGTTTGTTCTTTTGTCCTACACTAGTGCTCCTGAGTCCAGATGTGTAAACAGCTGCCGAGTGTCCTCTCCTTACATTACACTGAATCAAGCTTGCATTTCATTCTAGTTATAATCACCATCACAACTAGGGATGAGCTTCGTGTTCGAGTCCAACCCATGTTCGACTCGAACATCGGCTGTTCGGTCGTTCGCCGAATTGCGAACGACATGGGCCGTTCGCGCCAAATTCGTGTGGCGCGTCACGGCCCATAATTCACTGCGGCATCGCAGTGCATTGCTGGCTGATGATTGGCCAAGCATGCACTATGACCCGCATGCTTGGCCAATCACAGCGCCGCCTGAACAGAGAGCCGTAATTGGCCAAAGCCAAGGAGGCTTTGGCCAATTATGGCTCAGGGGATTTAGTACACGCCCCACACTATATAAGGCCGCCTGCACGGCGGCCCTATGCAGTGTGTTCCGGTGTGCTGAGAGATAGAGAGAGAGAGAGACAGTGTCATTTCATTTAAATTAGCTAGATTAGGCAGGACAGTCAGTCAGTTAGCTGCACTTACAGTGTATTGTGTATATATATATATATGCATCCCAGGTGTTGCATATATATATATATATATATATATATATATATATATATATACACTGTATTCAGTTTAGCTAGATCCGTTCCTGTTATCTTCCTACTGACAGGCAGGCTTGTCTTGTTACAGTATTTACAGCTACCTGAAGAAAATTACTGGTGTTCTTTTGATCCTATTAGTATCACAGTCAGGCAGCTAGACTATTTACAGTTAGTGCAGTGCATCCTGCTCACAGTGTTCAGCTAGATCCGTTCCTGTTATCTTCTTACTGACAGGCAGGCTTGTCTTGTTACAGTAAATACAGCTACCTGAAGAAAATTGCTGGCGTTCTTTTGATCCTATTAGTACCACAGTCAGGCAGCTAGACTATTTACAGTTAGTGCAGTGCGTCCTGCTCACAGTGTTCAGCTAGATCTGTTCCTGTTATCTTCTTACTGACAGGCAGGCTTGTCTTGTTACAGTAAATACAGCTACCTGAAGAAAATTGCTGGTGTTCTTTTGATCCTATTAGTACCACAGTCAGGCAGCTAGACTATTTACAGTTAGTGCAGTGCGTCCTGCTCACAGTGTTCAGCTAGATCCGTTCCTGTTATCTTCTTACTGACAGGCAGGCTTGTCTTGTTACAGTATATAAAGCTACCTGAAGAAAATTACTGGTGTTCTTTTGATCCTATTAGCACCACAGTCAGGCAGCTAGACTATTTACAGTTAGTGCAGTGCGTCCTGCTCACAGTGTTCTGCTAAACCTACAAGTTAGTGGGGTGCGTCCTGCTCACAGTGTTCCGCTAAACCTACAAGTTAGTTGGGTGCGTCCACCTCACAGTGTTCAGCTAAACCTACAAGCTAGTGGGGTGCGTCCTGCTCACAGTGTTCAGCTAGATCCGTTCCTGTTATCTTCTTACTGACAGGCAGGCTTGTCTTGTTACAGTAAATACAGCTACCTGAAGAAAATTGCTGGTGTTCTTTTGATCCTATTAGTACCACAGTCAGGCAGCTAGACTATTTACAGTTAGTGCAGTGCGTCCTGCTTACAGTGTTCAGCTAAAACTACAAGTTAGTGGGGTGCGTCCTGCTCACAGTGTTCAGCTAAACCTACAAGTTAGTGGGGTGCGTCCACCTCACAGTGTTCAGCTAAACCTACAAGCTAGTGGGGTGCGTCCTGCTCACAGTGTTCAGCTAGATCTGTTCCTGTTATCTTCTTACTGACAGGCAGGCTTGTCTTGTTACAGTAAATACAGCTACCTGAAGAAAATTGCTAGTGTTCTTTTGATCCTATTAGTACCACAGTCAGGCAGCTAGACTATTTACAGTTAGTGCAGTGCGTCCTGCTCACAGTGTTCAGCTAAAACTACAAGTTAGTGGGGTGCGTCCTGCTCACAGTGTTCAGCTAAACCTACAAGTTAGTGGGGTGCGTCCACCTCACAGTGTTCAGCTAAACCTACAAGCTAGTGGGGTGCGTCCTGCTCACAGTGTTCAGCTAGATCTGTTCCTGTTATCTTCTTACTGACAGGCAGGCTTGTCTTGTTACAGTAAATACAGCTACCTGAAGAAAATTGCTGGTGTTCTTTTGATCCTATTAGTACCACAGTCAGGCAGCTAGACTATTTACAGTTAGTGCAGTGCGTCCTGCTCACAGTGTTCAGCTAAAACTACAAGTTAGTGGGGTGCGTCCTGCTCACAGTGTTCAGCTAAACCTACAAGCTAGTGGGGTGTGTCCTGCTCACAGTGTTCAGCTAGATCTGTTCCTGTTATCTTCTTACTGACAGGCAGGCTTGTTACAGTAAATACAGCTACCTGAAGAAAATTGCTAGTGTTCTTTTGATCCTATTAGTACCACAGTCAGGCAGTTAGACTATTTACAGTTAGTGCAGTGTGTCCTGCTCACAGTGTTCAGCTAAAACTACAAGTTAGTGGGGTGCGTCCTGCTCACAGTGTTCAGCTAAACCTACAAGTTAGTGGGGTGCATCCACCTCACAGTGTTCAGCTAAAGCTACCTGTAGAAGGTTGGTGGTGTTCTCATACTACAGGCAGGCAGTTGATTTTGCTAGCTGCAGTATCAGTACATACATATATATATATATATATATATATATATATATATATATATATATATCCCAGCTTAGTGCAGCTACAGGCCATTAGTATGTCTGGAAGGCCAAGAAGGAGAGGCAGACAGTCACCAGCCAATAAGAGAGGGCAAGCAGGCTCTGTGTCTAGTGCTGGTCGTGGAGATGGTGCATCCTCATCAGCACGTGGCCGTGGGACACGCTTGGCCTTTTTTTCGGCAGCTGGCCGTGTTGAGCGGCAACATGCGGAAGACTTGGTCGAGTGGATGACCAAGCCGTCCTCATCCTCCTCATCCTCTCTCACCCATGCCCAGGGTACTTTGTCTGGCAAAGCAGCGGCCTCTTCCCTCGGCTCAATGTCATCAGTGACTCCTTCCCTAGCCCCACCATGTCCTCCTGAGGAGTCCCTCGAACTGTTTGACCACACTGTTGGGTACATGCTCCAGGAGGATGCCCAGCGTTTGGAAGGCTCTGATGATGATACTGAGCTCAATGAAGGCACGGACAGAGGGGGTGCCCAAGAAGGACAGCAATCTGGCAGTCATGCTCCCCCTGCTGCAGCATACTGCCAGGTTTGCTCCAGTGATGAGGAGGGAGGGGATGAAGAGGTCACTGACTCAACGTGGGTGCCTGATAGGAGAGAGGAGGAGGAGGAGGAGGAGGCGGCACATCACCAACGAGGCAGGATGCCCTCCAGGAGCCAGCCTAAAGGCAGCACATTGACTGCATCACACCCCAAAGCTCCACATGTGGAGGGCGCTGCAGTCTCTGCGCGTTATTCAAAAAGTTCTTTAGTGTGGGCCTTTTTTGAGACGAGTGCATCAGATCGCACTGCTGCTATTTGCAACATATGTCTTAAGCGTGTCTCGCGTGGCCAAAACATCTCCCGCTTGGGTACCACATGCTTGACCAGACATATGTTGACCTGCCATGCAGTCCGTTGGCAAGCATATCTAAAAGACCCACACCAAAGAACAAAGAGGACCTCTCCTTGCTCCTCATCAGCTGAGATTTCCAACCCCACTAGACCTTCAGTCCTCTCTGAGATCTGCACTGAGAGGAATGAAGGTGTAGAATTAGGTGTGTCACAGCCAAGTACTTGTGGGCAATCTGCTTTTGGTACACCGACGTCAGATTGTACCAGGCAAATTTCCCTGCCCCAGCTGCTGCACCGCCGAAAGAAGTTTGCTCCCAGCCATCCACATGCCCATCTGTTGAATGCTAGATTGGCAAAATTGCTAGCACTTCAACTGCTGCCTTTTCAGTTGGTAGACTCTGCCCCCTTTTCGTGAGTTTGTGGAATGTGCGGTTCCTCAGTGGCAGGTACCCAAACGCCACTTTTTCTCACGGAAGGCGATTCCAGCTCTCTACCGGCATGTGGAAGGCAATGTCCATGCCTCGCTGGACAGGGCAGTCAGCGGTAAGGTGCATATTACCGCTGACTCATGGTCCAGCAGGCATGGACAGGGATGTTACCTAAGTTTCACGGCGCATTGGGTGACTCTGCTGGCAGCTGGGAAGGATGCAGGACAAGGTGCAGTAGTGTTGGAGGTTGTTCCGCCACCACGCCTCCAAAATGCTAATGATTGTGACACACCTCTCTCCTCCACCCCCTCCTCTTCTTCTTCCTCCATGGCCTCTTCCTGTGCTTTGTCCTCGGAAGCAGCGGTGCTCTGTACGCGTTCAAGGGGCTACGCAAGTACGCAGGCCAAAAGATGCCATGCGGTGCTTGAGCTGGTGTGCTTGGGGGACAGGAGCCACACTGGGGCAGAGGTACTGTCAGCTCTGCAGGGGCAGGTTCAGAGGTGGTTGGCGCCACGCCAACTTAAGGCAGGAATGGTGGTTTGCGACAATGGCACCAACCTCCTCTCTGCCCTCCGACAGGGACAAATGACCCATGTGCCCTGTTTGGCTCACGTCCTTAACTTGGTGGTGCAGCGGTTCTTGGGCAGGTACCCGGGCTTACAGGATGTCCTGAGGCAGGCCAGGAAAGTCTGTGTGCATTTCCGCCGGTCATATAATGCCAGTGCTCGGCTGATGGACCTCCAAAAGGAGTTTAACCTGCCCAAGAACCGCCTAATCTGTGACATGCCCACCAGGTGGAACTCAACGTTGGCCATGCTGCAGCGGCTGCACACACAGCAGAGGGCCATCAATGAGTACCTGTGCGACTATGGCACCAGGACAGGGTCAGGGGAGCTTGGTTTTTTTTTCCCCACGCCAGTGGGCCATGATCAGGGATACATGCACTGTCCTGTCACCATTTGAGGAGGCCACGAGGATGGTGAGCAGTGACAGTGCATGTATCAGTGACACTGTCCCCCTTGTCCACCTGTTGGAGCACACGCTGCGTGGAATAATGGACAGGGCACTTGAGGCAGAACAGAGGCAGGAAGAGGAGGACTTCCTTAGCTCTCAAAGCTCCCGTTATCCAGACAGTGTTCCTGCGTGCCCGCCGAACACAGGAAGAGGAGGAGGAGGAGGAGGAAGATTGTGTCAGTATGGAGGTGGAGCCTGGCACTCAGCATCAGCAGCAGTCTTTAAGGGATCAGTCCCAAGAAACACATGGACTTGTACGTGGCTGGGAGGAGGTGGCTGTGGACCATGTCGTCCTTAGTGACCCAGAGGACTCCGGACCGAATGCCTCAGCAAACCTACGCTGCATGGCCTCCCTGATCCTGCAAAGCCTGCAGAAGGATCCTCGTATTCGTGGTATCAAGGAGAAGGACCAATACTGGCTGGCAACCCTCCTTGATCCACGTTACAAGGGTAAGGTTGCGGACCTTATCTTGCCATCGCAGAGGGAGCAGAGGATGAAACATCTTCGGGAGGCCTTGCAGAAAGGTCTGTGCAACGCGTTCCCAGAGACTGGGAGGTTACAAACCCCTGTTTCTGGACAACGTGTTGCTGAGGCTTCGGTCAGTCAAAGAAGGAGCGGTGGAGAAGGTGGCCGTCTGACCGATGCGTTCAGACGATTTTTTGGTCCGCAGCCCCAAGGTATGATCGGTTCCAGCAACCATCGCCAGTGTCTGTT